>CM038794.1:132810220-133067479 GCA_021764765.1 Vicia sativa
TAAACATAACACATATCACTTAAGGATGTCACACATACTCCATACATTACAAACTCGTGTTATGCTCAATAACACTAAATTAAATTATGCTTTGCATATCACTTTCACATAAGAATGTAGCAGCGAAATCACTTTCATTCGAATGAATATAACATTAAAGTTTCCAAAATAAAATTCAATTATTTAATCAACTTAGGCATAAAAGACCAATTCACCCCGTTATTCAAATGATGATAACAAAATAAACTAGAGTATACAAAGCATCTCTCCAAAACATGAATCCAATAGTTCCCCAGTGTTACCTGACAAGAGCATGACTCAAAACCCAAAATACAAAAAAAAGCTACTGCATCAGCTACTCTCTTACTAGAAGCAGCTTTAATCTTCAGTACCTGAGCGATGTCATATAAAACATCATTCAAACAGAAGGGTGAGAATTCACATAATTATCAAAATCATATAACGATATATAATACATAGCTTCCATGCATACTGATAATATCTGTACTCTTCATATGCTTTACAAAACATAACATCATCCAATTAAATCATAATATTCACAACAAACATTCGACTATAATTCACAATTCATATAGTTCACATAATTCCATATTGCAAACATACACACTATGACTCAATGAAACTCAAATGCAAATACGCATGCATGTGGTACCAATCTCTATTATTTTTATTCAGTTTTTACTTTAAACTGGGTCCGTCCTCTAGACCAAAAACACACAAAAGCTCATCCTGTAAGCATTCAAACCCCCTCTCTTGGTTTGGAAAAAGTCACTAGCTCCATCGGACAAGCATGCCTCTTGACAACATATTATGCATGTGCAATTACAAAAACCATATGCAATTAAGATCATTATTTAATCTTAACATCCATGCATATCTTCAATAATTTATCACATTTGAATTACCACAAATTTACACATACAAACACATACTAATGAATTATTCACATACAATTCATATTCACCACATCACTACACCAAACCATCATCACAACCCATAATAAAAAATGTACAAAGTATCTTTACATCCAACACCAATCACATTCGCACACCAGCATAAAAAACAAGTTTAGTGTCATTTACAAATTGACTTAAAAAGCACAACCAACATGCATATTAAATTCCAGAAAACTATGTAGAAATTTGTTTAAAACATCAACATTTATAATTCAAAAACCATTCAACAAAATAATCATTTTTCAACACTCAGTGGACCGCGCTAAGCGAGCTCCCATACGCTAAGCACCAAACTCAATGTTGCGACCCGCGCTAAGCGCCCTCTACGATTTCTCCACAAAAAACTACGATGACAACACGATTCCAATGCGATTATCTCGCCCAAAACGCATTCTAACATACAAATTCTCACTATTTTAGGTATATAACCTATATCTAACATGTATTTTCAATTAGAAACATCAAAACACATTTAATCATCAAATGTATGGAATATCATTCAAAACCTAACATTTACAAATCATGAAAATTTAGGGATTTCATCCTAAACATGTTTCTACCCATCATACATTATCATACAATCCTAATAACCATGTAAAAATCCACCCTTACCTCGATTATCGATAACTCTTTGAATCTTCTCCTTAGGTTTCTTTTCTTTTCTTTCTCTTTTTTTCTATTTTCTCTAGGTTTTGCTTATTTTTCCCTTTTTCTCTTACTAATTCTATTTTTATTTTTTATTAAATCCTTACTAAAATGACACCAACCTATTAACCACTAATGGGCTTACCTATCATATCCCCACATTATTCATCACCTTATTTCATTCAGGCCTAAATATCATTATTCTATTATTTCTATATAATTATCACTAATAAAATAATTTTATCATAAATCGATATTGTTTCTAATAATCATCCTACGGTTCATGATACTTAACCCGACTACCCTATCACATATCTCGTGTATCAAATAGTTCACATAAACTCAATTATTCACAAAATCAAACAAATAAATAATTAATTTAATATATATAACTAACTACAAAAATTAGCGTGTTACAACTCTCCCCACTTAAAAGATTTTCTCCCTTAAAAATTACCTCAAACGAACATATCAGGATAAGACTCCCTCATCTGACTCTCGAGTTCCTAAGTCACATTTCCACCCACTGTTCCTCCCTAAGCTACCTTCACTAAGACAATCTCTTTACCTCAAAGCCACTTCAACTCCCGATCCTCTATCCGCATAGGTGATGTCTCCATAATTAGGTTATCTCTCACCTACACATCATCTACTTGAACCACATGAGACGAAACTGCAATGTATTTTCTCGGTTGAGATACATGAAACACATTATAGAGATTAGCAAAGTACGGTGGTAAAGCAATCCAATAGGCCATCTTTCATATCTTATGTATAATCTGGTATGTACCAATAAAACACGGTGTCAACTTATATAATTTCAATTCCCGACCAACACCAATTATCAGAGTAACTCAAAAAAACACATGATCTCCTTCCTGAAATTCAAGTGCTTGCCTCCTCTTGTCACGATAACTCTTCTGACGACTCTAAGAAGTATTCATCTTCTCCTAAATCATCTTAATCTAATCAGTAGTCTGCTGGACTATCTTAGGTCCAACCACAACACTCTCTCCCGACTCATACCAATATAGTGGTGGCCTACACCTCATAATGCTTCAAATGGGGCCATTCCGATACTCGAATATAAACTATTGTTGTAAGTAAACTCAATTAAAGGTAAGTAACTATTTCAAGCACCTTCTTTCTCTAACACACAAGCTCTCAAAAGATCCTCAAGTGAATGAATCGTCCTCTCAGTCTGACCATATGTCTGCTGATGATAAGCATAATTCAACTGCAACTTTGTACCCAAAAAACTTTGCAAACCTTCCCAAAATCTCAAAGTAAATCACGGATCCCTATCTGACACAATACTAGCTGGCATACCGTGAAAATTGACAATCCTCTCAATGTACAATTTTGCTAGCTTCTCCAACGGACAATCCATTCTCATTGGAATTAAGTGAGTAGATTTCGTCAATCTATCCACAATAACCCAAACAACTTCACAATTACTCGATGTTCTCGGTAAACCAGACACAAGATCCATCAATATACATCCTATTTCGACTCAAGAATAGATAACAGTTACATCAAACCTGACATTTTATAATGTTCGATCTTCAATTTCTAACAAGTCAAACAAGAATACACAAACTTCGTAATTTCTTTCTTTATACTAGGCCACCAAAATATTTTCCCAAAATCCTTATACATCTTGGTAGCACCCGGATGAATACTTAATCAAATACGATGACCTTCCTCAAGAATACTCTTTTTATCTCAGCTATATCTGGAACACAAACTCTATCATGACATCTCATGATACAATTTTCATCAATCGAAAAATTACCACCTCGACCTTGATTGATTAAAGTAAACTGATCCACCAAACTCAAATCAGATTTTTGACCTTCCCAAATCTCATCAACAATGCCACTAGTAAGCTTCAACATACCCAACTTAACTCCATAAGAAGTCTCTTCATAAACCAAACTCATATCTCAAAATTGTTCAATCATTTCCAGCTCTCGAACCATCAACATTGATATATGCAAGGATTTCCTACTCATTGCATCAACCAGAACATTCGCTTTACCCGGAGGGTGATTAAAAAAATCATAATCTTTCAGAAATTATATCCATCTCCGCTACCTCGTATTAAACTCTTAATGATCAAATAAATATTTCAAACTCTTATGGTCATTAAACACCTCTAATCTCGATCAAACAAATAATGCCTTCAAAGCTTCAATACAAACACAACAACTCTAAATCATGCATACGATAATTCCTCTCATGCACTTTTAGTTTCCTTAAAGCATAAGCTACACAACTTGTTGATTTTGCATCAAAGCATGCCCCAATCCCATCAACAAAGCATCACAATACACAATTAATGGTTATGTCGAATTAGGAAAAATCAAAATAGGAGTTGTCATCAACCTTCTCTTAAGTTCTTGAAAACTTTCTTCACATTTTGTATTCCAAACAAAAGCTTGGCCTTTTCTAGTAAATTGCGTCAACGGAAAAGCTAACTTTGCAAATCCTTCAACAAACTTCTAACAAAAACCTGCCAAACAAAGAAAACTTCTAATCTCAAAAATAGATTTTAGAGCTTCCCACTGAGATACAAATTCAACCTTCGATGAATCAATTGTAATACCTCAACTCAAAATCACATGACCAAGGAAACTCACTTCCTTCAACCAAAATTCACACTTAGAAAGTTTAGTATGCAACCGCTTCTCTTTCAACACTGCTAACACAACCTTTAGATGCTCTGCATGATCTTCTTCATTCTTCGAATAGATCAAAATATGATCAATGAAAACAACCACAAACTTGTCCAAATACGAATGGAAAATCCTATTCATGAACTCCATAAATACACCTAGAGCATTGGTCACACTAAACGACATCATAGAATACTCATAGTGTCCACTCCTCGTTATAAAATCAATCTTATGAGTGCCTTCGACCTTCACACGAATCTGACGATACCCAAATCTCAAATCTATCTTGTTGAACACAATTGCACCAACCAACTGATCCATCAGGTTATCAATCCTCGGAAGTGGATACTTATTCTTGACATTTACCTTGTTCAGTTATCTATAGTCCATACAAATCCTCATAGAACCTTATTTATTTTTAACCAACAAGACTAGTGCACCCCATAGTGACACACTTGAATGAATGAATCTCTTCTCAAGCAAATATTCAATTTAACTTGTCAACTCTTTCAATTCTGATGCTGACATATAATATGGAGCCATTGATATCAGACTCGTACCTGAAACTAAATCAATCGTAAACTCCAATTCACGTTCTGGTGGTAAATCACTTATATCTTCAGGAAATACCTTTGAAAAATCATGGACTATCGGTAAGTCACAGATTGTTTTGTTTTCACCAATACTCAAAGTTTCCATCAAATAAATATCTCATCATCATCCTGCACTAACTTATTCACTTTCTTAGTAGAGATAAAGAAATCTCCTTCATTCTCAGGTTCAAGAAAAATAATTTTCTTGGAAAAGTAATTGATATAAACAGGGTTGAATTCCAACCAATTCATCCTAAGGATAACATCAAGTTGATCTACTGAAATACACACCAAATCAACTCCAAAATCTCTGCCGTATACTCAATGGATAATTCAAACACACATATGAATTAGTCACTGAACCCATAGTAAGAGTATCAAACACTATACTTCCATTAATCTTATATAACTCAAGATTCAATCTCTTTACACAATACAAAGAAATAAAATAATATGTCGCTCTAGTATCAATTATAGCAATCAAAGGGGCACCATTAATAAAACACGTATCTCCAATCAATCGATCTTCACTGGAAGTCTCAGCACCTAATAGAATGATAAGTGAAAATTGTATCTATTTTATGTATAAGTTTTGTTGCACTTATCGATACTTTTTATTAATATCATTAGAATAATCCTGACTTTATTTGTAAATACTTTTAGTTTGTATACAATTGAGTTTTCAATTCATTTGTGTATCGTTTGATAGATTTTATGTCTTTTGTAGGTATTTATTGCATATTTGGAGCGTTGAGGAATAAGGTGCCGAAGACACGGCTCTGGATGCGTGTTTTTGGAATAAAAGTCCATTTTTGGAAATTTTCGTTCAAGTAAGTGCGCTAAGCAGAAGTTGTAGCGTGCTACGAGTGTTTTGAAAGATTTGGCAGAAGCTGTGCCGACGAGGCTGTTGAGCGGGACAAGGCCGCTGGGTTTGTATATGTATTTACTTTGAACTCATGTATATTTGTTGCCCATGGAATTGTATAAAACTTGCTTTACAAATCGTTGTCCTGGATTTTTACTATGTGGTTGGGGTTTGGGTTGTTATTGACAGATAATGCTCGAATTCTTATCTAAGGTGATTGTCTAATAGTGTCTAGATTCTATAGATAGATTTAGTGCTATTATTCACTTGGGTAACTTTGATTAAAGCCTTTATGTTGGTTGCGTCACTCTGATAAATTGTCGACTCAATTATCACGGTTGACTTTTGTGTTGCTGAGGTGGTTGAGAGATCGCTACCGATGTGATGCAGTCAGCCTCTCAATTTGGGTTAGAAATGACTTAGGTTGTGAATGATATGTGCTTACATTAATGAGTATTTCTGAATGAGTGTGACAGGTTGATAGGTTTAAGTTTGTGAGTAGTAGATTATGTGCATTCTTGATATGTTTATCATTTTCTTTGTTTTTATTCATTTATTTTCTGTTGATACTTTTCCTTACAACCAACCCATTCAAACCCCAAACTCAATAACGAGAGATTTGTCGAAAGACGATTCAATATATCAATCTTTGTGGTCACGGTATGACATACCTTATATCACCTGGTAAAAATAATAATTTACTTTTTACTTGCCATTTTACCGCTTCGACATATAGAAAACACCTTTCCTCTAGCTTGATCCTTCTATGGTTTATCACACTTGGTACTAATGTGTCATTGCTCACCACAACTGTAGCAAGTCACCTCCGCACCACTCTTGCACTTAAAAGCTTTGTGACCTAGTTTTCCACACTTGAAATATTTCAGTTCAGCACTTGTGCACTCTAGAGCAAGATGTCCTTCAACACCATACTTATAGCACTTAATTGGAGCAGGAGCTCCTCCCCCACTAGGCTTCTTGTCATTACCAGATTTTTGTTTCCCCTTCTTCGCAGAAGTCACATACGACTTCCCTCTGAATTGACCATTTCCTTTCTTATCATTCAAACTCTTATATTGAGTAGGTCGAGCTTTACTATCTTCATCATATATCCTACTCTTGTTAACTAGTTCAAAAAATCGCCTAATCTCCTAATAACCAATGGCTTGCTTGATCTCACGACTCGAAATATTCACAAACTTAAGACATTTGGATCTCTCAACATTAACACCATTATAATAAGGACAAAACTTAATCAGTTCCTCAAACCTTGTAGCATACTCTTCCATAGTTGAGTTACCCTGC
The DNA here is from genome assembly GCA_021764765.1 of Vicia sativa. NCBI lineage: Eukaryota > Viridiplantae > Streptophyta > Magnoliopsida > Fabales > Fabaceae > Vicia > Vicia sativa. The sequence goes on from CM038794.1 coordinate 132,817,284, forward strand.
TTCAGCTCAAGAAACTTTATTTCCTTCTTCCCATGTACATCTTCTGGAAAATACTTCTCCAGAAACGCTTCTCTGAAAGCAGTCCAAGTAGCCTCAACTTCCTCTTCTTCAAACCTCTAACAATTATTACCCCACCAGTCCTTAACTTCCTCTTCAAGCATATGGGTGTCAAACTTCACCCTTTCCACATCTGAACAATTTGTGACTCGAAAGATATTCTCAATCGCTTTAAACCATACATGCGCCTTGTCAGGTTCATGAGTCCCCTTGAAAATTGGTGGATTATTCCACTGGAACTTCCCCAAAGCACATAACTCATCATCATTGTTATTATTCCCACCACTCATGTTGACTTGTTGATTATGCCTAAGTGCTCCACCCAACATCGCCAAAGCTTCAACAATAATGTCATCATTCCTGCCTCCAACCACTATTCTAAGATTCCAACAACAAATATTGATTAGAACAAACAATATTGATAGTGTCACATACACATATCGAATATAAACGACAATAAACACATTAAAAACTTGGTCAACTAACCGACCATGCTCTGATACCACTTATGTAACACCCTAAAAAATCCCGCGGAATATTACGTTATAAATCAGAGTAAACATAACATGCATATCACTTAAGGGTGTCACACATACTCCATACATTACAAACTCATGTCATGCTCAACAATATTAAATTAAATTCATGTTTTTAATATCACTTTCACATAAGCATGTAGTTGCAGAATTACTTTCATTCAAATGAATATAACATTCAAGTCTCTAAAATAAAATTCATTTATTGAATCAACTTAGGCATAAAAGATCAGTTCACCACATTATTCAAATGATGATAACAAAATAAAATAGAATATACAAAGTATCTCTCCAAAAAATGAATCTAATCGTTCCCTAGTGTTACATGGCCACTTAAAACCCAAAATACAAAAATAAAATAAGCTACTTCATCAGCTACTCTCTTGCTAGACGCAAATCTAATCTTCAGTACATGAACGATGTCATATAAAACATAACTATCTAAATCATATAACAATATATAATACATAGAATACATACATATAACATCCTCACACATCATATGATTTATAAAACATAACATCACCCAATTAAATCATACTGTTCACAAACATTCGACCACAATTCATAATTCCACATAGTTCACATAATTCCATATTGCAAACATACGCACTATGACTTAATGCAACTCAATGGATATACTCGTGCATGTGGTACCAATCTCTGTTAATTTTATTAGGTTTTTACTTTAAATCGGGTCCATCCTCTAGACCAATAACATATAAAAAGCTCGTCCTATAAGCTTTCAAACCTCTGTCTAGGTTTGGGACAAGTCACTAGCTCCCTCTGAACTAACAAGCATGCCTCTTGACAACAAATGATGCATGTACAATTTAAACAACCATATGCAATTAAGACCATTATCTAATCTTAACATCCATGCACATCTTAAATAATTCATCACACTTGAATTCTCACACATTTTCACATACAAACACATACTCATGAATTATTCACATACAATTCACATTCACTGCATCACTGCACCAAAACATCATCACAATCCATAATAAACTATGTAAAAAGCATCTTTACATCCAACACTAATCATATTCACACACTAACATAAAAAACCAGTTTCATGTCATTAACAAATCGACTTCAAAAGAACATCCAACATGCATATTAAATTCTAGAAAATTAAGTAGAAATTAGTATAAAATATCAGCATTCGTAATCCCAAAATAATTCAACAAAATAATTATTTTTCAACACCTAGTGGACCGCACTTAGTGAGCTCCCAGACTCTAAGCGCCAAACTCACTGTCGCGGCCGGCGCTAAGCGCGATATACGGTGCTAAGCGCCCTTACGATTTCTCCCAAAAAACCTATGATGGTGAAGCAACTCGATTTTCAAAAATCATTTAAATGAATTTTCAAAACAATGAAATCGCCACCTAATTTTATTTGTTCTAGAAAGAACGGGAAAATATAGATAAAACCCACAAAATCGGATAAGGCAGTCTACAAGACCAAAAAGGATGGATTCAGGAGTCGGTTACGCAAGAGGAAGGTATTAGCACCTCTTAACGTCCATCGTACTCGATGGGACCCATTTAGTTCAAAATGTGTTTGTGTGTGTAATCGCTAATTTCTAAGTCATGAATAAGAAATAAGAAAAAAAAAAAGGGGTTGGTTTATTATTTATTTTGAGTTTGACACGGTTTCGAAACCGCGTGCCTACATATTCCCTTGTGCAATGGGAAAGTCAAAACTCCGTAGTTCTTGTTGAAAATGTCTTGGATTGTTTGTATTGGTTTTAGTAGAAATGTTTTTGATTTTGATAATCGCATATGAGCGAAAAAGATTTGAATGAGTTGAATTGATTTTAATTGTAGATGACAAGTACCAAAACGTTGGGCAATCCTCTAACGATTCAATACTCGAGATTGGTGATTGAGGTCAACCGATCATCTCTCATCCAAAATCTTTATTATGAAAAGAGTGAGGTGAAACAAAGCTCACTTTTATTAAGTGTTATGGAATAAAGTATTTAAGTCATTGGGTTACCCTCTAATGGCTCAAATACTTTACATTTTAATTAAATCGTTGGGCGAACCTCTAACAATTTAATTAAATACCATACCACTATGTTTTTTTGTAGAAAAATTGATTTTGAAAAAGCAAGTTCAATTAATTGTTTTTTGACTTGAAAGTGTGTTGAAAATTGCGGCGTTGGACGTAGAGAAATGATATTTCGGGTTATGATTAACCAAGTATATGGACTCGATTAACCTCGTGAGGATAGATGCTCCTATCCCCAACCATGAGACCCTGGTGCATGGTGATTGGTATGTGGACCAATTATTTTTTCGGGTTATGATTAATCAAGGCAATGAGGGCCTTGATTAACCTCGTGAGGATGGCCATGCCCATCCCCAACTATGAGACCCTTAGAGAATTTGGTGTGGGTAACCAAAAATGAGAGAGCGGAGGCGTTGTTGTTTTTATATTAATTTGAGAGTGGAGTGTACAATCGTGTAATAAACATGCAAACGGATAATGATAAAGCGAATAATAAAAAGAGAAATAAATTAACACACAATACAAACCGGAATTTAAATAATTATTAGTATAGATTTTTTCTACTTGATAAAAAATTAACTAATAATTTAATTGATAATTTAGCAAATAAAAACTATCTTATACTAATTATTATTTAATACATCAATATATAAAAAAAAAACTTGTATAATAAACAAATTAAAGAGGGAGTTAGAAATGGGCCTGATTGGAGCTTTAATCTGGAGGGTGTGAACAGCAAATCTGAGCCCAAGCCCAAAACAAAGCTGCTGGATCTTGTATAGAAGCTCCATGGAAGCAAAGTGTGGTCCACCATTCTGGATCGTTGGATCTGGGCTTTGGCAGATCTGATGGCTTTGAATGAGAGTGCAAGATGGTTACCATAGGTGTACCTGTACCGGATCCCAAGCAGACCATACAGACGGTGACAAGTGTCACCGCCTGAATCAAACAACAAAGCTTATTCTAAATACACTTATTTAACTATATATTAATCCAAGGCTTATTTTCACTGGTTAATTTAAAATAAAACAAGATTAACTTTTAATTGAACCTTGATATTATTTTAACTTAATCTAAAACCTAATTTATAAAACTAACCTTAGTATATATTTTAAATAATACCTAAATTATATTTTAACTAAGTTTAATTTATATAAAACAAACAAAATAAAAACTTAACAGAAGGAAAGCAAATCGTCTCACTCTCATCTTCCTCGATCCAAAAACCCAGTCACCTCTCTCTCATCTCTCTTCGGCGAACCCTAGCGCCGCTCTCATCTGAACCAACTTAGCTACAAATCCCACGATCCTCACCGGAAACTTGCTTCTCTCTCGATCTCGCCGTTCGCTCATCATCGTCGCCTCACTGCTCTCATCGTCTCTCTCGCGACCTCGCCGCGATGCCGATTGTCTCTCCGATCCTCACCGCTCTCGATCGCTCCGATCCTCACGCCGTTTCGCTCATCTCGCCGTCGCTGTTCTTGCTGTTCTCTCATCTTTTCACTCGATTCGCTCTGTGCATGTTATGATTCTCTGTTTTTTGAAAGAAAATGTTCGGTTTTTGTGTTTTACAGGTTGCGAAAACGGAAAGGAAAAAAAAATGAAACCCTAGGTTTCTAAATAGATGATTATGATGATGATATGCAGAAAAGTGTAAACTGGAGGTGATGAAAGGAGAAGGATGGCGACACGTTGTTCATGACCTCCTCCTTCCAATCTTGAACCGGTATTACCTTTCCACCTCTTCTCCGGCTATTTTCGGATTTGAAGGGGTTTTAGTTGAAATGATGATTTTGATTATTTGTTTCTGATTGTTCTGGGTTTGCTTGTATGATGTTTCTGGGTTTGCTTGTATGATGTTTACGGCTAGGGTTTTCAGTGAACAGTTCCCTGATTTCTGCTTTTAATCCTTTTATAATGTCTGAGTTAGGGTTTGGGAACAGGGCCTGAGAAAACAAAACCGAAAAAAACTGGGCTTTAGGTGTTATGTTTTTTGATCTGTCAGGGTCAGAATCTGTATGTCAGCCTTGTTCTTTCCCTGTACTGGACTTAGCAGCATGACTTGATGGGCTGAAACCGATTTGAAACTGTTGGGCTGCTCTGTGTTATATTTTCTGATATGTTGGGCTGCTCTGTGTTATATTTTCTGATTACAGGACATCATGGCATTGTACTTGCAGCAGCTTTAGTGGTGATGGTGTTTCTGAACCACACCCCCTTTTGTGAACCAACATGAGTTGTGATTTTCAAAAGGGTGGTTTCTTGAACCTGAATGAGAAACAATTTTAACATAAACTGATCCCAATTATTTCCCCCTAATGATGAGATAACAAGTGTTTAAGCTTTTCTTGTTAATCTTGTCAATTATTTGCTAACTATGGTCTTTTGTTTTGTTTCATGAACACGAGCAATGGCACGAACTTGGAAAAGTGGTGAAGGAAGGTTGGTCAAGAAAACATGGTTCGAAGATAGAGCAAGAAAACATAGAAGCCAAAGAACAACGAAACTTCAATAGAAAATAGGATTAGGATATAACATTTGTAGCATGATGTTAGAACTCAAAACTTGTAATCTAGGAACTCTTGTATTAGAAACCTTGAAATTTTGTAATATCACAAATTCAAATTGACATTGTGAATTCGATGACTCATGTAGCATTTGTACAAACCAAAGTTAAGTGAATGTTGAACTTGGAAGTTTGATTCTACTTTGTAAACGTACTTTTGAATGTCATTTGAATTGAATAAGACTTTGAAACTTGAATGACAAGGAAAGGAAGTTGAATATTGAATGAATTCGTTTGGCTTTTGGATTGAAACTTGTATTTTAAGATTTGACAAATTGTAACATGTAACTTGATTCGTGTCCTTGTACAATAAAACTTTTAGAGCAATCTTGGAATTTTATGAACACAAGCTTTGAAAATATACACCTAATTGAATTCTTGATTGTGTATAAAAGTTGGAAATTCATTATGCATCAAATATCCCAAAATTTGTCATGAACCAAAATTAAATTGGTTAAAACAAAACATGTTGAAATATTGATTAACAAATGTATCCAATTCCACTTCATCTATAATTCCAATCCGTAGTCTTGAATCAAGCGAGTGGTAACATGGTTGTTGCATTTTTAGGACTTGAATCCTCAGTATATGAAACTCAAGATTAAATCCTAAATGCGAAGATGGTTTGATATTCGATTTAAACAATACTTGAATTCTTTTGAATTTCCGGCCATAAAGCTTTCATGTTGATCCGTTCATGTAAAAATCCGAGCCCCACTTGAAACAAAAATTAAACTCTAAGTTTCAAATAAAGTTCTAAATTCCAAACCTTAGTCGACTTGGAGATTCCATGATTTCTTTAAGAAATGGGTGATAGATTTCACTTGAAATTAATGGTATTATCACCGCATTTGCAAATCGAAACATATTCGGTAGTAGAAAAAGATTTGAAACCAAACGAATTTCATAAAGAAACTTCTAATTTTTATTGAATGCTTTGAATCTAAATGGTGACGAGCAGCAGAAGAAAGATCTAAACATGAACTTGACATTAAGTAAATCTTGTAAACAAGTCCTCGGATGAATATTTTCACGTACATCAACTATTGCCAGGAACGAACAAAGTTGACGAGCAAACCAAATGCACTAGAATTTGAATTGTTGATCAATAATCGGACAATCATAAACCACCCTTTTACATCTCGAACAATGAACTCGAAACAACAGCAAATCCCAAACTCGTGATGAATTGATCTCTTGAATCAGGAGGTAATGATATTCAATATAAAAAAACTTCCCGTAGCTCCATCAAGAACGAGATCACTCATTTCAACAACCAAACATCAAGCCCCGAAAACCGATAGATATGAAAGGATAAGATTCAATATTGAACCTTGTCGTTTTCGAATATCCTAGATTGGTTGAAGGCACCATGCCTTTACGCTCAGCGGAGAATCTTTGGGAATCAACTCAACGTAACCATAGAACCAGTGGTATGAATGCATGTGAGTGTCATGATAAATGCGAGCCTAAACGGATGAAAAAGAGATAGGAGGGCAAATTTTGGGGTGCAATGATTGCCCTATTTAATCGCCTTAAACCTGAAAGTGAGATTGGATAGCCTTCGAAGCTTTCAAGGTGAAGAAGAGATTACTACAAAACAAAATTTGCGCTCCAGAAGAACAAATATTTATGCTTTTTGGCGTTATTATTCTTTTTGACTTTTTTTTTGCAGGTTTTTGGTATATCGAGAAGCGATCGCTTAAATAAGCGACTTCAGAGACTAGAAATGAAAAGTAGATCTTTGGAGCAGTATACTTCAATAAGTTGCTAGTAGATCGGAAACGAAACAGACAGGACCTTTGGAGCGAGCATACTTCAATAAGTGCTTCGCACATATCGAAAGGTAAGAACTCATAGATCTTTGGAATGGGCATACTTCAATAAGTTGCATCGCATGATCAAAAATGAGCAGTAGATCTTTGGGCATACTTCAATAAGTTGCATCGCATATCAAAAAGCGAAACCAGAAAGAACTTTAGAACGAGCATACTTCAATAAGTTGCTTCGAGATCGAGAAAGGTAAGAACTCATAGATCTTTGGAACGACATACTTTAATAAGTTGCATATCGAAGCAAAGAAACAGACGAGACCTTTGGAACAAGCATACTTCAATAAGTTGCTTGGATCGAAGGTAAAACTCATAGATCTTTGGAACAGCATACTTCAATAAGTTGCTTCGCAGATCAACAATGAGCGAAGCAGATCTTTGGAACGAGCATACTTCAATAAGTTGCTTGGTCGAGAAACGAAACCAGAATGAGACCTTTGGAGCGAGCATACTTCAATAAGTTGCTCAGATCGAAAGGTAAGAACTCATAGATCTTTGGACGAGCATACTTTAATAAGTTGCTTGCGAGATAAAAATGAGCTGAATCTTTGGACGAGCATACTTTAATAAGTTGCTTGTGAGATCGAAAGCGAAACCAGCAGACCTTTGGAATGAGCATACTTTAATAAGTTGCTTCAGATCGAAAAGGTAAGAACTCATAGATCTTTGGAAGAGCATACTTCAATAAGTTGCTTCGCAGATCAAAAATGAGAACAGTATCTTTGGAGCAGCATACTTCAATAAGTTGCTTCGCAGATCGACAAAACCAGACGGACCTTTGGAGCAGCATACTTCAATAAGTTGCTTCGAGATCGGAAAGGTAAGAACTCATAGATCTTTGGAGCGAGCATACTTCAATAAGTTGCTTGCGGATCAAAATGAGCAGACGAGGAGTATATGTCGTAAAGATATTAGACACACACAAGAGGAAGGAGGCGGACTCTTGGGAGAAAATATATGGAATGGTAAAACGCCGATCAAGACAATTACGGAAAGAGGCCAACCAAAAGAGACTCTAGCAAGGATTCTGAACTACGTTGGACTTTGAAAGTTCATAATATGCAAGAAATACAATATCCCTCAGGCCGAAGGCGGGTGTAATTTTTCAAGAGTGGCAATTATATGAATTACCACACACCAAGTATGGATACTCAAACAATTGAGAAGCAAGAAAGGTTAGACACCGACTCTTACTCACACTCTAACGATAGAGGCAAACATGGGTAAGAATACAAAAATAAAAATTTGCAAAAAGTAAGACGCTTGGTAATTGAATTGAATTGAACGGTGTAGGAGACCGACACAGGGTCAAAGATGCAGATAACAACAATAACAGGATATGTTATGAGGGAACTCTGACTGGGAATACCACTTGGGGATTTTTAAGGATTGACTTTCTCTTTGGAGACACAAACGGTTCTCGAGAAAGACTTTAATCTGGCTTATGCTTAGATGCATGTTTGAGATTATTATTTTTTAACGTAATGCTCCATATCAATGGAAGTGCTACGCATTTTTGAGAATGCAATGCAATGCAATGATGATTACTATATGCAATGTGTCGAAGCAAAGACATTTGTTGGAACTCAATGGATAGAATCCCGCCTTTTGGATTTTGTTGAAGGAAGCCAATAACCAGGAATTATATCCTGATCTCTAATGAGGACTACCATCCTGACTTGAATTGGAGATAAAGATCCTTAACTTCTGATGGAGAAAATCCAACACAGACTTAGATCTCTGATGAGCTGAGGATAACGATCCTGACTTCCTGACATGCCATTTAAACTCAACGGTTATTAGCTTGCGCCTGGACTTGACTTGATTAGTTATGAGGCGGAGGAATGCCCCTGCATAATGCTTTGCCCCAATCTGTAGGGATTTTGAAGAAAATAGCCTCGAGATAGCTTCCTGAGATTTGTACCATCAAGATAGCTTTCCCTAGTGTTATAAACTTGGCAACACTTCCCTTGACTAACCAAAGGTAAAGAGGGTTTCAACCTTGCTCGGGTGAATGCCCTTGATTACTCGTCTCTTTGAGAGATTTTCCGAATCTCGACATAAATGCCCCATATTGACTGAAATTAGAAGACATCACCTGCTCAGGGTGGTTTTCATCTCGAAAGTAGGCTACTTCACAACCTTACTTCTCAACTCGAGCTGCTTTGTGCTCAATCAAATACTTGAAGAAATATGTCCTTCGGTACAATCAAATTATCATCGGCGCTCATTATGCAAGCACTTGATGTTTAAGCACTTGTCATATGCAAAGAATGTTTTATTCTACGAATGATAATTCTAATGCAAAGTTCATGTTTGTCTTGAAGTTAAAGAAAATTTTATTGAAAAGATATCAAGCATTGAATTTTGTAAAGATTGAGTGATACCAACTCAAATGTTTAGCAAGCCTCCTAGGAGTCGAATTACGTATTCTTATAGATTTGCTTTCGAATTAACCCATGCCTCAATTAGGACTTTTAAGGGTTGTAACGCGGTCTGGTTCACGGGTTTTTTAGAAAAAAGATTTTTAGGCTCAAAATATTTGGTGCCCTCCCATTCTCCGTGATGTTCTCCATTCCTAAGTTCAGATAACTTGATGCGAGCATTCATTTCTTGAGAGAAGTTTATGATGCGGTTGAGGAACCATTGAGGTTTCTTGGACACGACAGTCACTCACCTTTTGCTTTTGGTGTCTGATCACATGGCCTTTGTTCTTTTGCTGAGGATTTTATTTCTCTGGTAATCCCTTTCTTTTTTATTTTCTTTTCTTTTGCCATTTTTGCCTAAGCGACTTATTATGAAGTTTCAACTTAGCGGGCTTTTTTCATCATTTTTATCACTTTTTTTTGAACAAGTCGTGTGATCTTCCATCTTTGATTGATTGGAGGTGATTGTGACTGCTTGAATCCTTGGCGGATGAGAGATAACAATTGTGGTATCATCATCTGCTGATTTCTTGTGCGAGAGATAACCTTTACGGTTTCAACCTCTTTCGATGCACATTGTTGATTGGCGAAGATTGACCATTGCGGCTTTGACCTTCCTCAATCTTTTGAAAGATAACCATTGTTGTATCCTTGGAAACTGTTTCTTGTTAATGCTGTCCAATTATTTGCTAACTATGGTCTTTTGTTTTGTTTCATGAACACGAGCAATGGCACGAACTTGGAAAAGTGGTGAAGGAAGGTTGGTCAAGAAAACATGGTTCGAAGATAGAGCAAGAAAACATAGAAGCCAAAGAACAACGAAACTTCAATAGAAAATAGGATTAGGATATAACATTTGTAGCATGATGTTAGAACTCAAAACTTGTAATCTAGGAACTCTTGTATTAGAAACCTTGAAATTTTGTAATATCACAAATTCAAATTGACATTGTGAATTCGATGACTCATGTAGCATTTGTACAAACCAAAGTTAAGTGAATGTTGAACTTGGAAGTTTGATTCTACTTTGTAAACGGGTACTTTTTGAATGTCATTTTGAATTCGAATAAGACTTTTGAAACTTGAATGACAAGGAAAGGAAGTTGAATATTGAATGAATTCGTTTGGCTTTTGGATTGAAACTTGTATTTTAAGATTTGACAAATTGTAACATGTAACTTGATTCGTGTCCTTGTACAATAAAACTTTTTAGAGCAATCTTGGAATTTTATGAACACAAGCTTTGAGAAATAGGCACCTAATTGAATTCTTGATTGTGTATAAAAGTTGGAAATTCATTATGCATCAAATATCCCAAAAATTTGTCATGAACCAAAATTAAATTGGTTAAAACAAAACATGTTGAAATATTGATTAACAAATGTATCCAATTCCACATCAATCTATAATTCCAATCCGTAGTCTTGAATCAAACGAGTGGTAACATGGTTGTTGCATTTTTTTAGGACTTGAATCCTCTAGTATATGAAACTCGAAGATTAAATCCTAAATGCGAAGATGGTTTGATGACTCAGATTTAAACAATACTTGAATTCTTTTGAATTTCCCGGCCATAAAGCTTTCATGTTGATCCGTTCATGTAAAAATCCCGAGCCTTTTGCCACTTGAAACAAAAATTAAACTCTAAGTTTCAAATAAAGTTCTAAATTCCAAACCTTAGTCGACTTGGCGATTCCATGCTTTATTTAAGAAATGGGTGATAGATTCCACTTGAAATTAATGGTATTATCACCGCATTTGCAAATCGAAACATATTCGGTAGTAGAAAAAGATTTGAAACCAAACGAATTTCATAAAGAAACTTCTAATTTTTATTGAATGCTTTGAATCTAATGGCGACGAACCTTGTTGGAAAAAGATCTAAACATGCGGCAACTTGACATTCGTAAATCTTGTAAACAAGTCCTCTGGATGAATATTTTCACGTACATCAACTATTGCCAAGAACGAACAAAGTTGACGAGCAAACCAAATGCACTAGAACTTGAATTGTTGATCAATAATCGGACAATCATAAACCACCCTTTTACATCTCGAACAATGAACTCGAAACAACAGCAAATTCCAAACTCGTGATGAATTGATCTCTTGAATCAGGAGGTAATGATATTCAATATAACAAAACTTCCGTAGCTCCATCAAGAACGAGACCACTCATTTCAACAACCAAACATCAAGCCCCGAAAACCGATAGATATGAAAGGATAAGATTCAATATTGAACCTTGTCGTTTTCGAATATCCTAGATTGGTTGAAGGCACCACGCCTTTTCTGCTCAACGGAGAATCTTTGGGAATCAACTCCAACTCGTAACCATAGAACCAGTGGTATGAATGCATGTGAGTGTCATGATAAATGCGAAGCCTAAACCAGATGAAAACCGAGATAGGAGGGCAAATTTTGGGGTGCAACAGATGGCAACATGATTCCAATGCAATTATTTTGCCCAAAAACGCATTCTAACATACAAATTGTCACGGTTTAAGACATATAACATATATCTAACATGTATTTTCAATTAGAAACATTAAAACATATTTAATCGTCAAATTCATGGATTATCATTCAAAACCTAACATTTACAAATAATAGAAATTTAGGGATTTCATGCTAAACATGTTTCTAGCCATCATACATTATCTTACAATCCTAATAACCTTGTAAAAACCCACCCTTACCTCGATTGTCAGTAACTCTTCGAATCTTCTCCTTAGGTTTCTCTTCTCTCCTTTCTCTTTTTTCTCTAGGTTTTGCTTCTTTTTCCCTTTTTCCTCTTACTAACTCTATTTTCCTCTTTTTATTAAATCCTTACTGAAATAACACCAACCAAGTAATCACTAATGAGCTTACGTATCATACCCCCACATTACTCATCATCTTATTTCATTCAGGCCCAAATACCATTATTCTATTACTTTTGTGTAATTATCACTAATTAAATAATTCTATTATAAACCGATATTGTTTCTAGAAATCATCCTATGATTCATCATACTTAATAGTTCACATAAACTCAATTACTCACAAAATCAAACAAATAAATAATTAATATAATATATATAACTAATTACTAAAATTGGGGTGTTAGACAGTGCAAGAAGTCGCTTTCCAAAGGAGTCATACTTTCATCCATGAATTGGCCGCCTCTTGTTGAGATGCGACTCCAAGATCTCCGAGTCAACAAAAGAGCTAGAGATTCCAAACTCCTTCTGGTTTTGAAAAAGGCACAGAAGTCACACTCCCCCGAGGTGCAAGTGGAGAAACCTTCGATTATAGACCAAAATTAAATCTTCTTTCTGCTTGTATCCTCGACAATCAGATACTGAAATCACTAGAGACACCTTATAAGATGAATAGTTACAACGAAAAAGGGAGATCCAAATTAGCATGTGCATCACGTTGATGATTGTCTAATTTAATATGAGTGTAAAAATGCAAGCTCTTTGCACTTATTCTATCCAGATTAGCTATGATGGTTCAAATTTTAGCCCAACGGAAATGTAAGTTCATGGACCAACTTGTGTGATAACTTCACGCTTGCTTCACAGTCCAGAAGAGGTAACCAACGATAATAGCCTCTCAACGAAATTACCCAAAAAAGAAGGAAAGTTTGCAGACAAATATCAGTTGCTTTACACAAGTAATCGTAGAAATGGAAGGCTCTGACGATAGACTAAAATGCTCAATTTTTTAAGATGGTGTAAAACAAAACAACTCATTTAGAGAGAAGTTAAGGCACAAGAAAGTCCACAGTTTGAAAGAGATACAAAATAAGGACGAACCCTTTGTCAATTATGAAAAGAAACTTATTGTTAGAAGAGATAGCCGGACATCGGTGGACGAATGCTATTTTAAATAATTCACACACACACATATATATATATATATATATATATATATATATATATATATATATATATATATATATATATATATATATATATATATATATATATATATATATATATATATATATATATATATATATATATATATATGGGTGGATTGCCTTTGTAACTTTAGTACATATTTTGAATAAATAAATAATTAATAATATTATAATAATTTGATAATATTTTATTTAGCTTAAAGTTATCAAAGTCACAGTTTTCAAAGTCACCGAAACCTAACTCGGATTTTGGCCACTCGTATAACACATTTTATGGTTCCTTTCTTAGATATTGGTCAGGTTTTGTTCAGTCTATCAAAATATTTGTTCAACTCATTTGTTTTGCATTCTAACATATTTTTTTGACAAGTTGCATCCTAACATTTTGAAAACAAAAATATCATCATGAAAATGAAACGAAACAAATAAGTTAAGCATTCAAAAGAAAGACGAATAATGTTTTTGAATGACAAATAATGGAGAATTCTTTCCTCACCCCTCAATTTGGTCATGACATCTCCACGTATTTTCATAATGATAAAAATACTCTTAACAAAATTCATTTAAGAAAGGGCTGATGGAAAATTTGATACTCTACTTGAAAAATTCGTTATGAATGAAAAAATTTGATAGTATTTTAAAAAGTTAAGTATGAATTTTTATCGATTTTTTAGAAAAATAAATTTAACATACTGAATTTAAAAAAAAACTGATATCTTTGATAATATTCTAGATTTTTAAAATAATGGGTAGTTCATATGCACTCAGTAAAGAATTTTTTTAACACTACCTGAATTTTTGAAAAGTGTTGTAGTTTTGTGGATTTTTCGAAAAATCTGACAATGTAATTTTTTTACATATGTTTTACTATTGGCAGTTTTTAAAATTTCTTAAAACTATCGGATTTTTTTATACTTTGGTATTTCTTCAAACATTTTTCCGAAATCAATGTGTTTTTATAAAAAATTCAATGTTTTTTTTTTTTATATTTCTTTGATAAATTTGATAAACACATAAAAAATCTAATTATTTTTATAAAAATATGTATAAAATAATATTAACCGCTAGTAAGATTCAGATATAAGTTGAGGAGTGTCATAGAGATTTCTCCAAATAATAAAAGTGGTAAAATATGAACGTTATGGGCTCATTTCCTAATTTGGGTGCAATATTTTACAAGACCGAACCAACATAAGGCGATTATTAAATTGAGATTTTTTTGTTCATCCACTATGGTTAAATATTTAATTTTTAAAAGAAGTTCTAAGATTTTTTCGACTAATGTTTTTGATATTACTATGAAACTAATGTTAATTTTTGTAGTTAAATATTTACATTTTACATCTAGGTTGAATTACCTTTCAAAATATAAAATTGAATACGAATTTTCATGTCGTCATTTCTCACGGATTTTGATTAAACAAAAATCTTTGTATTTTTAAAGTTTTTATACAAGAAATTGTAACTCAAGTAAAAATGAATTTTACAAAATTAAAAATAAAACTTTATTTAAATAATAAAATTTATAAATATCCATAATCATTTAAATATAATTGTTGTTTAAATTATGTTTTAATTATTATATAAGGTAAGGACTAAAAAATATATTTAATTTAAAATTAAATACAAAATTAGTATTATGATTATATAAATAAATTATTTTTATTCAATAATAATTTATGTATTCAAATTACTCAAGAGAAATAAAAATTTCTCTTTTATAGCCTTACTAAATTTGAACACAAGATCTTCCAAGTAAAACATTATTTATTTACCAATAGCTAAACAACCATTTATACATAATTTTTGTTTTTCTTAAAACAATACTGAATTTTACTTTTTTGAGGCCTAAAATACCTTTATGAAAAATATATTTTTTTGAGGCCCAAGGCGAGGGCCTAGCTCGCCTTACCCTTGAGCCGATCCTGATATTTTAACCTGTTGGAAAATTAGCTTTATAGGGTGCAATTAGTATAATAGAATAGTTAAAGTTAAAAATAAAAAAAAATCAATTTTACAAACCTAACAAAGCCAAGTCTAAGTTCCATTGTTGTGGCACGATTGAGAATGATATTCAGAGGATTGTTGACACTTCTGGTTTCTCTAGAATGAGTTTCCCCTTCAAATATTTAGGTGTTCCCATTATGGCCAAAAAGATTTCTGCCAAGGAATGCAACATTCTTGTGGAAAAAATGACTAGTAAAATTAGATTTTGGAGTATAAGATCCACTGCCTTTACAGGGAGAGTTACTCTTGCCAACCCAGTTTTCCTCACTATCCATACCTATTAGAGTTAAATTTTCATCATTCCCAAAAGAATTGTTAAGAATATCAATGTTGTGTGCAAAGCTTACTTATGGACTGACAATGCATTTGCTAGCATCCCCGGGAGTATAGCTTGAAATCAGTCTGTAGAACCAAAAATGAAGGAGGTCTTAGAACGCACAATATTCTGGTGTGGAACCCGGATGCTATTGGCAAGAATGTTTGGGTTGTAGCTACCAAAAATACAATCTGTGGATAAAGTGGGTGCACAATGTGTACATTAAAGACAAGGACTGGTGGAGCTACGAGGCCATGCCCCAATCCAGTTGGTATTGGAGGAAAATGGTGGAGGTTAAAAATTAACTAAAAAATATGAGATATATTCAATCAGCGATGACAGGGGAATATAACATAAGAGAGAAATACAATTTGATAAATAGTGCTCAAGATAAAAAGTTTTGGGCTTCTATGGTTTGGACCAAACTAAGTATCCCCAAGCATAGATTCATTCTATGGATGGCAGTGTAGAACCGATTAAAAACAAAGAAAATGCCTCAAAAGATGAACATTGGGGCTGATGAAAATTGTATGATTTGTGGTATTGCTGAAGAGAAAAATGATCACTTATTCTTTGACTATGATTTTAGCAGAATTATCTGGCACAAGATCAAGGATTGGCTAAACTGGAAGTTAAAGTCCAAAAATCTGACCCAAAACTTGAAGTGGATTAACAAGGCACATACTTCTTAGTTCAGACGGAATGTCTACTCAATGTGTAAAGCAACTATAGTCTACCAAGTTTGGCATCGAAATGACACTCTGGAATCAAAAGATCAACATGGATCAAAAAGCCTTTGAAAATATAAAAAGTAATCTTAAGAGAAGGATTCAGAGCATTTGGCCTAGGAAGGTGAATCTGTAATACCCCGAATATTAATTTAATTATTTGATTGTGCAGTTGTAGTTTATCTGATGAATTGTGTGTCTTGATATTTCTATGTGTGGGGTAGTCTCGGGTTTAAGGCGTATGGAGAGTTGTTTTGGATTTATTAATTTATTAACAAATTATTGAATTTAAGAGTTGAAATTCTGGTATTCGATATGTGATGTCGAAGGAGATGTCATGGCACAAATATCTAAGGACTGAACAAGGTATAGCAGAATAATAAAAGCAGCAAAGTAAAATTGACACAAGTAAATTGTTCACCCAGTTCGGTATAAACACACCTACGTCCTGAGGATACCAAGCCAAGGATGAAGTCCACTATCAACAATATTAATTCAGAGTTAAACTCCCTCGTTTACAACCCTTTACTTAATCCCTATCCAATGCAACTTATACCTAAGAACTCTTATATAGGAGACCTCTCTCACTCCTCCTCAATCACACAAAGTGATAATCAATAACAATGATTTGAATACACACTTCAAAGACACATAATTATGCTTTGCTTCAAAGCTTATGAATGATTAAAAAGTTAGAACTCAACTAGAAACGTCCAACTCTAGTATTAAGGAATACAAGAGTGGCTCAAAGGAATAATTAACAAAAGACTAAAACCTAATCTTTAAAACAACACGTTCAGCTTCCTTCAGTGTAAGTAACTCTGCAAGTAGGGTTAATTGTCTTCTTATAGAAACCGCAACCAGGGCTTGGCCCAAAACACATTCACATATAGCCTTTAAAACATCCCATAACTTTCTCCCTGATAGTAGGACAAAAGATCTCCAAGATTATTGTAACAGAACTTTAAACAATCTTGCTAACTTTAAGCAATACTGAGATCAATCAACTAAACACAACGGCGCCTTGAATTTCTAAACAGACAAACCATTTTAGTTCTGTAACACATGTCACGACATCTGCTATGACATCTTTTAACTCTACTAACATATTTTTGTTCACATGTCAAAGCATCCTTCATAACATTTTCTAGACATAATGTTTTACCAAAATTGCTGCCAACATAGAACTAACAAGAGTAATTATTACAATGAGTATTAAATTAGAAATTAGTAACTAATTTATCTAAATTTTATTTAATTAAATAAAGGGTTAAATAAGTTTTTGGTCCCTATAAATATTGCAGGTTCATTTTTAGTCCCTCCGGTTTTGAATACGGTTTTAGCTAGATTTGGCAACGTTTTTTTTTTTTAAAAACCGTTTCCTAAAGGCAGGGAGAGACTAAAAATGAAAACTGCAATATTTATAGGGATCAAAAACATATTTAACCTTTAAATAAAATAGAATGGTTTAGATGAAGTATGACAAGGGAAATGTGGTAAGTTTGACGAGATAAGTGAGGTTAGAAAAGGAATATCAATATTAAAGGTCCTAAGGGAAAAAGAGACTTAAGGTGAAATTTGGGTTTAGTGTTGTCATTAGTAACAATCGTGAAAAAGAAAGAGAGGCAGAGAAGAAGAGAAGAAGGGCAAAGGAAGCTAGGGCAAGAACCATTGTTGGGAAGCTTAGAGGGAGTTTCAATCCAAAGGTAAGGGCGGGGTTCCAAATTTTTAAAGGATAGTATAATTGTAGGTATCCAGGGTATTGATTGTTGTTCTCCATGATTGTTATCCTCTTTGTTTTATTGAAAAAATTGATTGTGTCAGTGTCAGTGTCAATGTTTGTTATAATATGTCCAATTGTATGAATTGAGTGTTGGAATTGTAACTTTGATGCAATTAATCATGTTGAATAATGTGTGTTGTGATATGTTGAAGTTGGGATCTCAAATTGTGAATTCTATGATGTTTGGGGTTGTTTGGATATGTTAAAAAAAGTAATTTTCGTACTTAAAACAATAGATTTTTCACTTTCATAAGGTGGAAATCGATTCCCCATAATGGGAAATCGATTTCCTGAAGCGAAAATCTCAAAACTGGCCATTGTAAAGATAGAAAAAGATTTATGAGTTTAGGGAATCAATTTCCTGAAGCTGACAACATTTTTGAAAACTTGTAAAATCCATAACTTTGTACTCGGGTGTCCGTTTGGCACGCCGTCTGAAACATTGTAAAGCTGGGAACGATGTCTATAATATAAAAATGATTTCCAAAAAAGTAGCTCATTATTTTATGGATTTAAACATTTTTATGTGCTTTTTTGGTTGTATTTTGTAAAATGATTATGTGATTTTGATGATTGTGATGTGATATGTTATTGCGGATAATTTACAATAGGTGGCTGGAAAAGGTGAGTACATTGGTGATGGTTGACATCAATGTAGTATGTTGTTGAGTTGCATGATTGAATCGCATGCATTCATGTTGAGTTGTTCTTTTGTTGTTGGCTCAAATCCTAGATGGAGTGGATAAGAGCGAGGTGAATATAATTATTCCCTTTATTGTTGGCTCTGATCCTAGATGGAGTGGATTAGTAGCGAGGCGGGCCAATTTGTTCACGAAAATGATAAGTCCAATCCTAGATGCAGTGGATTCGGTAGTGATCTTGGTACCACATGCATAGAGTCAGTGTTGTCTCTCATTGTATATTCTATTGTTGGCATAATGTTGTAATGTATGATTTTCTTGCGATTATTAATTCTAATAATGTTGTGATGATGTGATAGTTGAACTTAATAACTATACATGATAATTTATGTATATTTATCATTATATTGTTGTTTATATTGTTGTGATATCTCACCCCTTCTGTTTGAATGTTTCCTCTACGTGGGTAACGTGCAGATAATTAGAAGTAATTTGAGTTGCGGAGTTCGAAGAGGTTGCTCTTCAGTAGTTTACACTCCGGAATGTTTATTTGAGACTATGTTATTATGTTTTTTTTCCAAAAAGGTGTTATGTATCCATTTTAATGAGCAATTGTGATTAAGATGATGTAGTATCCTAAATGTGTTAAAAAGATTACTCTGATATCATTATTATTATTTGACAGGGAATTTAGGGTGTTACAATTGGTATTAGAGTAGGTTGGTTCGTCTGGCCAGGTTGTCGAGTATTTATTGTAGTGTGGTAGTGAAATACTGGCGATGTATCTCTTATAACTATTTTTCGATGTTATATTATGAAGCAGAGTGATGGCTAGAAGAAACGATGATGCGATTGCTGCTGCTGTAGAGGCTATGTCTCAGGTGATGCAACATCAGCCTAATGCTAGTGGAAATGCTAGAAATCACATGTTGGAAACATTTCAGAGGAACCATCCGCCTATGTTCAAGGGTAAACATGATCCAGATGAAGCATTGAGTTGGCTCTAGGAGATCGAGAGGATCTTTAGGGTCATGGATTGTATGGATGGGAAAAAGGTGCATTTTAGTGTGCATCATCTAGCAGAAGAAGTTGATGACTGATGGGTTGACAATCATTAGAGACTGGACTGTGCATGGGAGACTATCACTTGGGAGGTTTTTCAGAGGGAATTTTTGGTCAAGTATATCCTGAAGATGTTCGCGAGAAGAAAGAAATTGAATTCCTGGAATTGAAGCAGGGAGACCTGTCAGTAACTGAGTGTGTAGCTAAGTTCGTGGAGTTGACAAAGTGCTACCCTCTTTACAACAAAGAAACAACTGGATTATCTAAGTGTATAAAGTTTGAAAATGGGTTGCATTCTAAAATCAAGAAAGCTATTGGGTATCAGTGAATTCGTAAGTTTCCAGACTTGGTGAATAGCTGTAGAATGTTTGAGGAAGATAGTAAGGCTCACTACAAGATAATGACTGATAATAGAGGTAAGCAATAGCAGAATCGTAGGAAGCCTTACAATGTTCCAGTTGATAAGGGTAAGTCGAGGGCTTACGATGGTAAGAGGCCAGGTGGGATAGGTTCTCCTACTACTATTAGGTGTTTCAAATGCGGCGAGCTAGGACATCAAATCAGTGAATGTAAGCCCGATGTAAAGAAGTACCGTTGTGGGAAGACTGGACATGGAATAGCTGACTTCCAACACAAAGGAGTGATTTGCTTTAATTTTTGTGAAGAGGGACACATCAATTCTCAGTGTCAGAAATTGAGGCAAGCTCAGACTGGTGGAAAAGTGTTCGCTTTGGCAAGGACGCAGAAATCTAGTGGAGATTATTTGATCAGAGGTATATGTTTCTTTAATAGTAATCATTTAATTACTATTATTGATACTGGTGCTACATATTGTTTTATTTTTGCTGATTGTGTGAAAAAGCTGGGTCTAGTGTTATCATCTATGCCTAGAGAAATGATTATCAAAATCCCAACTAAAGGACCGATAACTACTTCTCTAGCATGTTTGAATTTTCCTTTGTCGATCTATAATAGAGACTTTCTTGTGGATTTAGTTTGTTTGCTGTTGAGCGATCTGGATGTGATTCTAGGTATGAACTGGCTAGAATATAATTATGTTCATATTAATTGTTTCAAAAAATCTGTGAGGTTTTTTACTCCTGATGACGAGGAGGAAGCGAAATTCCTAACTATTAGACAACTAAACAAGTTGATGAAGGATGAAGCTTGGGTGTTTTTATTATTGGCATCTTTATCTATTGAGAATCAGGATGTGATTGATGAATTGCTAGTGGCACGTGATTTTCCTAAAGTTTTCCCAGATGATATCTCAGATATTCCACCAGAAAGAGAGGTGGAATTTTCTATTGATCTTGTTCCTGGTACAAGACCTATTTGTATGGCGTCGTACAAGATGTCGGCATCTGAACTAGCCGAGTTAAAGAAACGGTTGGAAGATTTACTTAAAATTAAAGAAATTCATGAGACCAAGCGTATTTCCTTTGGGAGCTCCGGTGCTATTGGTGAAAAAGAAGGATGATAGCATGAGGCGTGTGTTGATTACCGACAACTGAGTAAAGTGACAATCAAAAATAAGTAACCACTTCCTAAGATAGATGACTTGATGGATCAATTAGTGGGTGCGCGTGTGTTTAGCAAGATTGATTTGAGATTGGGTTATAACCAAATTCGAGTGAAGGATAGGGACATTCTGAAGACATCTTTCAGAACTCGGTATGGACACTATGAGTACTCGATGATGCCATTCGATGTTAGTAACGCCCCAGGAGTATTTATGGAGTATATGAACCATATTTTTCATACTTATCTAGATCAATTTGTATTGATATTTATTGACGACATCTTGATATAATCTAAATCAGAAGAGGAACATGCTGAGCATTTACGAATTGTATTTCAAGTTTTGAAAGAGAAGCAGTTGTATGCAAAGCTATCAAAGTGTAATTCTTGTTATCAGAGGTTAGTTTCCTTGGCCATGTTATTTTAGGTGATGGAATTGATGTAGATCCATCCAAAGTAGATGCAGTGTTGCAGTGGGAAGCTCCAAAGTCAATTACGAAGATCAAAAGATTTCTAGGTTTGGATGGATATTATAGAAGATTTATTGAAGGTTTTTTTTTCTAAGTTAACACTCCCGCTGAGCCAGCTGACTTGTAAAGGAAATGCGTTTATATGGGACATGCAATGTGAAGAAAGTTTTGTCGAGCTAAAGAAGAAATTAACGATGGCCCCGATCTTGATATTACATAAGCCTGAAAATCCATTTGTTGTGTATTGTGATGCTTCTAAATTGGGTTTAGGTGGTGTGCTTATGCATAATGATAAAGTAGTAGCTTATGCGTCGAGACAATTGATGATTCATGAAAGGAATTACCCTACTCATAATCTAGATCTGGCTGCAGAGGTATTTGTGTTACAGATTTAGTGGCATTCCCTCTATCTTGATTTGAAGTGTTTAGTGATCATAAAATCTTGAAGTACTTATTTGATCAGAAGGAATTGAATATAAGGAAAAGAAGATGGTTAGAGTTGTTGAAAGACTACGACTTTGGCTTGAATTACCACCTTGGTAATACTAACATTGTATCAAATGCCTTAAGTAGGAATTGTTACTCATGTCTGCTATGATGGTTCGAGAATTGGAATTGATCAAAAAATTTAGAGACATAAGTTTAGTATGTGAAGTGACACCACAAAGTGTGATGTTAGGAACGTTTAAGATTAACAATAACTTCTTGGATAAAATCAAAGAGGCTCAAAAGTTAGATGTGAAGTTGGTGTTCTTAATGATTGGGAATAACCAATCAGAAGATGGTGATTTTAAAGTAGATGTCCAAGGTGTGTTGATATTACGAGGCAAAATTTGAATTCCTGACGACGCAGAGAGGAAAAAGATGATTTTGGAAGAAGGTCATAGAAGCGGTTTGAGTATTCATATGGGAGCTACTAAGATGTATCATGATTTGAAGAAATTATTTTGGTGGTCCGGGTTGAAACAGGATGTAGATCGATTTGTATATGCATATTTAACTTGTCAAAAATCGAAAGTCGGACATCAGAAGTCGACATGGTTGTTGGAACCATTGGCAGTTACGGAATGGAAGTGGGATAACATATCAATGGGCTTTGTGACAGGGTTACCAAATACTCCGAGAGGGCATGATATAATTTGGGTGATTTTAGATAGACTAACAAAATTAGTTCATTTCATTCCGATTAGTATCAATTTCATGTGCCAAAGTTTGCATAGATTTATCTTCACGAGATTGTAAAGATACATATTGTTCCGGCAAGTGTTGTCTTGGATAGAGATCCGAGGTTTGCATATGATTTTTGGAAAAGTTTGTTGGATGTGTTGGGTTCGAAGTTAAACTGAGTTCACCATATCATATACATATGGTCAAATTGAGAGAACGGTTCAGTCATTGGAGTATTTATTGATGGCTTTTGTTATTGATCAAGGAGGTACATATGATAGTTATCTTCCTTTAATTGAGTTCACATATAACAATATTTTTCATTCTAGTATTGGTATGGCACCCTTCGAGGTATTGTATGGTCGGAGGTGTATAACGCCTTTATGTTGGTATGAGTTTGGTGAGAGTGTAGTACTCGGACCAGAGATAGTGTGGGAAACTACAGAGAAAGTAAAATTAATTTGAGAAAAGATGAAGACTTCTCAGGGTAGGTAAAAGAGTTACCATGACAAGAGGAGGAAAGATCTTGAGTTTTAGGAAGGAGCCCATGTATTTTTGAGAGTATCCCTGATAAATGGTGTGGGTCGTGCTTTGAAATCTAGGAAGTTGACTCCTCGATTCATCGATCTGTATCAAATCTCAGAAAAAGTGGAGATTGTTGCATATAGGGTGGCCTTGCCACCTAATATGTCCAATTTGCACGATATGTTTCATATGTCGCAACTCAAAAAGTATAATCCAGATTTGTCGCATGTGATCCCGATAGATGATGTGCAAGTACGGGATGATCTTACTGTTGAGACTGCAGCTGTGAGGATCGAAAGTCATGAAATAAAGAAGCTGATAGGTAATGAAATTGCTCTGGTGAAAGTGGTTTGGGGAGGAACTATCAGTGTGAATGTGACATGGCAATTGAAGAGTAAGATGCTAGAGTCGTATCCGAAGATGTTTGCATCAGGTAATTTTCGAGGACGAAAATATTCTCAATTAGTTTAATTATTTGATTGTGTAGTTGTAGTTTATCTGATGAATTGTGTGTCTTGACATTGTTATGTGTGGGATAGTGTCGGGTTTAAGGCGTATGAAGAGTTGTTTTAGATTTATTAATTTATTAATGAATTATTGGATTTAGGAGTAATATTAGAATTATTAGTAAATTAGAAATTTGTAACTAATTTATCTAAATTTTATTTAATTAAATAAAATAGAATGATTTAGTAGAAGTATTACAAGGGCAATGTGGTAAATTTGATGAGATAACTGGGGTTAGAAAAGGAATATCAATATTAAGGGTCCTAACGGAAATAAAGTCTTAAGGTGAAATTGGGGGTTTAGTGGTGTCATTAGTAACAATCTGAAAAAGAAAGAGAGGCAGAGAAGAAGAGAAGAAGGGCAAAGGAAGTTAGGCCAAGAACCATTTTTGGGAGGCTTAGAGGGACCTTCAATCCAAAGGTAAGTGTGGGGTTCTAACTTTCTAAGGGATAATATAATTATAGGTATGTGGGGTATTGATTGTTATTCTCCATGATTGTCATCCTCTTTGTGTTTTTGATCAAATTGATTTTGTCAGTGTTAGTGTCAGTGTCAATGTTTTCTATAATATGTGCAATTGTGTGAATTTAATGTTGGAATTATAACTTTGATGCAATTAATCGTGGTGAATGGTGTGTGTTGTGATGTGTTGAAGTTGAGATCTCAAATTGTGCATTCTACGATGTTCGGGGTTGTTTGGAGAGATTGAAAAAGTGATTTTCGTACTTATAACAACATATTTTTCACTTTCACAGGGTGAAAATCGATTCCCCATAATGGAAAATCGATTTTCCTAAAGAGAAAATCTCAAAATTGGCAACTGTAAGGATGAAAATCGATTTCCCATTTTAGGGAATCAATTTCCTAAAGCTGACAACATTTCTGAAAACTTGTAAAATCCATAACTTTGTGCTCGGGTGTCTATTTGACGCACTGTTCAAATCGTTGTAAAGTTGGGAGCAATGTCTATCTTTTAAAAATGATTTCCAAAATAGTAGCTCATTATTTTATGGAGTTAAACCTTTTTTATATGATTTTTTGGTCGTATGTTGTAAAACGATTGTGTGATTTAGATGATTGTGATGTGATGTGTTATTGCGAATAATTTACAACAGGTGGATGAAAAAGTGAGTGCATTGATGATGGTTGACATCAATGTAGTATGTTGTTGAGTTCCATGATTGAGTCACATGCATTCATGTTGAGTTGTTGTTTTGTTGTTGGATCAAATCCTAGATGAAGTTGATAAGAGCGAGGTGAATATAATCATTCCCCTTGTTGTTGACTCTAATCCTAGATGGAGTGGATCAGTAGCGAGGTGAACCAATTTGTTCACAAAAATTGTGACTCTGATCCTAGATGGAGTGGATTCGATAGTGATCTTGGTATCACATGTATAGAGTCAGTGTTATGTCTTGTTGCATATTCTATTGTTGACATAATGTTGTATTGTATGATTTGCTTGCGGTTATTAATTATAATTATGTTGTGATGATGTGATAGTTGAACTTAATAACTATTCATGATTATTTCTGTATATTTATAATTATACTGTTCTTTATAATGTTGTGATATGTTACCCCTTCTGTTTGAATGTTGTCTCTATGTGGGTAACGTGTAGATAATCAGGAGTAGTCCGAGCTGCGAAGTTCGAAGAGGTTGCTCTTCAGTCTTGTTTAGAGTCGGCGTTATGCTCTGATACGTAACACTGGTTTGGAGATAAACGCTTTATTTGTTTTGTTGTGGTGATTCCTGATGGAATAGTTTACACTCCAGATTGATTATTTTATGACTCACATTTGATTTGAAGTTAATTATTGAATTTAAACTATTTTCTACTGCTTAAACGAAGTTGTTTATTTGAGACTATGTTATGTTTATTCTAAAAAGATGTTATGTATCCATTTGAAAGAACAATTGTGATTAAGATAATATAACATCTAAAATACATTAAAAAAAAGATTATTCTAATTTTATTATTATTATTCGTGGGAAAATTTTGTATATTACACAACCAAAGAGATATTGCCGGATTTAATGCCTTATACTTAGTTTGTGTTTTTTAATTGGGTTGTTTGTATAAACTTTTGTTGGTTGGTTAATAAAGTTTGCTGATTTAAAAAAATACAATTTTAGTTATATAAAATTTCAAAATTCTAGGTGCACTCCTCCCCTCTATTTAGGTCCCCATGTCACGGTGTGGTGTCCATCTAGCTTAATCACACATTTAATATTGATTCATTATTATTTGCATGTCTCTTCCTAAAATATCGAAAGCAAAACTTTATTTAAAACCGCTTATAATTATTTCCGTAACTATACAACTTTCTCTAAGAAACCAAAAATGTCAATTATTAAGACGTTGCATGATCCACTCACTTAATTCTTAATAGGTCAAGTTTAAGTCAAATACGCCACAAACAAACCAAACCTATAATTTTTGTTTGTTAATTATGTCCTTTTTCTATCGATCGGTACCACTTAATAAACAATATGTTTGCAAAATTTATGGCTTAGCTCTAGGTTGTGTATTCTAGTTGTCCAAGCAACAATTCATGATTTTTAAAATCGACAAACTTGATTTAAAATTGTGTTGTTAAATATGTAAACCATTCATGAATAGACAACGCATGAATATGACTTATACCTATCAATATTTTGTATGAATGTCGATGTTCACTCATTTTATTTGAAGTACTTGTAACCAAGAAGAATATTATATGATCTTATCAACAAAAACAGAAAAGAAGAATACTATGTGAAATTTCGTTATGGAAGAAAATGATGTATAAACCAAAGCTTTGAATAATAGAAATATAATAACTCTTCTATTTTCTTTCATTGTTAAATTTTAATATACATTTTTTTAAAACTTGGTCAAACCTTGTTGTCGTTTCAGGTAGGCCTACTTTCTATCAAAGTAATTGCAGGATGTTGACCTATTGAGCTTGTTAATTTGTTTGATTCAAGAAGCAATGTTGTCAGCCATAATTTACTACCATTGTTGACAATGAGCTTAAACCATATCGACGTTAAAGTAAGCGTTATGTTAATTAGTGCCTTAATGCTAAGTATCATTGGGGTGTTAAATAATTTATTAAATGGTTGAATCATTACAATTGTGTGTTAAATGAGGTGTTAAGTATAATGTAGATTAATTGATGTTGAAAAGCTTCATAATAAAAAGAGGACGGGGACCACGTGCAATATTTTGTAAAATTTTATTAGTTGTTGTGATTATTTAGATTTTATTTTATTTTATAGTAAATAAATTTTTTATTTATTTTTATTTTCATCAAAATTCATCATTTTTTTTCTCTATAAATAAAAATTTAGTTCATTTGATTTGGACTCATAAAAAATTTACTTTTTTCTCTCTAATTATCTTAGTGAAATGGATCTCAACAATAACCCTTTTAACACCTAAAATTCAACTAATTATTCCTTCAACTATCAAAATTCCAACAACTATATATTTCAAAATCAATCTTCTAACCAACAAGGTCCCTAAAATATACCAAATTATGAATTTTCTCCAAATTTTATAATGTCGTCAAATGGACCACTGATCAAAATTTGGTTCTAATTAGTGTGTGGATTAAAAATGGAGCATACAGTGTTCTTGGGAGAAACCAAAAAATAATTCATATTGGAGAAAAATTGTTGATTATTGTAATGAACATTGCTCATTTAATCCTTCTTGTGATGGAGCTTCATGAAGAAATCATTACAATTACATGAACAAAATATTTAATAAATGGACTGACGTTTATGATAATCCTAAGCCTATGCAACAAAGCGGGTGGTCGGAGAATGATGGATTTAGTGTATTGTATTGCATTTTTAGTTTTTATATTATTTTATCTCATCTTTATTATTTGCAAGGAAAAATTAATTAAGAATATAAAATTAAAAAAATTCAAATAAGTTATTAAATTAAAAAATAAAACAAATTAATTAATTCTTAATTATTTTAATTTAATTTCAATTGATAATTGATATTAACATATAATCATAAAAACAAAAATATAAAAGAAAATAAGATTATGAAATAAAAGAAATGGGGCAGGATGTTGAATTTTATTAAACAAAACCATTGTAGTGAATAAAAATTGAATTTGTGTTGAATTATTAGGTGGAAGAAAGAGAAAGTGATGTAGAAGATAAAAAGTGAAAAGAATAAAGTGTTGAATAATAAAACCATTGTACATAATCTAAGGGTACTGTTCAAGAATACTAAATAAAGAAATTATTATTTATAAAAGTCAATTATTTTAATTTTCAACGCATTAATTACACGCATTTCTAAAAAATATTACTATTTTAAATATTTAAAAACTGCCTTAAGCATTTCCCCGTAAAATAATCACAATTAAAATAATTTTACAGTATGAAATAAAAATTAGGTGAAATATTCTTTATACAATGTTAGAGAAAGTATCAATAGCAATGACAATTTTCAATAGAATTCTTGTATATCATAATATAATATAATTTATTTTTCTATTAATAGAATGTTATTTTGAAACTCATTTTATTCCATCACTTAAAGTTAGTTGGAATACAATGCTAGAAATTACACATTTCAGATACATTTATAAGCAAGAATTTTTTTTGATTTAATTGATATATCTGATATAAAATAATGACTAAATACATCATTTATTCATTAAATCTAAAAAACATTTTATTGTTTATAATAAGTCTGGAGGATATATATATATATATATATATATATATATATATATATATATATATATATATATATATATATATATATATTACATGATTGGTCACATTCATACATGTGACATCATGAAGCTTAAGCATGTGCATGACTTTACATATGATACCTACATAACTATTTTCACTGCTTTTGGTGATGATGATGGATCCCTCTTGCCTATAATTCATTACTTCCCCACAAGTTTAAGGAGGATCCAAGCTAGAAATTTTTATTTGGTGCGTAAGTCTTGAAACACGCTAGTACCAAGAGGTTTGGTGATAGTATCTGCGATTTGCAAGGTATTAGGAACATGTTGAGTCTTCATGTGTTTAGACATGACACGTTCACACCTAAAGTGAATATTAAGTTCAATATGTTTAGTGTGGGCATGAATAATTGGATTAAGCGAGAGAAGAACAACGTTGAGATTATCACATAGCAGCGTAGGAGGAAAGAATGGTACACCAAGTTCTCCGAGTAACGATTCAAGCCACAAAAGTTTGAATGTCGTGTGAGCTAGAACACGATATTATGCCCCAGTGCTTGATCATACAACCAAAGGTTGTTTCTTCAAACTCCAAGTGATGAAATTTCGACCAACAAATATGCATGATGTAACGCCCGATTATTTAACTAATTAGTTAATTAAATATTTTTCGAATTATTTTCTATTTAAGTTGTCGAGTTGTTTAATTGTTGAATAGTTGGTAGAATTAATATTAATAATAGTGTTAGTTGGTTATTGAGAATAATAGTAATAATATTAAATTAAGAGAATAATTGTGTGGGCTTATTTTGGTGATAGAAGTAGTAAAAGGTGGAGTGTGAATGTTAAGCCCAATAAGACAATTAGAATTATTAGTTATAAATAAGAAATTAGATTTTGGACAAGTTGTTAAAAAATAAGGAAATAAGAAAAATAACTAGTACGTGAGAGAAGAGAAAGATTAGGAAAAGAGGAACAAGGATTTTGGAGAAAAATTATCGTCGGGAGAGAATTGCAGACCGAAAACCAAACTGAAAATTCGAACGGAACTCCGTACAGCGACCTTCAATCCAAGGTAATGGTGGGGTTCTTACTTTCTAATGGATTGTATGATGAGTAGTATGTGGGAATTAGGATAATGGGGGAATTTACCATGCATTTGTAGTTGTTTTGTTTGGTGAGAAATTATTTGGTTTCACTGTGATGAAATTGTTCTTGAATTGTTTGTTTAATTAACATTGCCAAGGAAACTTATAATTATTATGAATGGTATATGATCTAGTGTGATGGAATTGGGATTTGTTAATTAATCGGTGAACGTCTGGAAGAGACGCGGAGAAATTACAGGGAGAACGAACACTGCATCGACGATTATCGAACGACACACCCTGGATAAGGGGAGTGTGTCGAACGACACACATGAGAAAGGATGGCATGCCGAACGACATGCATATGGTGAGATAAGGAGTGTCGAACGACACTTTATTGTACAGGGGAATAACAAATTGTTTTTCTTTACCTTAAAACCTTGTTAGTTCTTTTTTTAATTATATTAAGGTTATGGTAAGTGATAACTTCTAAGTGCCATGAATAACAAGTTAGGCATAAATGGAAACAGTAGGTAGATAATAAATAGGACATGATATAATCAATTAAGTAATAGTGATACACCTTGATGGCTAATTAAAGTAAAATTATAACAAGGTATACGTGATAGTCGTATACATATAATTAAATGGAACTATAAATTTTTTATTATTTTAGTAGTAGTAAAATAATAGAGCTAGCATTAAAATAGCAGGGTTAATTTAAGTAGTAAGTGAAATATTAATTTCATTAGATTTAATAATAGTGAAGTTAGTAGTAGAATTGGCAGAATAAAAGTCGGTAGTTGTGTTAATAGAAATAACAATGCTGGTAATTTTATTAGACGATTAATTTAACAGAATTAATATGTACTTTAGCATAAAGTAGAAATAATGGAATTTTTTTGCCGATAATTAATTAAACAGAAATAGTCGAAATAGTCCGAATAATTACGTGGTTTGTTTGTAGCTTATTTTGGTTGATTCAGTGTGTTATATAGTTGCCATAAATTGCGAAGATTGCAGGTTATGGTGGAATTCGTTTAATTTTCTTGTGTTGATGTGTTGAATCATATTGTAGGTCTTGTGCCAACATTGAATGACGTTGTTGAATTATTATTACGATGAAGGCTTTTAGCCAGTGTTGAAATTATGATGAAATTGATGAGTCTGTTGTTGTTGTTGAGTTGTATCATGTTATTGCATGCATTGCATAATTACGTTGGCCTAGATTGGCAAAAATATTACGATGGGAGCTTTGCTTTGTTTACGATGGCCTGGATTGGCAACACGTTGACGATGAAGGCTTATGCCTTGTTGATGCCTCGGATATTGGCAGATTTTTACGAGTTCTGCTTATTGGTATCACATGCATGTGCATTTGAATATGTTGTTGCATTTTATGTTGCATTTTGAATCATTGTGATTATTTAATAAGTTGTAGAATTGTTTGTTGTGTGAATAATTTGCAAAGCGGTGATTTACATTATCTGATTATGATACATATTACTTATCATACAATTTATTAGATTATTAGATATCTCACCCCTTCTATTGTGATGTTTCTCTACATGGGTAAAGTACAAGTAATCTTGAGTGAAGGTTGTCTATCTTCAATAGTTCGAGTGAGTGTTTTAGCTCGATACGTAGCACTGGGGATAACACATGTTTTCTTTATTGTTGATTTTATTCTAATGTGGATATTTGAGTTGTTTTGTTGAAGACATGTTATTTCTAAGTTGTTTTATGCTGAAGAAGATGCTACGATTATTTGAAGTTATAAATTAGACATCTTGAAGTTGTTTTGAATTGGCCATGGTTGCCAATATATTTTGGTTGAATTCTATGAATCTGCTGCATAGAAATAAAATTTATTTATTTTGGAAGACTAAACAGGTTGTTAATGTTTTATCTGGAACTATGTGCTATGTATCTGTACCGCAGGTGACTG
Source organism: Vicia sativa (assembly GCA_021764765.1). Taxonomy (NCBI): domain Eukaryota; kingdom Viridiplantae; phylum Streptophyta; class Magnoliopsida; order Fabales; family Fabaceae; genus Vicia; species Vicia sativa. The sequence goes on from CM038794.1 coordinate 132,849,111, forward strand.
ATTGTTGTTGTTTTACGTCAAATGCGTGACACTCCATTTGTTTGTTGGAGAATTTTTGTAACTCTGATTTTATATAATTCATTGGATAGAAATGAGGGGTTACACATGAGCCTGATGTTAAACGCTAGTTGTCTGAATCACTAGCCCGGTCGGAGTCACTATATACACAAAGAGATAGTTTACTAGCCATAGGATATGGGGAAAGCGCGAATCCATTATGAAGTGTGCCACTAAGATATCGTAGTATATGTTTCACAATTGACTAGTGAGTATGCATATGTATAGTCATAAATTGTCAGGCTTTATTTAGACTGAACACAATGATGGGTTGTGTAAGTGTGACATACTTAAGGGCTCCGACCATTGAGCTATATTTATAAAGATATGAAAGAGTGTTTTCACCATGTATGCTGAGCTTCCAGCTTATTAACATAGGCCTGGAAACACCATTGGCATGATTCATGTTGGCACAATTTAGAAGATCACATATATACATGGTCTGTGTGAGTAGGATACAACCAGAACAAATCGTTTAATTTCAATACCTAAGAAATACTCACGAAACCCTATCTCTTTCAGGAAAAATTTGTCATTAAGGGAGTAAATTAGTTTATGGATCAAGACTGGGGAAGAACTTGTAATTAAGATATCATCCATATAAACTAGAGCAAAAAGAGTTATACCTTGATGTTTGTAGATGAACAAGGAGTGGTAACACTTACTATGTGTGAATCCAAAGTGAACAAGTGCCTGAGTTAGCTTCTCATACCATGCACGAGGGGATTGTTTAAGTCCATATAACGCCTTGCGAAGTTTGTATACAAGGGAGGAATCCTGATTTTCGTGTCATTTGAGGTGGCCCCTTCTCTTAAAAGGAATAAGTTAGAAATGCTTGAGAAGGAGGTCGTGTATCCTAACAGAAAAATATGGAAGGTGAAAACCTAACCCCTATAGTCTTAGACAAAAACGAACTAGCGTAAGAAGAAAGAGAAGGATAAAATGAGATTAATGATGAAGAGTTGGACAACTTGATCATGCAAGAAAATAAAGAAAGTGTTTAAGAAATAATGTGAGAAGAACATGAATACTATGAAGAAAAATAAATTAATTATAATGAATTGGAAACAATGATATAAGAATATGAGATGGAGATTTCAAAGGAAAAAGAAGAAAAAGAAGTTGCTCAAAAAGAGACATAAAAAAATAAAAATGATAAAGTAGCACTGTTATACCCCAAAATTTGCCCTCCCACTTCTCAAGACAATTCACATCTCCATACTCAAGGATTTCACAAAGGGTTGACCAGACAAACTCTCTCCTAAGCAATCAATCCAAACTAGGGTTTTGCTTCTCTCAAGTCAAGATGGATTCCAAGACTCCAAGTGGTCATCATAACTCATCATATGCTTCAAGGGATCACCATGTCAAGTTTCAAGCCTTACAAGTCAAATTTGCTCATCCAATTGCTCAGATGGTTGAAAATCAACTATATAGGGCAAAAGTCAACTGTGGTCAGCAAAAGTCAAAACTTCATAATTTCTGGTCAACATCAATATTTTGAAGTAATATTCATCATTTGATCAAGGTTTGAGCATGATTCATCAAGAAAAGTCAAGATTTGATCAAAAGTCAAAGTTTCTAAATTAGGGTTTTTAGACAAAAGTCAACAGAACTTTGACCAGGCATAACTTTCACATACTTTATCAAAATTTTTTCCACCAATGCTCATTTTAAAGGGAATTCAATTCTCTACAACTTCATGTCTCACAAGCTTTGGCTAGAAATGCTTCATTTGGAAGTTATGGATCAAAGCATTACATGTCTTTTTAAAAGTCAACCAAAAGTCATCTTTTTGCAAAGAAGTGTTCATGAACATGGAAACTTCAATGAAGATGAAACCAAAAGGAGTGTTTAGAGGACATCTTGAGCTTTCTAAAAAGTCCAAGAACACTAAAAAATGTTGAAAATTGAGCAAGACATAAATTGTGCAAGTTTGACATTTTTGAGGAGGTGCACAAAGGAAAATACCTAGTAAATGCAAATATTTTTCGATTGGGCTTAAGTTTTCATGATCCATACTTATTCTTGAGACTATCCACGACCCCTAAGTCCATTTACACACCTCCTTTCCATTTATTTAATTTATTTTGGAATTAAATCATTTAAATTCAATTTAAATAAAATAAAATACAAGGAGCAAGGTTATGACAAGTTGGGCTTGATTTCTACTTGTCTTGAGGTCCAAGATAGCCCATGCAAGCTGTCAAATTCGTGCAAGATGCTACAAGGAAGGAAAAATGCATTTTTGGCAAGATTTGATAAACATTTACAAGAGAATATTTTCAGCCACTTTCAAGTCATTCCAGTCATCCATTCGTGCTCCTGGAGTAAGTTTAAGTAAGTACAGGTCAATAGCCATGGCCAAATGTCTTTGAATCATGTTATCCATGAGCATCCGTTTTCTTATTTTTCTTGAATTCGTATTTTGCATTTTATCTTGTTTCAATGAAATTTAACTATACTAATGTGTTCATGAGGTTTATTAGGGCAGGTTTGATCCATCGTTCGCAAGTTTTGACGTATAAATCACAAAACGCCATTGTTAGGGCACGGGTTTGATGAAGTCTTGAATTCCACGATATAAGCAGTTTTAGGACAAACTAACCTTACCATCGTGATCACAGGGTCCAATACCATGGATCTGGGCTTTTGTTTTCATTATTTGATTAATTTTGCAGGTTTTTCAGGTTTGGGACGGTCGGAGAAGACGATCGGAGCCCTAGTTCTGGTGAGGGACTCCAGCGTTGACTCTCTAACTGCATGTGTGGCGCTATGGCATTGTTTAATTGACTTACATGATAAAACTGGGATCCACGCGCGTATTTGGCTTTTAAATTTGATTTTCTGGAATTAATATCACTTATATATTCATCCATGCATCCAAATGAATGGATGTATCACCGCCCCAACGGTCTACCATGCGCGCACTATGTCTCTTTCTCCCTCAGGTTGTGGGTTTGAACCCCACCTTTTGCAAATTTTTCCAATTTTCTGATTCTCATGCAGGTAACATACAAAAACAGATGGAGGCGTGTTCTAACACCACATGCAGCATGGAGGAGTGGTAAAACTTTGAACCAATGACCCTCAGGTCACAAGTTCAAACCTTGCAGGCACCAAAACTTCTTTTTTATCACTTTTCCTCTTCAATATTTCCTAACTATTTCCTTTTTTTTAATTTCACTTAATTTTCCTTGCAAAATTAATTTAACTATTTTCAAAAATCACAAAAACATTTTAATTTCAGAATTAGGTTAGTTAAACATTTAATTAATTTTTGACATAAAAATAATTTATTTTTCTCATGATTTAAATTATTTTTCATAATTAATTAATAATTAACTTAAAATTAGGTTTTTATACATAAAAATTAATCCAAAAAAAATATATAAATTTTTTTTTCTTTACAATTAGGGTTTAGACATTTCCTTTTGTTGTTAGACATTTTTCTGTGATTTATTTTCTTTTATTTTGCATTTAAATATTAGAAATCGATGTATAGGTCGCAAGGATATTTTTGTAATAGCATAGAAATTTATTTTCTGCCTTTACTTTTCGCACCTCTATTATGTAACTGCCCAAAAGCCATGTAATAGCGTAGGACTTTTATTTTCCGCACTTTACATTTCCGCAATTTACTTTCTGCACATATTAACTGCTAAGTAATTAGGCGTGTATGGCAAGATTAACTCAATCAATCTAGATCACTAATAATCAAGATAAAATATCTGAACATAACCCATTATTCACACATGCACCCACCTTAGGGTATCCTCTCTCGTTGCCTTTCGAATAATGGTCATGTCCCTCGAACATAGGGATACCATTAGCATAGTTGCCTACAAACATATCATCATAGTCCCTTCGAATTAAAGATCATAGTCCCTCGATGACCCTCGATTGTTGCCTACGAATATATGATCTCGTCCCTCGATTGTTGGTTATGAAAAGTGATGATCGTCCCTACGAATATGCTAAGATATCCCTACAAGTTGCCTTCTATGACCATCTGATGTCCCTTCAAATGTCACTTTACATCCAACGAATAAGATTACCTACCAACTAATGGTATGGATAGCCTTATTCTAAAGGAAAGCAAAATAATATGGAAACGACCATTCTGAGTAGGTAAATAAGTCTCTTTTGCCTGCTCCAATCAATTCAAAACAGTTTTTACACCTCATACTTTTCAAAATCTTTTCAAAACACTTTGTATACATTCCAGCGAGAATCATTACAAAGTCAAAGCGAAATGCCTTTTCAAAAACATTTTTGAACACACACACAAAAAGCAATTTGTAAAGTGAGCTAAACAATTAAGAGCCCATAGATAACTATGGATGGAAAGGGTGCTAATACCTTCCCTTTTCATAACTGCCTCCCGTACTCAAAATCTAACGAAGGTCTTCTCCTGTTCTTTTCGCCTTCCCTTTATTGGATAAAAGAAAAGTCGGTGGCGACTCTTGCTATCCGCAACATTTGCGATAAAACGCAAAACAAACAAGTCAGTTCTCCCACCGTGTTACAGAACTGGCGGCTCTGCTGAGGAAAATCCCAAAGAGAGGCTACCTTAGGGTTTTTAGATCACTTTACTGCTTTTTGTTTAACTTGTCTGCTTTATCTTAAGGGTTGCTTGGGTATTATAATTGTGGGGGATCCTACACCCGGATCCAGGTTTCCTTAGGTAAGTAGCAATAAATCGTCGCGACCGTTAGGCATATACCGAAACAGTCAAAATGATGGCTACGTTAGTTCGACACTTTGGAAGTCCTGATGCTCCTCATGTTCAGTTGAGGAAAGTATTTGGCGTCTGCATGGTGTCATAAGCACTAACTCAATTTTTAAAACCCTAATTGGTCCATCTTGGCCATTAGAAGGTAGTGAGATTGTGACACCCCGATTTAATTCGAATATTAAATAATAAGGAATTTAATTAATTAATTAATTAAAGGTTTGATTATTTATATTTTTGGATTTAATTGGATTAATTGAAGAAAGAAGGGTTGGAGGTGTGCAGAGTAAATAGTGGGTGTGAGGAGAAAATCACTCTACTTTTACTAATTATTAATTATGTGTTTTATTTGGAAATAACAAAGGAGTATTAAAAGGATTATAAAAAGGAAAAGAAGGAAAAAGGAGTCTTTTTGGAAAAGTTACTTCGTAGAATTGGAGAAGAGAAGAGAAGAGAGGAAAAGCCAGAGGAAATCAAGATCATCGCGAGGTAAGGGTGATTTCATTCGGTTTTAATGCCTTATGGGTTTTGGGAATCAACCGGGTGATTGGGTATGTTAAGAAATTTGGTTTAGGTAATTTATAGGTTTGTAGGACTAAACCCTATTTTGTGTCGGATTATAGAATTAAGATCATTAGTGTGTCGAATAATTAATAGGAATGATGAAACTATGTTGTATGATGTTGTAATGATGTATAATGGTTGTATTTTTGTGTTCCTGAAACTATAATTCGTATAGGAATGATTGGGAATGAATTGGAATGCCTAAATGCTGTCAAAATAGCAGAAAATGATTCTGCAGGTCGTGGGAACCGGTTCCCTGTGGGGAGGAACCGGGTTCCCAGTGTTCAAATTTCAAAACTGGGGAATTTTGTACGTAGGAACCGGTTCCCTAGGGTAGGAACCGGTTCCCATACAAATTCCGAAGCGTGTTTTTCAGATTGCAGAACCGGTTCACATATGTAGGAACCGGGTTCCATGAAATTTTCAAAATACTTAAAACTTCAAAAATTCATATTTTCTAAACCGTAACTCCGATTCGAGTGCCGTTTTCGGTATTATTTCTTAAATTTAAAATACTATTTTTTAAAAAGGAAAAATATTATGTTTGCCAAAATTATTTTAAAAAGAGTCGAGCTTCCGATTTTGAAAAATGTGGATAGTTAAGGATAATGGGAAATTTAATACAAACGGTCTGAGTTACCGGATGAGAACTAATGCGTACAATGTTGTATTTTGATATTCATTATGATTGAATGTGATACATTGGTGAATTGGCATTATGTGAATTATATTGATATCATGATTTGTGAAGTGATGATTGCATGCTTTTATGATGCATGCATAAGCATTTGTTAATTTGGTTCATTCCCATTGTGCGGAAGTGAACTGGCTGAGCCAATAGACTTACCCGGATTTAGAGATAGTGAGGCTGGATTCTTGACCCAGTGGTTATGGGCGAATCATGGATTTCCGCTATCTTTCCACATGTAAATGGAGCAGTGGGTGAACTCGGTTCACGTTTTGGTACCACATGCATTGAGTCTACATTGCATATGGGATTGTAACATGCTAGGATGGTTTCCAGTGTTGCAATTTCCATTGTTTGTTATATTATATGTTCATTGTGTGAGATGCATTATGAATTGGCTATGACTATGTGTTTGGATAATGGACTAATGTATTTAATTATTCTGTTGTATTTTAAAAACGTATAATGCATTTTATATTGGATAGAAATCTCACCCTTACTTTGATGATTTCAGATTTGAAGTGATTAGCCGCTTGGAAATCAGTGAGGATAGCTTCTAGAGTCGAGTCATTTAGTTAATCCGCGTGTCAGTGTCGTGCTCTGATAGATGTAACACTGGGGAAACACTTGATTTGAAATCCTTTTTGGAATATTAAATATTAGTTTGTTTGATGTTTCAATTTATCATCCTGGAATGATTATGAACGACGTATTCAAGATTTTGTTATGTTTCATTTCCGCTGTTAAACATAACTTTTGGTTTATTTATTTAATGATTTTCTTCAGTGAAAGCATGACATCTATTTGGTTATGATTTGAATTATATTAAAATTATGATGCCTCTTAATATGTGTTGTATACTCTGATTATTAAATTATAAAATGCGGATAATTAGAAGGGGTGTTATAGAGATCGCCGACTTCGGTGCAGACTGAGGTTGGTTGATACTCGATGCTACGCTCATTAAGATTCAACTTTCGGGATGTTTCGGTCGACCACTTGGTAGTCGTATTGAAATAAAGCCTATGAGAAAGATCAATGATATGAGATTCCTAGAACCTAGTTACTATTATAGGACAGATTGAACCCACTTAAACTCTGGTAGGGTAGACACCTATACTTCATGCAAGCCTTAAACCTAGGGCTATTGTGTGATTTGCTTGTGCTTGCTACTTGTTTAAACATGACATTATGACATCATAACATCATATCATTTCTAACTATTTCAAGGACCTAGGGATTTATCTTTGCTCTTGTTTTGTAGGAGTTATGGCTTCCAGAAAGACTATCCGAATCAACTTAATAGGTATACCTTCTCAACTAAAAGAATTGGTCTCAGAAGTTCCCGATTATGCTCAGTTTATCAAAAGACATGGTTATCTTCTTGACTTGGTTATCTCCGGCTTCGAAGAAGATATGATACACGTCGTATTCCAATTCTTCGATCCAAAACATCACTGCTTTACATTCCCTGATTATCAATTGGTTCCTACATTGGAAGACTTCTCTAAGCTACTTGGGATACCTATCCTTGATCAGATTCCATTCACCGGTTTAGAAAAATCTCCGAAATACGAAGAAATCGCATCAACGTTACATCTAAGGCGATCAGACGTTGAAGCTAATTGGGAAACAAGAAGCGGAGTTAAGGGTTTGCTTGCTAAGTTTCTGATAAAGAAAGCTCGAGAATTCCTAAAGGCTATGAGTTTCCATGCATTCGAAGACATTTTGGCCTTGTTAATCTATGGCTTGGTACTATTTCCTAATCTGGATCAATTCATAGACGTGAACGCCATCAAGATATTCCTCCCTCGTAATCCTGTGCCTACCTTACTTGGGGACATTCTGCATTCTCTCCACACTCGTACTATCAAAAGACAAGGAACTCTCATGTGTTGCATACCATTACTTTCCAAGTGGTTTATTTCGCATCTTCCTCAATCAGTAATGAAGAACGAGCAGAGATTGAAGTGGTCTCAAAGGCTGATGTCACTCTCCCATTCAAATATCCGTTGGTGTCTTTTTTCTCAAAAGGATTTCACTTTCATTGAGCATTGTGGAGAATTCCCTAATGTACCACTCCTTGAAATAAGGGGAGGTATCACTTACAACCCTTCTCTAGCTCCACGTCAGTTTGGTTATGCTCGAAAGGATGGTCCTCATAATATGCTTCTCCAAGACATTGTGTTTGACTACAACAACAATCTCCAGAACTACCGTCGGAGATTTGTGCACGCTTGGGGCATGGTAAAGAAGACTGATACCAAGACCTTGGGGCACACAAATTCCATTCCTTGGGAACCTTACCTCAAATGGGTGCGAGCTCGAGCTCAAAACCTCATGATGCTTGTCGCACCCTAAAATTTACCCTACCATCATCCAATTTCACCCTCATTTGGCTCGTAGTTTTATTCAGGTCAAGATTGTGTTCGTTCATGTTTTAAGCTATCTGGGTCCATCTCATTGGATAATCAATCTAGAAGTTTGGTTTGTGGTTCAGATTTGATCATAAGTTTTTACAAGGGTTTTGGTGTTTGCTCCTTCGGAAAGTAAATTTGAAATAAATAATGAATTAGGGTTCGAAGTCACTATTGTTACAAATTTCTTTCTCATTAAGTACAATGTTTTTGTGTACTTTATTGCTTGAGAATCAAGTGATTAGATTTCCTATTTGATTCAATCAGGTCGTGTGTGATTGTTTGGTTTACCTATCAGTATGGAAGATTGAAGGCGATCTTGAATTGAATCGTTGTTATGGATAGTAACTTGTGAAATTCAACTCTTTTGGTTCAAAAATGTACCAGGACTTTTTGAATTCGCATCTTGTTCGGTGTCTTGGGTACATTGTTGCATTTTGATAGAAATATTTGGATTCAAAGAGGAAAATCAAGTTAAGTTGCATGTGGATTAAGGGATGTGAAGATTAATAGAGAAATGAGTTAAAAAATTGTTGAGCTTGTTTGCCAATACCAAGAATTCAAAGTGATTCTAGAGGAGTTTATTCAAAAATGTAAAATAATTAATTCACTCATGTGGATTTATTGTTAGCATTAAGATTAAGAAGCCCATTTATGCATATGATCTACTTGAAGTGCAAGTTACCTAATGGATCATTCGAAATTCATTCATCAAAGTTTTTGAGGATCAAATTGAAGTTTTTTGAATTTCTTAAGGTTTAAGTAACAAGACATCCAAATTCAAGGTTAATCAAGCATACAATTCATGAAATTAAATGTCCTTTCAATTTCCAACTTCACTCTATTTCACTCATCATTAGCAAGTTTCAATTGATATGAAATTCAAAATATTGTTGGTAATTCTCGTTTCTTGCAAGGATAGTTCATATTGCAACAAGTTTCCAAATTCAAGCTTAGAAGAGACAAAACGGAGTGAGGGTAAGAATTAAAGTCAACATTCTTTGGATTTAATCAAAACTCATTCAATTTCAAAAATCTTATTGTTAACAATTACATATCATCAAAAGTGTTTGATTTACAAGTCATGACTAATTGCTACAAGCATCTTATTGCTTTTGAAGACATTTCCCTCCTAGTTTTACAAAGAATATTTCAAACATTACAAAGGAAAATCTAATGTTGTGGCTTCTAAGAGAATGTTTCCTTTGTATCTTCACGATGAATCTTCCATCTTCAAGACTCCCTTGCTTCGCCTTCTTCATCATTTCCACGCCATCAATTGTTCATGAAACGAATGAAAATGAACATAGTTAGCAAACATAAAAAGGAAGCATCTAAAGGAATAATTTCAAGAAACTCATCATTAGGGTTCGTGTTTGGAATCAGGTTTAAAGGGTTTTCAAGCATTGTTCAAGCAATCCAACAAGCCTCATGAAAAAATCAGAATGCAATCATTGGCCAAAAAACTCCCTTTTGCAAATCACAAAGTTATCTTTGGCTCACAAAAGGGAGGGGTAACTCAGAAGAAAACATCAACATTACGGTGAAGTAAAAGCAAAGTAAAGGTTCAAAAAAAAAGATTATGACAACAAAGGCAAAGGGGCAGCCGAGTTCAGAAAACCAAAAATGCCAAGACAGTAAAGCTAAATTGAAAAAGCACAACAGGATTGTGGCCAAAAGTAGCAGAACCAGTAACAGAGGCAACAGGGCAGCAGGGAGCATCAGAAAAAAAAGCAAAATAATAGTTCCAACACAGTTCAAATCTAGTTCTACCAAGGCATAAAGGAGCATAATCCAGAACCATAGCCACAGGGGAGAACCCTAGTGGGAGGCAAGAAGAAACAGAATCAAAAAACATAGCATTGTTCAGAAGCAGAAAATGAAAACCAGATGCATTGTTCCAAAACATTAACAATATCCAAACCATAGCAACAGAAGCCAAAAAACCATAAGCTAGCAACCCATTGTTCCAATACTAACCATTTCCAAAACCATCATTCAACACAGAAAAACCATAAACCAACCTAGCAGCAGCCACCATGGTTCCAAAAACAAAACGAAAATAGAATACCAGTAAACCAGAAAACAGAAATTCATCATCATTTTCGCAACATCAAAACCATGAACAGAAACCCTAAGTATTTCTAAACATCATCTTCCTAACACTAAACCCTTCAGAATCGGAAAGAGGAAGAGAGAAAGCATCACGAGTTCCGAATCGAGACAGAGAAGAAGAGAAGATTAGAAAGGCCTCACCGTGATAGTTAAGGAGAAGAGAGATCATGTAATGACATCCTCACCGCCGTGGAACCCTTCATCGCGTCTCCAAGGCTTAGGCTTCTCATCATCATTTCCAGAATCATAGACTGGAGGGTTAGGGTTTCCGAAATCCCATTTCAAGATCCATTACAAACCATGAATTTCCTGCAAAATCTAACAACGGATTAGTGAAGAAAAGAGCAAGACGAGCAAGATGGCGTAAGAAAAATGAAGATCAGAGCTAGTCGCCGCTGTGTGCCGCCGTGGGCCGCCACCGGTGACGATCTCCGGTGGGGTTCCATTTAGAGAGAAGACAGGGGAATGCCACGTAGAGAGAAGCGAGATAGAGAGATTTTCCTTTTCTGTAAAAAATGTTTAGTTTTAAGTTTTGCTATTTAATTTTGTTTTAGTCATTAATCTGGTGGTGACACTTGTCACCACCTCTTATTTGTATTATTTATGATCCAATAATACACACTCCACCAGTCCTATGGTGCGTGCCACCCTATAAACCTTCTGATCAACATCAAACTCCATCATCACCGTTGGTTCCTCATCCTTCCCATCATACTCAGATCCGACGCACCCAAATGGAGGTTCCCGATGGACTGCACAAAGTTGTTCACATTGGATTGTAGAGTTTGATAATTTCCAATTAAACTATTAGTCGATTTTATCAAATAAAAAAGATCTATTCTAACAATTATTTAATTTTGTAATTGTATTGTTTGATAATTATTTATCTACTTTATATGCATGTATGATCTATTCATCATTGTACACTTCACACGCAATTAATATAAAAACAAATCCGATTTTTTTTTATTGGCTCATAAGCCAATTTCTTAAAGGGTCTCATAGTTGGGGATGGGCATGACCATCCTCACAAGGTTAATTAAAGCTCTTGTTTCTTTAATTAATCATAACCCGAATAAACATTGGTCCATATACCAATTTTCCATGCACCAGGGTCTCATAGTTGGGGATAGGAGCACTTATCCTCACGAGATTAATCAAGTCCACTTACTTGGTTAATCAAGACCCAAATCATTCTTTCTCCTTCGGTCTATTACCAAACCCCATCTAAAACACTTTCACAATTAATTTACAAACCTCGATCCAACGTCGAGTGCATTCTCAAAATTCTTTTCATAATAAAAACCCAAGTATTTAAATCGTTGGTTGCTAGACCAATTGTTTAAACACTTGTAAAAAATGAACTTTGAATCTTTAAATCGTTGGATGCTAGTCCAATTTTTTAAAGACTCTTAATAACATGAACTTTGTTTCACTTCACTCTTTTTCTTAAGAAAACTTTTGGGATGATAGACGACTCGTTGAGCATTGAGCTCCTCTTGTTTCTAGTATTTGAATCGTAGGATGCTAGTCCTATTGTTCGGTACTTTTCACCCACTTAAAGATAATCCAACTCACTCAAATATTTTTTCGCTCATATGCGACCATCAAGCTCTTTTCTGACAAAGAGTGTGCAATAGCCATTTCAAACATGAATAAGGACTTATGCTTTTCAAACAAACTAAACAAGTCCAAGTTCAAGCATTTGAAATGTCTAATGCACAATTTTTCTTATAAAATCAATACAACCAATTTTAAATATTTTTTAGAGGAACTACGGAGTTTTGAATTTCCCATTGCACAAGGGAATACGTAGGCACACGCTTTTGAAACCGTGCCAAACTCAAAATAATAATAAACAACCCCTTTTCTCCTTTTTATTCATAACTTAGCAATAAACACACACACAAACACTTAGAACTAAATGGGTCCCATCGAGTACGATGGATGTAAGAGGTGCTAATACCTTCCTCTTACATAACCGACTCCCGATTCCATGTTTTTGATCGTAGACCGCCTTATCCGCATCTGTGGGGTTTTATCTATATTTTCCCGTTTCTTTTGGAACAAATAAAATTAGGTGGCGATTTCACTGTTTTTGAAAATTAAAATGATTTTTGAAAAACGAGTTGCTTCAATGTCGTTTACAGCTTTTCAACCAGTGGTTATGGAACCTATTGCTGAAGGGGACGACCCCTATACCATTCTCCATCCAGACACGCCTACTAATTTCGAAGACTTGAAGATATCCTGGATTCAACTTAAAGAAGAAAGGGATACATTCGAAGCTCAATGCCATGCAAGCGAGAAAAAGGTATTAGAGTTGACGAAGCTACTTCACGAGGAGCGAAACATCAATACCTACTTCAACACAAAGAGGAAGCGCCCATGGGAGACCTAAAGCTCTAGGAATTTCTTTTTATTTATTTAAACTTTCTTTTGTACTTGCTAAAAGTGAACTAATAAAAAGTTTTTTTGTGCTTGGTTAATAAATTTAAATTCCTAAGGTCCTTGAAAGCATTGCATTGCATACCATCGCACATCATGGCATAATTTTCATAACAGGTACATTGAAGACCGGTTTTCTCATTCTCTCGCTATTTATTTCAGCAGAAATGGCTCTCGAGCAGACTATCAAAGACCTCCAGGCTCAAAATGCTCAATCCCAGGAAATGTTCACCAGCTTAGCTCAAGGTCAGAAAGATCTAAAAGAGCTCATCACCAAGAAGAATCTTGAAGACAACAAGGATGGCTGATTTGAACAAATGCAAGCTGAGATAACAGAGATGAGAATCCAAATGATTGGTCAGATGGCTCTTATCCAAAACTTAGCCTGGGGGCAAGAAGAATTTAGAGTCTTCATCAACGAGCTTCTCAAGTTTGAAGACAAACGAATGGAATGAACCGCTAGAGTTGGGGATCCAAACATCAACCAACCTCCAATGAGACAAAAGCTAACTTGTTCACAAGAAAGAGACAAGTTCACATTGCTTCACCAACAACAACAAAGTAATCGGCATAAGCAAGATACACCTAGAAGAAAATTTTCCAAGATCAGCATGCCATTGTCTCAAGCATTACAACATTTGTTGAAAGTAGAGTTCATTACTTTAAGGGATCCTCCTCAACACGTCAACATTTCCTCTCCAAAGTATAATCCTAATGCAAGGTGTGCATACCACTCCAACAGCCCAGGGCACGACACCAACAACTGTTGGGCCCTGAAGAACAAGATTCAGGACCTGATTGACGAAAGAGTTCTCAAGTTCACGCAAGATGGTCGGATTGAGTTTTTCTACCATCCATCAAATATCGAAACTGCAAGACATGCAATCTAAAGTGACGATTTCAGGCGGAGAAGCTTTCATTCATTTGAATTTTTAGTTGTAATTTCTTTTGTTTTCTTGAGTGTTTATCCTTATGGTCAAACTTTGGCTTTTCGCATTAATGCATTGCACATGTTTGTCTTGAAATAATCCATTCGTTTCACTATATTTAAATTGTGCTTTTTACTTTTTGTGATATTCAACTCTTGTTAAAGCGGTAAGCCTTTAGAGGGGGGATGACAAAGATGATACCATAACTTCTTACACCATGCTTTCGAAAAGACTGTGCTAACGATGTACAAGCCTTGTTTCAATTCCTAAATAGTGGAGATATAAGGAAGTGAATCCCTAGTAAACCCCTTTGAGCCTAAGAGGTAGAGGTTTATTTCTTTACACAAATTAAAACCCTTAATCATAACCTGGGGCAGGGTAGTTTCTCAGTTAATCTAAATGTGCGTTCAATCACGATGAGTAATGTCAAAGATATCCTTCTAAGTCGAAAATCGTTGATGGTTCCCTATAATCATTAAGTCAGGCACTCAATGTCTATCAAACAAAAAGATCGCTAAGTCAAAAAGCTATGAAGGAGACTGAAGGGAAAAATGAGACATCCCGTTGACTGTAACCTCAAAATAAATAGTTCAGGAAAAAGTTAGGGATAACAAAGTCAAAAAGAGGTAACTACAAACCCTCAACAAAAGAAAAATGCTACAAAAATGATGATTGTCTTTTCAAATAAACTTCTGGTTTTTGAATCGTCACCAAGCGGATGCACAATTAACTGAACATATGACTGAAGAACATCACGGAGATTAGGTTGGGTACAAATAAATTTCGAGCCTTTATCCTTTGTTTCTTAAACCGTGAACCAAGCCACGTTATAACCCTTAAAAGTCTTAACTGAAGCATGGTTAGTTCGAAAGCGTACTGTTATAAAAAGGTATCCTGACTCCTGTAAGGCTTACTATAATTCCTGAGTTGATATCATTATTCTTAAAAATTTTGTTTTACTAAAAAAAACACATATTTATAAACCTCAAGACAGACATGAGCTTTGCATTTTAGTACCACTGTTTGCATATGACTGAATGTTTGACAACAAAAGATTTCGCATGATGAATATTCAATGAATGAAGGTCCTCCCAAAGGACAAAGTTACTACAAATAAAGACATCTCTGGTAACAAGCCTTTCCAATCAAGGGGCATAACATGCTATCATCCAACTCATCTGGGCACCGGTGATTGAGAGAATCTCAAAAGTCTTGAATAGCCGGGGCATAGCTACCAATCACTTGGGCATGTTACATTGTTCACAAGTTTCATCAAAATCCATTGAGTTACTAGTATGTGCCGGAGTATCGATGATGTCGATTATCATCTCCCATAACATTCCTCAAAAAACTACTTGAGAAGGTCAAGACTATCAGGATTTCTAAATATAGAGGTCCCCCAATAACTTCAAAAATAAGGGCGTCTTGACGAACCAAAAGGGTTCGGGTAAAAATTAAGGACATATATACAAAAAATGTACACCCGGCAAGTAGAAAACCTACAAAGGCGACTTGGGAAAAAAAGGGTATCCCGGTAGAATGAAAACCCGAAAGGACGGTCTAGGAAAAAGTTAGGGATTTAAGCATACGACTATGTCTCGTCCAAATCACCTACTTACAGACCACATTGTTCTCAACTTCAAGTTCAAACGGCGCAAATCAGTCTAGTCACTTCCTTCTAACATCAAGAAATAGTAGTTACTACAGGCTTTATGAATTGAGATGACGACTAAAGTCATCGATAGATCCCCACAGAGTCACTTTCACAAGAAATACCTCCTGCAGGATCATCTCTACACTCCCTACAAAGAAAAATCTTCTCCAACGAAGTGGTGTCACCCGCGAATCTCACTCTATTCTTCGTGGCTTGATTGATTCTTATAAATAAATCCTTTCTACCCGTCATATGAGTTGAACAACCAGAATCTAAGTATCATTCATCACTACATTGGATTCCTCCTCGAACGGTTACCATTGCATTTCTCCCTGAACGCGCTTGTGCAGAAAATTCTGCACTATTAGTGTTGTTGTCTAGCCCTCGACACACACTATTGTTGTTGTCCAGTCACTTTTATTGCCATTGTTCTCCTCCGTGATCATAACAAGAAGCTTATCATCATCCTCTACTTCTTGCCTTGTAACCTTGGCCTCATCACCATAATTTTCTTTCGATTTTGCATTACATTCTTTTGCAAAATGGCCCAACTTTTGACAATTAAACACCTCACATTGCTTTTATCATACCGCTTGTTGTTGTTTCCTTGACCACTACCTTTGGAGATGATATCTCCTCTTTGAGCCATAGACCCCTTTGAATTTTTTGGATCTCTTCCACCAAAATTCTAGAAATTTTCTTTGCCCATCAAAGGCCACTTGCCTTTCGACCTCTTGTTCTTCTCATTGAACCTTGCTTGCAACATAATTTTCTCCTTGGCCTTGTCATTTCCCCTTTCATCCAATATTTGCTCGTGTGCTTCCAGTGAGCTTTGAAGCTCCTCTTTACTCATAGTGAGAAGATCCTTTGACTATTCTATTACAACCACTATGTTGTCAAATCTTGACGTTAAAGAACGCAAGTTCTTAACCACTATATTTTGCACCGAAACAGTTTCGTCACAAGCCTTCATTTGATTCACCAAACGTGTTATACGCACAATATAGTCATTGATCGATTCCTTCTCTTCCATTTGTACCAACTCGAACTCCCTCTTGTGAGTTTGTAACCTCACCACCTTCGCTTTGTTGGCACCTCATACGCTTTCTTCAAAATCTCCCAAGCTTGTTTTACCGATGTAACACGGTGGGAGAACTGACTTGTTTGTTTTGCATTTTATCGCAAATGTTGCGGATAGTAAGATTCACCACCGACTTTTCTTTTATCCAATAAAGGGAAGGTGAAAAGAACAGGAAAAGACCTTCGTTAGATTCTGAGTACATGAGGCAGTTATGAAAAGGGAAGGTATTAATACCCTTTCTATCCGTAGTTATCTACGGGCTCTTAGTTGCTTAGCTCACTTTTGAAAAATTGCTTTCTGTGTTTGTGTAGTTTGAAAAGTATTTTGAAAATACATTTCGCTTTGACTTCGTAATGATTCTCGTTGGAATGTATACCAAGTGTTCGGAAATGTTTGTTTGGAAAATGTTTTGTAATGATTCTCGCTGGAATGTATACAAAGTGTTTGGAAAGTTTTTGAAAAGTGAGGTGTTAAAAGTATTTTGATTGAGCAAGAACTAGGAGTCTATTACCTACTCAGAATGGTCATTTATTGTTATTTTCCTTTTCCTTTAGAATAAGGCTATCCATACCATTAGTTGGTAGGTAACTTTATTCGTTTGAATGTGAAGGGACATTCGAAGGGTCATCGTATGGTCATTGAAGACAACATGTAGGGATACCTTGGCATATTCGAAGGGAAGATCATCACTTTTCGTAGGCAACAACCGAGGGACGAGATCATATATTCGTAGGCAACAATTGAGGGTCATCGAGGGACTGTGATCTTTGTATCGAAGGGACTATGATGATGTTATTCGTAGGCAGCTTTGCTAATGGTATCCCTACGTTCTAGGGACAAGACCATTGTTTATTCGTAAGGCAACAAGAGAGGATACCCTAAGTGGGTGCAAGTGTGTTCGATTCGAATATTTATCTTGAGATTATAAGTGATCTAAGGGTTAATTTTATCTTGCCATACAAATCCTAATTAGCTAGCAATTAAATATATACAGTAAAGTAAAGGTGCGGAAAGTAAAAGTGCGGAAATATAAATCCTACGCTATTACATAGCTTTGGGGTAGATACATAATATAAGAGTGCGGAAAGTAAAGATAGAAATGTAAATCTACGCTATTACATAATAAACTTTGCGACCTATGCATCTTTTCAAGAATTTAAATGCGAAAAATAATAGAAATAAAATAGAAGAAAAATGTCTAATGGTTAAAGAAAAATATCTAAACCCTAATTGCAAAGGAAAAATATTTTTGGTATTTTTGAAATTGATTTTAATGTGAAAATCCTAATTTTAGGTTAATTATTAATTAATTATGAAACATTATTTAAAATTATGGAAAAATAAATTATTTTTATGTCAAAAATTAATTAAATGATTAACTAACCTAAATCAAATTAAATTAATTTTGTGATTTTTGAAAATAGTTTAAATAATTATTGAAAGAGAATTAAATTAAACTAGAAAAATAAGAAATAAGAGAAAGGTTAGAAAACAAATGGTAAAAATTAAGTTTGGTCCTGCCATGGTTTGAACTCGTGACCTTGAGGTCATGGGTTTAACATTTTGCCACTGGACCACACTGCACATGGTGTTAGAGAGATGGCTCCAATTGATTTTATGTGATATCATGCAAAAATCAAATGTTTGTGAAAAATTGCAAAGGTGGGGTTCAAACCCGTGACCTTAGAGAGTAAGAGACTAGCGTGTAACACGGTGAACCGACTTTGTAGGTTTTGTATCGCAAATGTGCGGATAGCAAGAGTCGCCACCGACTTTTCTTTTAACCAATTAAGGAAGGTAAAAGTACGAAAAAGACCTTCGTTAGATTCGAGTAAGGAGAAGGTTATGAAAAGGAAGGTATTAGCACCCTTTTCATCCGTAGTTATCTACGGCTCTTAGTTGCTCTTAGATCATCTTTTTAAAATTGTGTTTTCTGTGTGTTTGACAAAAATGTTTTGAAAAGGCATTTCGCTTTGACTTTGTAATGATTCGTGTAGGAATGTATACAAAGTTTTTGGAAATGTTTCATTTTTGAAAAGAGTTTGAACTTTGACAAAAGTGTGAGGTGTGAAAAGCATTTGATTTGAGCAAGCAACTAAAAGTCTTATTACCTACTCAGAATTGGTCGTTTTCGTGTTATTTTACGTTTCTTTAGAATAGCGTTATCCATACCATTAGTTGGCAGGTAACTCTATTTGTTGGATGTAAGCGGGACATTCGAAGGGACATCGAATGATCATAGAAGGCAACTTGTAGGAAGTATCCTAGCACATTCGAAGGGACTATCATCATTTTTTCGTAGGCGACAATCGAGGGTCAAGATCATGTATTCGGAGGCGACATCGTGGATCTTATGATCTTTGTATCGAAGGGACTATGATGATTTGTTTGGAAGGCAACGGTGCTAGAATACCTCTACGTTCGAGGGACATGACCATTTGAATTCGTAAAGGCAACGAGAGAGAATTACCCTAAGGGGTGCATGTGTGAAAAGAGTGTGTTGTTTCAGATATTATATCTTGAAATTAGAGTGAGCTATGTCCAATTTTAGTCTTGCCATACACGCCTAGTTACTAGCAATTTATAGGGTGCGGAAATTAAAATGCGGAATGTAAAGATGCGGAAAGATAAATGTCCTACGCTATTACATGGCTTTGGGGCAGATACATAATTTAAACTTGCGGAAAATAAAAGCCCTAATTAACTATTACATCCCATGAACAGTTACATTATTGGAAAAAAGAAACGATAAGAAAAATCGTCCGAAACGGGATAACCTGTGAAAAGATGAGAAATCGGAAAATACGAGATGAATCGAATAAAAGGAAAATATTAGTAAAAATGAAATTTTTGAATGAGAAAAATATGACATGCTGGAAATAACATAAATATGCTAAAATAATTTTTTGGGATTTTTTGGATGCATTTTAATAATTAAAAACTAATTAAAAGTGATTTAAATGCTAAATTATGAATAAAAATAAATATGCATGCAAAATAATATTTTTTAATTTTATAAATTAAATAAACATTTTATGAAAATAAATGAAAAAGGAAAAAATATTTTGATGATTTTTAATGCATGAGAAAAAATTATGAAAAGAATTAAAATAGATGCGAAAATATTAAATAAATAAGAAAATATAGAAAATAGTTAAAAATATGAAGTTCATAAAAAGGATGCAAAACTGGTGCCAGTGAGGATCGAACTCAGGACATGGGAGAGTATCTTTGCACAGGAAGCGTCTTAACCACTAGGCCAAGTGTCATCTGGTGCTTTGAAAGTGGAAATCAATGACATATATGTGTAAACGTGTCACTGATATTTGAAAATCAAACACAGTCAGCGCGCGGGCCCCAGGCAATTCAAATGAGCGAATCAGAGAGAGAGATCGTGCCACGCATGCAGTCAATGGGTCAGCGCCAGAGTCAGCCGCCGGAACCCTAATGCCGGTCATCTTCTCCGGCGAGTTGATTTTCCAACCTGCAAAAATACACGAAATAAACAAGAAAGGAGGACCCTACCCCCCTAAATCGAGGGCTGCGATCTCAATGGTAGCATCAGTTTTGGCTAAAAACGACTGGATCGGGAGTTTCGAAAAAGAAAGCAAAACTGCCCTAACAATGGCATCACGCGATTTGGACGTTCAAACTCAGCAACGATGGCCCAGATCATGTATATGGAGTCTCATGAACACAATAAAAGCATTAGAATCGATTAACACAAGCAGAATAATAAAATGCAAAAATCAAGAAAAGTTGAATATGTATGCATGTATATGGCACGATTTAGCTTGCTTTGATCAATAACAATGGTGTATTATTACTCAACCTTACCCCCTGAGCACGTTTGGATGGCTGGAAGAGGCTGAGAGAGGCTGGAAATAAAATTCGATTTTTCAAAGATTCTTGAAAATTTTTGGCAAAGTGAGGGCTGTTGTAAGGGCTAGGGTTTCGTGTCTCTTGTTGTGCATAATGCTGAGTATTTATAGAGTGAATTAGGATGGCAAAGAGAGTGAAAAAAGATTGAGTAATGAATGTGCAATATTTTCTCTTTAAAACAAATCAAATTTTCTTGAAAATTTGATTTTCCTTCCATGTGCAAGCAAATCACGAAATTGGCAAGTGTTTTGGGCTTCCTTGGACCTCAAGTTTGATCAAAATCCAATCATCTTGAAAAAATATCTTATTTTCATATTTTATATAATTTAATTTTGAATTAAATGGTTTAAAATTCAAAAATAAATTATAAAAATAGAAAATTGCCATGGCCAAGCATTTATGGGTCACAAATAATGTCATGAACAAGTTTGGATCAAAAGATTATAGGCCCATTTGGAAAATTTTGCATTTTGACCAAAATGTCCTTTTGTGCAATTGTCCAAAATTGCCCAACTTCTGAATAGTGTATCTTGCTCAATTTTCCACATTTTTGAGTGTTCTTGGACTTTTTGGAAAGCTCTAAGAGTCCTCTAACCAACCTTTTTGGTCTCATATAAATTGGAATTTCCATGCTCAATATATCTTCAAAACAAAATGTTGACTTTTTGTTGACTTTGAAAAGGACCTGTGATGTTTTGAGCCATACCTCTCAAATGAAGCATTTTTTGAACATTCTTGTGAGACCTGAAGTTGTAGAGAATTGAATTTCCTTCAAAACAAGAGGTGGTGGAAAAATTTCTGAGAAAGTATGAAGAAGTTATGCTCAGTCAAAGTTTGGTTGACTTTTCTCAAAGAAACCCTAATTTAGAAAGTTTGACTTTTGAGCAAATCTTGAGTTTTATTGATGAATCATGATCAACCCTTGATCAAATGATGAATGTAACTTCAAAATGAGGATGTTGACCAAAAATCATGAAGTTTGACTGCATGTTGACCACAGTTGACTTTTTGTCCAATACAACTGATTTTCAACCATCTGAGCAATTGTCTGAGCAATCTTGACTTGTAAGGCTTGAAACTTGACATGGAGAATCTTTGAAGCATATGAGGAGGCATGATAAACATTGGAGATGTTGGAAGTCCATCTGGAGATGAGAATTGCCAAACCCTAGTTTGGGTTGATTGTCTAGGAGAGGGTTTGTCTGATCAACCTTTGAGGAATCCTTGAGTATGGATGTATGGAATGTCTTGAGAAGATGGAGGGCAAATTTTGGGGTATGACAGCACGCATGGTAGATGAAAACCCTAATTCAATTATTAAATAATTATAAATTTAATTATTAATTTAATTAAAGGTTTAATTATTGACATTTTTGAATTAATAGATTTAATTGATTAATTAAATAATGGAAGTGTTGGGGGTGTAAAGATGAATTGTAGGGTGTATGGAGTAAAAGGCTCTACTTAATTCTAATTTATTTATTTTTAATATTTGGGAAAATAAAAAGGAATAAATAAAGGAATTGACAAATAAGAGAAGGATTGGAGAAAATTAGGATTTTGCATTCTACGTAAGATTTGAGAAGAGAAAAGAAAAGAGGAAAAGCCAAACGCCGAGAATTCGAAGATTCATCGCGAGGTAAGGGGGGATTGATCTGATTATTATGCCTTATAGGTTTTGATGATCAATAGAATAATTCAATCCGTTAGGAATCTCGAATTATGATTCTAGGTTGTGCCCTACCGTTATAATCCGACATAAAACCATGATTGGAATTGTTATGAATGATTAATCGATGTAAGATGAATATAGGTTAATTAGAAAACAAATTTTATGGTCAATTGGATGTAAAAATGCAGTAATAAAGAATTTTATGTATTGATGCATAGGCTTATGCATCGATACATACGGAACTAATTTTTAAAAATAAAGAATTTTAACTGGTATGCATCGATGCATACGACTTATGGATCGACACAAGCAGTCTATGTGTTGACACATAGGATTTTGGATCGACACATACTGTGCTGAGACAGAACATGAATTTTCTGAAAAATGATTTCGGTCATATCTTTGCGACTGTAACTCTGATTTAGGCATAGTTGGTATCGTTGGAAAGCTTAGAACGAGTACTATCTAATAAAAATATTTTCAACACCAATAATTGAGATCTAGAAGAATTATTTTGGCTTCCGTAATAAGAAGTCGTTGAGAATTTGTAAATCATTTGTTGAGTAAATGTGCAGTATGTTAATTCCATGGGTTGTGAATAACATTTGATGTTCATGATTGCTGTTACCATATGCTATTGTTGTTATTGATTATATTTGGGATAATGCTGTGTGATCATATTCCATGTTTGAATTGTTGCATGCTTCTGATGTGCATGCATGAGCATTTTTGTAATGGTTCATTCCCATTGTGCGGAATTAAACTTGCAGGGTCAATAACCATACATAATAGATAGAGGTGGTGAGGCTAGATTCTTGACCCAGTGGTGTATGGGAGAATCATTGATTGACGTTGTTTTCCGAGATGTAAGCGGAACAGGGTGTGGACTTGGTTCACGATTGGTACCACATGCATTTGAGTCTGTATTGCATATGTAATTATAACATGTTAGGATGATTTTCAGTGTTATAATTGCATTAATTGTTGTTTTATGCATAATGAATGTGTGGATTGTATTTGTGAATCGTATTCTAATGCGTTAATAAGGGTGGAATAATGAATTGATTATTTTATTTTTTTAAAGAAATGTATAATGCATTTCAATCTTGATGAAATCTCACCCTTACTTTAATGATTTTAGATTGAAGTGAATAGCTGCTCGAGAATTGGTGAGGACAGCTTATAGAGCTGCGCTACGTAGTTAATCCACGTGTCAGTGTCATGCTCTGGTAGTTGTAACTCTGGGGAACGATCGTTTGGAATTTTTATGGATTTAAAACTGGTTCTTTTGGTTTATGTCATGGAATAGTTGTGATTTGAATTATTCCGGATTCTTATGTTATTTCCGCTGTATAAACATAATCCTTGGTTTTGTTTTATTTAATAAGTTCTTCAGTAAAAGGCATGTTCACTGTTTTGTTATTTTTGAATTCTTAAAATTGTGACGCCCTTGATGTTATGTTTAAAACTCTTATTAAAAATATATAAATCGCGGGTAAAATAGAAGGGTTGTTACAATAGTGGTATCAGAGCATAGTCGGTCGTTCTGACCAGTGTCTCAATGTCATTATCCCTTTTGTACGCGACAAGTGTGTACAACACTGTCGGTACTTGTTGCTTTCTGATTAATTTTTGCAGGAGTAGTGTGAAACTAAGTGGGGGAGAAGAGATGATTCCTGGATATGTTTCGATTGTAAGTCATTGGTACGAGGTACTGCTTGAGTAGACAGTGCACGAGTGGTTAGAAATGTTGGAAGTGCAAAAAGGAGAGTACGATTCTAAGAACAGAAAGTGTTGGTAATGATGATTTAAACTCCAGTATGATTATCGGATGCCTATTGACAAATTGAGGACTTGATCACCCTTAATCTCTTGTTGATAGTATACGAAATCGTATTGGATGGTATACAATTGTCTTGCTATCTAAATGGGGCATAAAGTGATGAATAGGAATGGAGTTTGGTAGAAGCTTGTGAACCATATGAGTTGACGAAGACTCTAATAAGGACAATGAATTAAGATGGATGATCAGAGTTGCGCAGATGTTAATGATGGTGCTGTGGTGTTTATGTTGTATTCTTCGACGGAGGTGAAAGGAAAGGCTAAGGGTAATGAATTGCCAGTGGTGAATGAATTCCCAGAAGTGTTTCCGGAAGATGTTAGTGAATTGCCACCTGAGAGGGAAGTGGAGTTTACTATAGATTTGATTCCTGGAACTAGTCCGGTGTCGATGGCGCCTTATCGCATGTCGGCATCTGAATTGTTTGAGTTAAAGAAGCAGTAGGAAGAGTTACTTGAGAAGAAGTTTATTCGGCCGAGTGTTTCGCCGTGGGGTTCTCCTGTGTTGTTGGTTAAGAAGAAAGAGGGTTCAATGAGACTGTGTGTTGATTACAGGTAGCTGAACAAGGTTACAATCAAGAATCGATATCCATTGCCGAGGATTGATGATATGATGGATCAGTTAGTTGGAGCTTGTGTGTTCAGCAAGATTGATTTGAGGTCTGGGTATCATCAGATTCGTGTGAAGACGGAAGATATTCAGAAAACAACATTTAGAACGAGGTATGGACATTATGAGTATTATGTTATGCCGTTTGGAGTTACTAATGCACCTGGTGTTTTCATGGAATAAATGAATAAAATATTTCATTCGTATCTTGATAAGTTTGTGGTGGTGTTTATTGATGATATTCTGATCTATTCAAAGAATGATGAAGAACATGCAGAACATCTTAGAATTGTGTTGGAACTGTTGATTTCCAAGAATGGCATTGTTTTTTATCTTACGAAGGTAGAAGCGGTATCTCAGTGGGAAGCGCCGAAGAATGCTTCTGAAATCCGTAGTTTTCTTGGTCTTGCAGGTTACTACAAAAAGTTCATTGAAGGATTTTCGGTTAGCTTTGTTGACCAAGTTGACCGAAGGGTCGGTTTGTTTGGGATTTTGAATGTGAGAAAGGATTCCAAGAGTTGAAGAAGAGGTTGACCGATTTCGATTCGATTTTGCCGAATCCGCGAATCTTTGTTGTGTATTGTGATGCGTCATTGATGGGATTAGGTGGTGTTTGATGCAAGATAAGCGTGTTGTGGCTTATTCTTCAAGACAATTGAAGGTTCATGAAAGGAATTATCCGACTCATGATTTAGAATTGCAGCAGAGTATTTGTTTTAAAATTATGGAGGCATTACTTGTATGGTTCTCGATTTGAGGTATTCAGGATCATAAGAGTCAAAATATCTCTTCGATCGAAAAGAGTTGAATATGAGGCGCAGAAGATGGTTAGAATTTCGAAAGATTATGATTTTGGTTTGAATTACCATCCGGCAAACGTTGTTGCGATGCATTGAGTAGAAGTCCTTGCATATGTCTATGTTGATGGTGCGTGAACCGAGTTAGTCGAGCGGTTCGAGACTTGAGTTTGGTATGAGACTACTTCTAATAGTGTTAAATTAGGTATGTTGAAGTTGACTAGTGGTATTCTTGAGGAAATTCGAACTGGGCAGAAATCTGATGTTGTTTTGGTGGATAAGTTGACATTGATCAACCAAGCTCAAGGAGGTGAATTCAGAATTGACGAGAACGGTGTTATGAGATTTGGTGACAGAGTTTGTGTTCCGGATATTGCAAAACTTCGGAAGAGTATTTTGGAAGAAGGACATCGTAGTGGATTGAGTATTCATCCCGGTGCTACTAAGATGTATCATGACTTGAAAAAGTTATTTTGGTGGCCTGGAATGAAAAAGGAAATTGCTGAGTTTGTTTATGCCTGTTTGGTTTGTCAGAAGTCAAAGATTGAACATCAGAAACCGTCAAGATTGATGGAACCGTTGTTTGTTCCGGAATGGAAATGGGATGGCATTTCTATGGATTTTGTATTTGGTTTGCCACGGATAGCAAAGAATTGTGATTCTATTTGGGTTATTGTTGATCGGTTGACAAAATCTGCTCACTTCATTCTGATAAGAATGGATTATCCTATGGAAAGGTTGGCAGAGTTGTATGTTGAGAAGATTGTAAGTTTGTATGGTATTCCTTCTAGTATTGTGTAGGATAGAGATCCGAGGTTTACGTCTAAGTTTTGGACAGGGCTGCAAGAAGCTTTGGGTACTAAGTTGAGGTTGAGTTCTGCTTATCATCTGCAGACAGATGGTCAGACAGAGAGAACGATTCAGTCGTTAGAGGATTTGTTAAGAGCTTGTGTGTTGGAAAAAGGTGGAGCTTGGGATAGTTATTTACCATTGATTGAGTTTACCTACAAAAATAGTTTTCATTCGAGTATTGGTATGGCTCCGTTTGAGGCATTGTATGGTAGTAGGTGTCGGACACCGTTGTGTTGGTACGAATCTGGAGAAAGTGTTGTGATTGGACGGAATTGTCCAATGACTTGAAAAGATCAAGATGATTCAGGAGAAGATGAGAGCTTCTCAGAGTCGTCAGAAAAGTTATCATGATAAGAGAAGGGAAGATCTTGAGTTTAGTGAAGGAGATCATGTGTTTATGCGAGTTACTCCGATGACTGGTATTGGCCGAGCTTTGAAGTCAAAGAAGTTGACTCCGCGTTTTATTGGTCCGTATCAGATTACCAAGAAGGTTGGAAGAGTTGCTTATCAGATTGCTTTACCGCCATCACTTGCGAATTTGCATGATGTCTACCATGTACCTCAGTTGAGGAAGTACATTCCTGATCTGTCTCACCAAATTCAGGTAGATGATATACAAAGTAGATAATCATGAAGCATTACCGCGAATTGAGGATTGAAAGGTGAAGCAGTTACGTGGTAAAGAGATAGCATTGGTGAAAGTAGCTTGGGGAGGACCAGCAGGTGGAAATGTAACTTGGGAACTGGAGAGCCAGATGAAGGACTCGTATCCCGAACTTTTCGTCTAAGGTATGTTTTCGAGGACGAAAACTCTTTTAGTAGGGGAGAGTTGTGACACCCCAAATTAATTCAATTATTAAATAATTAGAAATTTAATTATTAATTTAATTAAAGGTTTAATTATTGGCATTTTTGAATTAATAGATTTAATTGATTAATTAAATAATGGAAGTGTTGGGAGTGTAAAGATGAATTGTAGGGTGTATGGAGTAAAATGTTCTACTTAATTCTAATTTATTTATTTTTATTATTTAGGAAAATAAAAAGGAATAAATAAAGGAATTGAGGAATAAGAGAAGGATTAGAGAAAATTAGGATTTTGCATTCTACGTAAGATTTGAGAAGAGAAAAGAGAAAAAGCCAAACGCCGAGAATTCGAAGATTCATCGCGAGGTAAGGGGGATTGATTTGATTATTATGCCTTATAGATTTTGATGATCAATAGAATAATTCAATCCGTTAGGAAACTCGAATTATGATTCTAGGTTGTGCCCTACCGTTATAATCCGGCATAAAACCATGATTGGAATTGTTATGAATGATTAATCGATGTAAGATGAATAAAGGTTAATTAGAAAACAAATTTTATGGTCAATTGGATGTAAAAATGCAGTAATAAATTCTGTTTTGTGATAATATGAAGCGTGGTAATGATTGGAATTAATGGGAATTCGTAATAGTGGAGAAAAACTGAGTTTTGATGAAAAACTAACTGTATGGGTCGACACATAACCTTATGCATCGATGCAAGTAGTGGAAAAGTGGAAAACCAGAAGCGTGGAAAGCTTATGCATCGATTCATGAAGTTATGCATCGACTCATGTGGTAAGAAATAGAGCTATGTGTAAGTGTTTTTATGTTGGCCTTAATTTTTGGTAAAACCAGTTTATGTAAATGTCTTGACTGATGTCATGACATTCTGAGTTAAAGATAAATTCTGCAGAAGAAGAATTATACAGGTATAGCTCAGATTGGTTATGAACTGCTATGTTGGAAATCTGCAAGAAGAATGACTGATGTCATGAACAATGTTATGACATTCTGTGCAACACATACTGTTATGCAGATTTACTTTTCCTGAGAGTTTTCAGGATTCTGCTGAGCTGTTTTATTATGGATTAGTTTGTTGGAACTTGTGCTCACGTGGTTTAAGGTTAAACTCGTTTAACCCTAATTTGGCATGTTAAAAGAGACCAGGTCTTTAGGTTAACTTTGGTTAACCCTAGCTATAATTATGGAAGCCCAAGTTGAAGACTTTACTGCTTCTATATTATCAAGAAAACCCTGATACTGTTGCTGCGCCTTTTCTGTAAAGAAGAAGTAGTAAACTGTAATTTGTGTTCTAGTGATTCTTGTGAGCCAAGCAATTATCTTGTGATAAGTGACTTGGACTAGGATTTGGTTGTAAGGGTTTTTTATCACTCAAAGCTTTGAAGCACGAGTGTTGTGTCTCTTGATTAAAGCTTTGAAGCAAAATCAAGTATGTTTATGGAAGAATGTCTTCACAATTCTATTAAATAATAGGTTGATATCACTGCTGTGATTAAGGGGGAGTGAGTAGGAACTCAGGTCTAAGTAGGACTTAGATTGAAGTTGCATTGGGTAGGTCTTAAGTGAAGGAGATAAACTGGTTGGTTTATTCCTCAATTAATACTACTTATAGCGATTTCCTCCACGGCTTGGTAGCCCCGATGTAGGTGTAGTTACACACCGAACCGGTAAACAATTGATTGTGTTCTTTATCGCTGTTTAAATTATCGTGTGAATTGTTAAGCTTGTCGACACGGTGTCATAACATTCTCGTGACATCACGATTCGCTGCCGAATTTCACTATGCATCGACACATGATGCGTATGGATCGATACATACCGAATCAACTTGTAAAATGCAGATTTTACATGTATGCATCGATGCATCAAGCACGTGTCGACATCTGTTTATGTATTGATGCATAGGCTTATGCATCGATACATACAACTAATTTTAAAAATAGAATTTTAACTGGTATGCATCGATGCATATGACTTATGGATCGACACAAGCAGTCTATGTGTTGACACATAGGATTTTGGATCGACACATACTGTGCTGAGACAAAACATGAATTTTCTAAAAACGATTTCGGTCATATCTTTGCGACCGTAACTCCGATTTAGGCATAGTTGGTATCGTTAGAAAGCTTAGAATGAGTACTATCTAATAAAAATATTTTCAACACCAATAATTGAGATCTGGAAGAATTATTTTGGCTTCCGTAATAAGAACTCGTTGAGAATTTATAAATCATTTGTTGAGTAAATGTGCAGTATGTTAATTCCATGGGTTGTGAATAACATTTGATGTTCATGATTGCTGTTACCATATGCTATTGTTGTTATTGATTATATTTGGGATAATGTTGTGTGATTATATTCCATGTTTGAATTGTTGCATGCTTCTGATGTGCATGCATGAGCATTTTGGTAATAGTTCATTCCCATTGTGCGGAATTGAACTTGCAGGGCCAATAACCGTACCTAATAGATAGAGGTGGTGAGGCTAGATTCTTGACCCAGTGTTGTATGGGCGAATCATTGATTGACGCTGTTTTCCGGAGTGTAAGCGGAACAGGGTGTGGACTTGGTTCACGATTGGTACCACATGCATTTGAGTTTGCATTGCATGTGTAATTATAACATGTTAGGATGATTTCCAGTGTTATAATTGCATTAATTGTTGTTGTATGCATAATGAATGTGTGGATTGTATTTGTGAATCGTATTCTAATGCTGTTAATAAGGGTGAAATAATGAATTGATTGTTTTATTGTTTTAAAGAATCGTATAATGCATTTTAATCTTGATGAAATCTCACCCTTACTTTAATGATTTCAGATTGAAGTGAATAGTTGCTCGGGAATTGGTGAGGACAGCTTATAGAGCTATGTTACGTAGTTAATCCGCGTGTCAGTGTCATGCTTTGGTAGTTGTAACACTGGGGAACGATCATTTAGAATTTTTATGGATTTAAAACTGGTTCTTTTGGTTTATATCATGGAATAGTTGTGATTTGAATTATTCCGGATTCTTATGTTATTTCCGTTGTATAAACATAATCCTTGGTTTTGTTTTATTTAATAAGTTCTTCAGTAAAAGGCATGTTCACTATTTTGTTATTTTTGAATTCTTAAAATTGTGACGCCCTTGATGTTATGTTTAAAACTCTGATTAAAAATATATAAATCGCGGGTAAATTAGAAGGGGTGTTACACTGGGGCGGTGATACATCCAGTTATTATGTTACATGGATTAATATATGTGTGATGCTTTTCCCTGAAAATCAAAACAATTAAAATACAACGCGCGATGAGACCCCGAAATTTAAACAGACGAATCGGAGAATGCCACGCCAAGTTGCCGGTTGACCCAAAGTCAAAGGCGTCAGAGGTGATTTCGGTCGTCTTCTCCGATTGCTATAATCACCAAACCCGCAAAAATCAATGAAAACGCAAACCAAAATAACCCAGATCCACTAATTAGGATGCTACGAATCCAATGGTGGCATTATCTTGCCCTGAAACGGACTGTAACCATGGATCCGAAGCTTCACAAACTTGATGCCCTAACAATGGAAAAGCATGATTTGGCCACTAAGCCTTGCAAACGATGGATCTATCCTGACTAATAAACCTCAGGAACAAAATAGTAATGTTAGTTTCAATTAATACACAATACAAAGCAGAATACAAATTCATGAAAAAAACAAACGGAGGTATGTATATGGCATGATTTAATGTGTTATAATCATGGATAATGATCCATTCTTACTCTGTATTACCTCAGGAGCACGATGGAGTGCTTGAAAGTGGTTGTGGATTGAGTTACGATTTGCCCTAGTTTCTTGAATTTTTTTGAGAATTTAGGGTTTGTTTTTTAGGCAAGGATTCGTTGTCCTTGATGTCTGAATGTATCATGTATATATAGAGGATGAAAAATAGGTCAAGAGTTATGAGGAAAATATATGCTTTCAATGCAAGAATATTTGATTTGGAATTTTCATCAAATCTTTCCAAAAGTGATTCAACCTTGACTTAAAGCTCCTTGCACGAATTTGGAAATTCTCATGGGCTATCTTTAACCTTAACACAAGTAGAAACCAAGCCTAACTCATCTTAACTCTTACCTTTGTATTTTATTTAATTAAAATTGAATTTTAATCATTAAATTCAAAAATAAATTAAATAAATAAAAGATGGACATGAATTTGAGTTTTCAGGCCATGGTTAATGTCAAGATTAAGTTTGGATCATAAAATCTTAGGCCCATTTGGAAGAAATTTGAATTTGCTAGGTATTTCTCTTCATGCACCTCTTCAAAAATTTCAAACTTGCTCAGATTGTATCTTGCTCAATTTTCAACATTTTTAGGTGTTCTTGGACTTTTTGGAAATCTTAATATATCTTCTAAACACTCCTTTTGGTTTCATCTTCATTGAAGTTTCCATGTTCATGTACACTTCCTTGCAAAAAGATGACTTTTTGTTGACTTTTAGAAAGACCTCTAATATTTTGATCCATAACTCTCAAATGAGGCATTTTTGGCCAAAGCTTATGAGACATGAAGTTGTAGAGAATTGAATTCTCTTCAAAATTAGCTTTGGTGGAAAAATTTCTGATAAAGTATGTAAAAGTTATGCTTGGTCAAAGTTCTGTTGACTTTTTGTCCAAAAACCCTAATTTGAAAACTTTAACTTTTGATAAGATCTTGACTTTTCTTGATGAATCATGATCAACCCTTGATCAAATGATGAATGTGACTTCAAAATATTGATGTTGACCAAAAATGATGAAGTTTGACTATATGTTGACCACAGTTGACTTTTTGTCTAATACAACTGATTTTCAACCATTTGAGTAATTGACTGAGCAAACTTGAGTTGTAAGGCTTGAAACTTGACATGGTGATACCTTGGGACATATGAGGAGGTATCATGACCACTTGAGGTACTAGAAATTGATTTTGTCTTGAGAGAAGCAAAACCCTAGTTGTGGGTTGATTGCTTAGGAGAGGGTTCATCTGGTCAACCCTTGAGAAATTCTTGAGTATGGAGATGTGGAATGTCTTAAAAAATAGGAGGGCAAATTTTGGGGTATAACAGCCGACGTACAATCACCAAATTTCTCAAAGTTGTCGTTGTTGACGCAAGAATGTATCAAGAAGAGAGCTTTGTAGTCTTTCTTCTTTTCTTCCTTGAATGTAGCTTGTTGTGCAACTGTAGCCTCTACAACAAGTGGTGTAACTCCATCACTCACCACTTCAAGGACTTCTTGGTACCCAAATAAAACTTTCATTTGTTTGCACCATTTGTCACAATATTTTGAATCATTAATTGGGAGGTTGGTAGGGATTCGATTGGTGGTTGTCATGTTTGCAGCGGATTAACGAATTAGAGCTAGAGCTCTTGATGTCAGATGTTGGAACATACACAAAAGGGGTGAGGTGAATCAATGGTGAAAATTGGAGTAGATGAAGTTTAGAGAGAAAAATAGACTATTGAGAGAGAGAATGATTGAGGAAAAATTATTATGTATTATTCACAATGACATTCTACAAATCATTACAAGAGAGTCCCTTTTATAGTGCCAACTTAAAACACAACAAAATAAATCAACTAATAAAACAGAAAAAACTGCTACACAGAAAAACTGAAATTCGCGACAAAAACCAGTTTCTCCAAATGGAGAAACCGATTTCCTCTTCGGAACTTTGATTTTCTGCTTCAGTAGCAGAACAATTTATCCACTTAAGTTGTTTCCAAAACAGCTTCTGAAACCCTTAAATTGTACTCGACTCTCAACTTATACTCAACATTCAACATGTATGCTCTTCATACTTAATAATGGAGACATTGTCCTCGTCTTAGTTTTGGCGGTGAGATATTGTTTGTTATAATCATATGATTAAGTTTTATGATTAATGAAGTTAATGTTAGTTTGTTAAAAACATATAAATATAAATAATTATATTATTATATTAATGGCAAAATTTCAAACTAAAAATTTTAAATTTTGGATAAACTCTAATTGTTAAAATATATTAGAAACGAAAGCTGACTTTAAAATAAGATAAGTATGCACATCTGTAACCTATAAAGTGATGATCAATGTCATGACATTAGAAGTAAGACAGTTCTTCAACATTTAGACTAGTTTGAATTTTTAGATTATGGAATAAAATTGCTGTAAGAATAGGTTTGGGGGGAGGAAGTGCTATTAAAAAGGCTGTTAAAATGGAGCTATTGCATTTACCAATGCAAGTTAAAAAATGAAAAGAAAAGTGAAGAAAAATAGAAAAAAATAGTGAATTAGTTTATGTGCCAAAAATTAGAGGAATAATAAGTGTTTCACTCTAAATAACATGTTGGACTAGTTACAAGTGACATCCTGTTGGGTGAAAAGGTGGAATATCTAGCAAAATAAAATAAATTAGTGCAACTAGAATCGCTAAGTTAAAAAAGAATCAAACACATATAATTAATTAGTTTAACTCTCATGATAAAGATTAGAGTTGGATAATAGGACAATCCAAACAAACTAGAGTCTATTATGGTTATCTTAGATCAAGTATACTAATTTCATAAGTTACAAGCACATGCTCACTTAATAATTAAGAAAGTTTTGTTCATAGCTGAGTTCTGTCAATGTTTGAATATAGTCCAACCAAAAGAAAAAAATTGCTTTTATGAAATTTGTTGTTGACATCAAAATGTTGATTGTTTATTGTTTTTAGTGTCTACTTTCATGTCGCATAACATAAAGACAATTAATGATTCAGATTTGGGGAGATTTGGGGGGTGTGGTAACTCGTTTAATGTGAGTTATTTAGTGTGCAGGAGTAGAAAGTATGAAGGGCACTGTCACGACATCTATTCACTTAGATAATTTGGGCATAAAAGACTAAGGTCATAGGAGTAATCTAAATAAGTTTTATATTCTGAGACTTATGTATAAGTCCCGTAGTGAATCAATGTATATTTTTATGGTGTAGATATACACCCAAAAATTTAGTTTTGTCATCATATATCATGGTACCTCACTTTATATTTGTGTCCTACATGAAGTCATTATATGAATCGATATTCAACATATTATTCCAGTGTTAAATCATTATTTCTTTTATATAATTTTTCACCTTTATATCAATGACATTATAAATTATAATTAGTGAAAAGAGTTAAATATTTTTATATAAAAAAATTGTTACACACTTTTTGAGTAGATGTTGTGAGAGTGTTCTCTCCTAATAATTTTTTATTTTTTTAAATTATGAATGTTGTAACCATCTTTTATTTGTGTCCCTTTTCATCTAAAAGTTGTTAAATGGGTGAAGTTTTCAACTTTCTTTCATTTCCAAACTCAATCATTTTCTTATGAAAAATGCTATTCCTACACGAAAAACACACATTACACCGTACTTACTGTTTACCAATACAGTAACAATATTTTATAAAAAAATAATAATTTTTTAAAAACAAAAGTAATTTAGAAAAAGAAAAAGAAAAATTAAAATTTTTTTAGATAAAAGAATACTCATAAAAATTGTGTGATTAACCAACTTTATTATTTCATTAACTAATATTTTATATTTCATTAATCAATTTTAATTTATTATTAAGTCTTATTTTTAATATCTGAGTGTTTATTAATGAACTTTATTATTTTATTAATTAATATTTTATATTTTATTAACTAATTTTTTTTATTACTAAAAATTATTTTAATATCTGTACATTTATTAACCAAATTATAAATTATATTAATCAATATTTTACATTTTATTAATCAATTTTATATTACTACTGTTTATATTATTATTCACGATCATAATTATTATTCACACACTGTTTACTATTTATTTTATTATTCACGATATTTGTTAATAGTAATTAAGGTGTAGGTATAAAATTTAGTGGATGAATAGCATAGTGTTTCTTATAGATCTTCTTAAGGGTAGAAAGTGAAACGAATAGATGGTAAATTACTTAATTAAAGTATGCAACTCTTTATTATGATTAAATACTTCACCCTTTTCTTTCTTTCTTTCATAATAATGATAATGAATTAATGATCAATCTTAATATGCACGCACTTCTAGTCTTCCATTGTAGTAGTATCATCATTCTAATGTTCCAATTTCATGAATAATTGAATTTTCAAAATATCTCAATTGTTACAATTGGATTGATGATGATCACTCACAATTAATCATGATGGACAAATGTGTTCTAACACCTATTTGATTCATGATGAACACTACTAGTTGAGTTGGAACTTATAAGCTCCTGAATCAATCATGATATCAAGTGATGTGCACTCTAATTAAAAAATCATGATGCATTTGGAGTAATCATGATGCATAACGCACTCTAATTATTGTTAGGTTTCCTTTTTTAGCTATGCCAACATGTTGGACAAATTAAGAACCAATTCGTGCACACGTTGGCCATGTAGCTCCATTAAAATTGAGTGGTAAATGTACGGAGGGTGAAAATAGATTATTAAATTTTTTTCACCAAAACATCGATAGGAATAAAATTTCTAATAATAATATTTTAAAAAATAACATTCTCAAAATTATATTTTTAATTCAAAATTTATTTAAAATTATTTTTTCTTTAAAATTAAATTAAAAAAAATATGAACAATATAAATTAAATTACTTACAAAAGCTCTCCGCGTGCGCTCATCGACAAAACCTCCTGATCTCTTTGTCTGAGTCTTTATAATCAACTCAATGATCGATGATGGTCTCCCCAATTCCTTAGTCTAAATAATAAAATTAAAATTAATTAATAAAATATATTATGAATAAAAATATAACTTAAATTAGTAATAGTTATCATTCGCCGAACATGCTCCGCATTACTAATACTTCCAACAGTATTGACACATCCCCCTTTTTCATATGTCTTCATCTTCTTAAAAGTTTCTGATTTAGCCTTGAATTTCGACGAACCCCAATATGTAAGACGTTCGCAGAAGACCTCTACGCCTATCCAGTTAGGACGGATACCATGTAGCTCATAATTCTCCCTAACTCGCCGCATTATATCAGAAAATCTTCTAGAGGTTCTGCTATAATAGTTTTTTCAATCATTTTCTCGTTCAACGGATCCCACACACATTTTTCCTACAATGTTGTATGACATTAAAATAAAAAGCTAAGTAATTATAATGAAAATGTCATTTAAATAACAATAACTAAAAAAATAAATTAAATTTACAACTTAAATAAATAACAATACCTTAAATTTTTTAAATCATTCTTCTATATTTGTAACTTCGCCAAAGTTCTTCCAAAATGATTTATAACCTAGGCAGCAGTCCAACTCGGTGCGAAACTAAACAACAACATTTTGAATTAACAATATTAAATATAAATTTATACAAAAAATGAAAATGTATACATACTTAAATAAAAGTTTATAAGTAAGAAACTTACTTGCTTCCTTCGGGCCAAATCCAAAACCTCCCGTCAATAACATAAATCTCACTCGGATCATCCCTCCCACGAAGATTAGCTCCATCTATCTCATCAAATGCCATGTCTACATCACCAACATCCTCACGTGCAGGTACATGTGTGGGGCGGATCCTCCACCTCAGGATGTGAGTGCAGATCCTCCGCTCGATGTGGGTGCGGATCCTCCAGCCCTGTGGGACGTGGATCGGGGATCGCCCAACCTGTGGGACGTGGAATATGGGATCCTCCCGCCTTGGGAGGATGAAGGCATGTGTGTATCGAAAATTGGGTCCTCCCGTCTATTGGAAGGATGAAGGCATCTGGGTCTATGAGAAAGGAAAACCAGGTCCTCCAGTCAGCTGGAAGGATGAGGGCATTTGGGTTTGTGGGAAAGGAAAACTGGGTACTCCAGCCTGCTGGAAGGATGGTGGCATCTGTGATGGATAAGGAAAACTGGGTACTCCAGCCTACTAGAAGGATGTGGGCATCTAGGTTTGTGGAAAATCAGGTGGCAAAAAAGATGCAGGTACCCTAGACAAGAATGTCTGAGAGAAGAGTAATGGGACAAAACCCTGAGTACTAGCCATGGACATATGATCAACCTGACTCTAAGGGGGGACACATGGCCGAGTGAGGTGCCTCACATGTTACTACCCTTGGACGTGAGGACTTCTTCCCATTATCCTTACTCTTAGGTGGCATTTTACCTATTTATATATATATATATTCATCAACAAAGATAATAAATTCATTAAAACCTGTGATGACTGGTTTTTTCATCGGTTGTTTTAAAAAACAATGAAGTCGCCACCTAATTTTATTTGTTCTAAAAAGAACGGGAAAATATAGATAAAACCCCACAAATACGGATAAGGCGGTCTACGTGACCAAAAGATATGAATTCGGGAGTCGGTTATGCAAGAGGAAGGTATAAGAACTTGATCCTCAAGTTAATAGCAGCTTTGATACCCATTGTAACACGGTGAGATAACTGACTTGTTTGTTTTGCATTTTATCGCAAATGTTGCGGTTAGCAAGAGTCGCCACCGACTTTTCATTTATCCAATAAAGGAAAGGTGAAAAGAATAGGAAAGACCTTTGATAGATTATGAGTATAGGAGGTAATTATGAAAATGGGAGGTATTAGAACCAATTCTATCTGTAGTTATCTACGGGCTCTTAATTACTTTTGCTCACTTTTTTGAAAACTCGCTTTGTGTGTGTGATTTGAAAAGAAATATTTTGTTTTGACTTCGTAATGATTCTTGTATCAGTCTTTAAGAATGTATACGGAGTGGTTGAAAATATTTGTTTTGGAAATTGAACTTTGTAATGATTCTCGTATGAATGTATACAAAGTGTTTATTTGAAAGTATTTTTGAAAAGAGTGTGAGGTGTGAAAAGTATTTTGGTTGGAGCAAGAAATTAAGAGTATTACCCACTCGAAAGGTCGTTCTTGTTATTTTCCTTCTCCTTTAGGGTAGCGTTATCCATACTATTAGTTGGTAGGTAACTCTATCCGTTGGATGTGAAGGGACAAACGTAGGATCATTGAATGGTCATTGAAGGCAACATTGTAAGGATGTCTTAGCAATTCGAATGGACGATCATCACTTATTCGTAGGCAACAACCGAGGGACGAGATCATATATTCGTAGGAAACAATCGAAGGGTCATCGAGGGACTATGATTTTTGTGATGATTTTGAATCGAGAGACTTTTGCTAATGGTACCCTATGTTCGAGGGACATGACCATTTTTATCCGAAGGCAACAAGAGAGATTATCCTAGAGGGTGCAAGTGTCCAATTGATTCAATTCAGATATCTTATCTTTTGAATTAGGGTTATCTAAGTTCGTTTTAGATCTTGCCATACATTCCTAATTAGCATACATCTAAGTAGTTTAATATTTACGCTATTACATGACTTGAGGCAGTTACATAATAGAGATGCAGAAAAGTAAAATTAATCTAAACTATTACATCCTATGAGGAGTTACAAAATATAATATGAAAAAATGCGAGAAAATAAAAATCTACGTTATTACAAAAATAACTTTGCGATCTGTACATTGGTTTCTAATATTTAAATGCAATAATAATAAATAAATAGTGAAAAATATTTTTAATGAACGTAAAAATATTCTAAATCCTAAGTATTAAAAGAAAATATTTTTTTTGTATTTTTATGATTTTTGATTAAGTAATCTAAATAAAACTAACCAAACTAAGTTAATAAAAAAAGGTTTTAGTTAAGTTAAAATAGAAACACATACTAAGGATTATGCTAAACATATGCACTAATTCAAATTAAACTAAAGCAAATAAATGAGGTTAAACAAATGAAAACATGCAGTAGAAAGTGAAACGTGAGTATGCCTCAATACTTCACCGTCAACGTTTGAAACCCTTCTTTCTCCAAGAAATGCTTTAGAAACGGTACAATGATGAGCTGACACGTGTCACTCCTATTTAATAATAACAAAAAAACAAAGATAATACAACATATAATACACATATATCAGTGAGAGAAAGAACAAATATCTTCTCCATCTCACAGATCTCTCACCTTCAAAGGTTGCTTCTTTTCCTCTATCAATTTCATTAAGAAGCAATTGGTAACAACAACAG
Organism: Vicia sativa; assembly: GCA_021764765.1. Classification (NCBI taxonomy): domain Eukaryota; kingdom Viridiplantae; phylum Streptophyta; class Magnoliopsida; order Fabales; family Fabaceae; genus Vicia; species Vicia sativa. Next base: position 132,888,363 of record CM038794.1, read on the forward strand.
CTAACAACAACACATCAAAATATAGATCGAAAGAGTATTATGATATGGGGAGATAATAGGTTACCAGAGTGAAATAATGGTGTGATCGGAGTGAGAGTCGCCGAAGGATCCGCACTTTCCGATTTGGAAAGAGAAGGCTTCGCGGTGGTCACGAGAATGTCACGGTTGGCGGATGTGATGGCTAAAGGGCATGACTGTGGTGCTGCTCTGTGGGTACAGACTCCAGTTCCTCTCTACCTGCATCAATTGCTCCACAACTTGAACTTTATTGTTAGTATGAAAAAGTTTGAAAGGTTGATATTGAAGCATGATGCTTAAGCTTGTTGAATGGAAATGGTAGATTTATGAAAAAAAAGTTTTGTACATATATTTCTAAAAATATGGTGATGGTTTACAGGATATCACCAACAACCATGATTATTGGTATAGAAAGATGAAGAGCAAATCAAAATCAATTTTATAAATTGATGGTGATACTGTATGAAAAACATATACGGACAAAGTGCAAAGTTAACCATGGGAACTCCTACAGATTTTAGAATTGGCTTATAAAAATAAATCAGTAAGAATATAACTTTGAAAAATAAACTAGGGTTAAATATGTTTTTAGTTCCTATAAATAGGTGACCTTGCACTTTAGTTAATTTCTGGTCCCTTTAAAATTTTACGTTAGCACAAAACATCCTTACCATTAGATTCTACTAACAGACGGTGATGTGGCTTGCCATGTGTGTTTAAATTATTTGACACGTTGGATGTCTCAATTATTTTGTTTATTTAAGTTAAAAAAGGAACCCTAATTGCACTGTTCCCCAATTCCTCTTTCACTTGCCTCTATATTCTTCTTCTTTTCAACCAATTTCAGCAAACCCTCTTCTTCTTCTTTGTTGCCCCTAATTTCAACTATGTCATCTTCTTCTTTTCGAAGTAAGACCGTATCAGTCCAGTCATCAAGTGTGAGTAGTCGTAGATGGAGAACGTGTGCTTGCAATTTGCGTATGATATCTTACCGTTGCAAAAACGGTCGCAATCGAGGGAAATTGTTCTGGAGATGTCCTTGTTGGCAGAGTGATGAAACTTGCAACCTGTTTGAATGGGATGATGAAATCGAAACTAGGCACGAGGAAATGGAGAATGAAGATGAAGAATTGAAGAATGATTCGACCAAGTTGAGGGAGTTGAAGTCTTTTGAAACCTTGAAGGATATGTGCGAGTCAGCAATGAAGAAGAATGTCGAATTGGAAATCAAGTTGAAGACGGTTGGACTATGTGGAAAGATGAAGACGGGTTGTTTAATATTGTCATTAATGGTCAATTTCTACCTTGCAGTGAAATGTAGCAGAATGTAGTGTTGTGGTGCGGAAATGTCTGTAATTGGTTTATAGTTGTTGTTGGTTTAGAGTTGTTGGTTGTAATGGTTTGAATGTTCTGTAATCAAAATAGTTTGTTTGTGATCAAGAGTTGTTACAATGGTTTAGAGTTGTTGGTTGTAATAGTTTGAATGTACTGTAATCAAAATAAATGTTGTTAACTGTTATGTGATAAAATGTTGTACTGTAATTACAATAAATATTGTTATTAGTAGTTTTTGTAATTGTCTACACACAATGCTTCACCATTAACTATTATGTGATAAAATGTTATGCCATCCATTACATCTTATGTAATAAGAAATTGTTGTTGTGTAAAATAAGAACAAGAATTAGAAATTGTTATAGACAACCTGTTTGACCATAACTGTCAAGTCATAATTAAGTTCACAGTACATAAGAATACTTAAAAAACTTCAATGTTATACATTACAAAATAAGTTTCACACAATTTGAACAACAACAAAACATCAATTGACAACAAACAAACTAAAACATCAGTTGACAGCACAAAAGAGATTCATTGAGTTACAACAAACTAAAACATCAATTTACAACAACAAAAGAGTTTCACTGAGTTAAACCCTTAGCAATTTCACTCCATGTCTTGTTAACACTTGATGGTCCTGAGTCCATAGCTTCCTCCTCCTCATTTATGACCAAAGGGTCATCAGGTTTTCTACCTGGACCTGAAACAACCTTTGTTTTGATGGTCCTGAGTCTATCACTTTGCCTTTTTACAACTTGCACAGGAGAATTTGTTTTTTTTTTTTGCCTTGGTTTGCAAAGGTTCTGAGGAGATAGTTGGTGGTTTGAATGAATTTTTTTGAGACTTCCTGGGAGATACACCATAAAACATCATTGGTCCAGCCTTAACTTTGGCAGGTGGTTCTGGTTGTGTTTGTGCAGTAGGCTCTTCCACAGTTTGTGCAGCAACAGGCTCTTCCACATTTTCTTCAGCAGTAGGCTCTGCCACATTTTCTACAGCAGCAGGTTCTTCCACAGTTTGTTATGTATTGTCTTCAACATTCAAAGGCTCAATGTTCAGCACATCATTCCAATCCAGCAAAGCAGCCAAAGTTTCAGCATCCCAATCATGGAATTTATCCATAGGTGTAGTGCTACTTGTATTAGCAGCTTTTGGTGCAGTGCTACTTGTTTGAACTTGGTCTTTTGTTTTCTTACATTTGGCTTGTTTTGTTAAAAGTAGCATGATGTAAACAAATTTTAATAAAGTATACATAGTTAAAAGCATCATGTTAAAAGCATCATGATGTACAATAGACAGTCTGTGCAATTAAAAGCAGTCTTACTTACCCTTTGCTTTTTGTTTGTGCAGTTTGACAGGCTTGTGTAGGCACATGTTGTGTCTCAGTTTGCATTGGCACATCTTGTACAGGTACATCTTGACTTGGTTTCCCTGGATCAGCTTGCATTGGCACATTTGGACTTGGTTGCCCTAGATTAGCTTGCATTGGCACATCTTGACTTGGTGCAACTGCAACTACTTGCTTGTTCTTTTTGCAAGTCCTTTTATTATGCCCTAATACAAAACATACTTTGCACCTACGAGAAGTGTTAATTCTCTGCCATTTTTTTTAGCTTACTTCATCAAGTTCTCTCCTACGTAGTTTTTTAGGCCTTCCTACTCCACGTTTGTACAAGGATGGTAATATCTCTGGATCAGTGGTTCTAGGCCATTTTTTCTGGCCATTCAAAGGAGTGATGATTTCATTATAGCATTCTTCATATGAACTCTTATGGTAGCATTTGTGTACATAGTGTACAGGGTCATCTATCTTCCTATGTATGGCAGCAACTGCATGTCTACATGGTATGCCCACTAATTCCCAATAGTTACAACTATATGGATGTTTTTCTAGATCAACCACAAAGCTATCAGTAAAAAGGACATGGGTTACTTGAAATGAATATCTACCAGCATAAGTGGTTGTCCAGCTAGCACTCTTCTCAATCTCCCTATCAAGTCTTTTCAAAGGTTTTGACATTATTTGGCCCTTATATCCTTCTACTTTTTCTCTAAGTGTTGCAAACCTATCCATTAAATAATTTCTAATCCACTCAAGCATAGTTATTATTGGTTTGTTCCTTTGGAGTATAATAGTTGCATTAAAGGACTCACTCAAATTGTTCATTAAGACATCACACTTTGAGAAGAAAGGGAAAGCATGCTTACACCATTTTGTTTTAGGAATAGCTTCTAACCAATTATAAGCATCAGGATTGGCCTCCTTGATCATGAGCATCCTAGTTTCATGAGCCTCAAAATAAGTAGCCTTTGCAGCTGCCATCATTAAGTCCCTAAACAATGTACCTCTACCAAACTTCTTTTTGAAGTTGGCATACAAGTGTCTCAAACAAAATCTGTGCTCATAAGCTGGATATTTGTAACACCCCAATATTACCCAAGATTTAATATACAAAATCAGAGTAAATTAAAATTTCGTAAATTCAATACTGAGGCATCACACCTTCAAAAATAACTCACTTTAAACAGTTTGCTTTAAAGTATAAATCTCGGATACATAACATCGTCGTAAATCATAAACTAATTCATAAAGGTCAAAACATCTCTTTAATTAAACTTCTTTAACGATTCATGTTTTCGTAAAGTATGATTCTTCTTTACAAGAGGAAGACAACAAAAGAACAACAATAAAACAACATAAATATTCCCCGAAAGTGCTACGAATCGAGCGACACCGACTCAACTAATAGCACTATAAACTCCGTCTTTCATAACCTCGTGACGTTACTAATATAAAGGTACAAGTAAAGGTGAGATACTCAAAACATATAATTAAAGGCATGATAAATATATATATAGTTTTGGAATTATAAACGATATAGATTAGTAAGTGCATTCCAACACATATCTAAATCTCACCTACTTTGATCACCATTCTAATGTGTATGATCAACACTTTACCGTCATAATCTCATCGGCATAAATTATCACAACACATAAACTTTCATTACCACGAAGTCGTCACAACAACCCATAATTATAAACAACAACATCAAACAACAACACCAAACAACAACACCAAACAATGCTAATAACATAAATGAAATCATCACAAATTGGCTAAAGCCCATCGTCGCTTTTGGCGTAAAGCCCATCATCACAAACATCATTACATCCTATTTGCATTAAGCATTTCATCAAGTTAAATCATCGCAAAACTCATTATTTATATTCGTTGCATAGTTATCATGAAATTATCAATTCATATTCATTTCATGTTCATCGTAAAGATCATCACCAAACAAAACATCATATATTATCGCAATTCAATCAACGTCGATCAATTAAAAACCCAACGCCAAACAACTCAAACATAAACATAACCGACTCCATGAGACACGACTATGTTATGCATGTGGTACCCATCGCTTTGTCCATAATTAGGAACACTTGGCATAAAAGCCTCGTCGCTTGGCATAAAAGCCCATCGTCGCTAATATAATGTATGTGACTCGACAATAAAACAACACAACACAAAAACATCATCGTCGCTCATCGAAATTGGCATAAAGCCCACATCGCCATAATTTATCCAAAACAAGATAAATATATCATCGCCTCATATTTGCATTATACAAAACATCACCACTAATTCATTATCATCAAAAATCATGCATTCACAAATCGGAAGCATTTATTAACAACATCAATATAATCATCACATCATCATGTACAAAGACATATAACATCGCATCGCATAATCAACAAGTATTCCTTAGTAAATACACTGTCGCAAACATTATGTTTATTCACACCGCATCATTATCAATTAATTCACCAAATCCCAAAAACGGAAAATTAGTCAAACACCTATAATCGTCGCGAAAGCCATTTCTAATAACCGACATTAATCATAATCATCAACATTGAAATCAGATTATCCATACGTGCCTTAAATCTACTAAAACGCAATCCGGTTCAATTTAACCGTATTTTGGCCTATTTCGAGTCATCTCTTAAAAACTCGTAATTTCTAAAAACTAACCTCACCACTACGTTCTAGACGTCGAACTTAGCTAGCACGTCAATTTTCTTTGAATTCGGAGCAACTTGCTCGATCGTCGAATTTATCGAAACCGGAAAATCGGAACATAATCGGGGCAAAAGAAGTGCAAAAAAAAAAATCAGAATATGGGAGGCTACAGATACATCAACACGGGCCCCCGTGTTAATCAACACGGCCCGTGTCGAAAAGCCACCAGAAAGCGCAAAAACACCCAAGTCAGTGAATCAACACGGGCACCCGTGTTAATCAACACGGCCCGTGTTGATGGACCTGGCAGCAATATTTCCTTGTTCAAGATGTCAACACGGGCGCCCATGTTAATCAACACGGCCCGTGTTAATGGACGAGTGTGAAAACTTCATTTTTACCATTCCCATTAATTCTAATCATCATCAACCTCATAATCCCTACACCTAATTCAACTTTTCTAAACATTTTCAATAATCAACCAACCAAACCCTATAAACCATCTATCAATTTTTCCCCAATCCAAACTACAACCACCAAACATCTTTTATCACTAACCCAACATTTCTTATCATCAAAACAACATATATACCTCAATTACAACATCAAAACAGATTTCTACCATCAATTGAGAATTTCAACAACAACAACAAAACACCAAAACAATGGCAAACTATAAACCCCATGAATAAAAATACCAATTTTTCCTAAATCCACAACATATCTATCAAACCCTAACTATATGGAAAGGAAAATCAAACCCCTTACCTCTAGCTTGGATGATTCTTGATGATCCTACAACCCAACCTCAAGTTTGCTCATGATCTTCCTCTTGTTCTTGCTCTTCTGCTTCCAAAACCCTCTCTTTTTCTCTCAAACTATAAGTTTGGCTTTGTGAGGAAAATGGAAAGAAAAGGGAGAGAAAATGGTTTTATAAATATGTTTTCTTACTAGCTAGGGGTGTACACCCAATCCTCACTAATTGCTCCCCACACCCCTAACTTAATTATAAATAACACACTAATAATATCCAATAATATTATTTACTCAATTAATTAAAATAATTCCGGGGAATTAAATATCGGGTCCGAATAATATTTTACCGAGCCGAACGGAATAAAAACTGGACCGAACAAAACGTCGCCAAATATATTAATAGATATATCAATTAATATAAATATTCTCGTCGCAAAATAAATATCGATCGGTGATTCGAAAATATTAATATAATATAATATTAATTAAAACAGGGCGTTACAATATTCTTCTTCAAAAACCTGAACCAATTCCTGCACATAAAAAAATACATGAACCTATGTATATATCAACATAAATAAAGAAACAAAAATATTTCTTCTGAGCAATTTTGTTACCTTTTGCTGGTCAGATATGAAGCACCATCTACCATCTCCAATATCTTCAACAAGTAACTTCATGAACCAACTACATGAGTCCTTTGTTTCACTCTCTACTATCCCAAAGGAAATTGGTAGATATTGATCATTTCAATCTCTACCAACTACAATCAATAGGATACCACCATATTTGTGCTTCAAATGGCATCCATCTAAGCCAATAAAGGGTCTGCAAGCCTTTGTCAATGCCTTCTTAGTCCCATCAAAACAAATGTAACACCTCTAGAATCTTGGTTTCAAACCAGGAGCTAATGTAGTAGTGTTGAGTTTGAATGTATTACCTGCTGAAGCCTTTCTCAACTCAGCACCATAAGACCACAGCAAGCTGAATTGTTTGCTTGAGTCCCCTTCAACAATTTGTCTTGCAATTTGCCTTGCCTTAAATGCCCCGCGCCCTAGAATCTCAGTAGCATACCTAAGCCTCTCATTATTTACTACATCACTTAGCCTCATCTTTGTATTATTCTTCAACCCATCCACAATCACCTTGGCAACCCACTCTGCTTTTGAACTTTTGTTAAAGAACTGTCTGCCACACTTGTGTTTTGCATACAGCGTTTTTGTCCTAAAAGTTGTGGAAGTCAAGGCTCTAATACATAACACAATGTAATCACATTTCTTTTTTATCTTTTCATACCACCCAGCCCTATTTGAATCATTTTTCTCAAACTTAACATCCCTCCCATTTAGCACATTATGTTCATCCTTAAATTATTTTAATGATCTAAACTCCATTCCTACCTTGAATACATAATCCTTACTCATTCTATCTTCTTCATTGTACCTTATTACACAAGACCTTTCATCATCACTGTCATCCTCAGCCCCACTATCCAACTCATCTGTCATATATTCATCTTCAATGACATGTTGCTTCCCCATTTCTTCTGTGATGAACTGTTTCTTTTCTAGTAGAGGTGAGGCAGCATGATCTGCTTGGTTTTCATGTTCAACAGGATCACCAACAGGAATGTCTTCCAGTTCTTCATCAAAACCCTTCATCCTCTCCTTTTCACTGTCATCAAAATGCACATCCCTAACCGACTCATCTTCACTTGATTCATCATCACTAGACTCACATGATTTACCCTTCCCTTTCTCCTTAACCATATACATAAATGTTGCATCTCCTGATTCAGGCTTAGGCTCACAGAATATCTCAATATCACACTTATGCTCAACCACAAATACTGATACTTCAATAGCATCTCCATCATCCTTAAATCTCTTTAAATCTTCTTCAAAATTACCATTTTCATGTTTCCACCATATCTTAACAGTATCCATATCAAACTCAGGTTGAATACTTTTCACTAAGTCTATGGCTTCAAAAAATGACTAGTAATCTACATCTTGCATATTAAAACCAAAGACATCCCCACCCTCGTATCTAATGTCTGGGTCTTTTACAAAATAACCCTTGGTATAAAACAAAACCTTGAATGCACTCATTTCTCTGTATATACAATTACCAGTTTAGGATTACATTTCCTACCTCAAAATCGTTTTAGGGTTAACAAACACATAGTAAATTGGGGCAAAAAGTAATTTCACACAGCTGCACAATCAATATAAAATTGAAAGAAAAGCAATCACCTGGGACCACGACGAAGGCGAAGGCACAACATGAGGGACCACCAAGATTCTTTGTCTTCAACAATGTATGGGACCACTGTGAGAGAGAAGGCTCGTGCGCTAGGGTTACAAAAAGGGGTTGAATTGCTTTTGATTTCAATTGAATAATGACAACAACATTAAAAAATTAGAATGTTATATTGTATTACACGCTAGAATTTTCCCCCCAAATAATCCATATAACTAAAGCCACGTCACCGTCTGTTAGTGGAATCTAACGGCACGGATGTTTCTTTTATCCAATAAAGGAAAGGTGAAAAGAACAGGAAAGACCTTTGATAGATTTTGAGTAAGTGAGGTAATTATGAAAAGGGAAGGTATTAACACCCTTTCCATCCGTGGTTATCTATGGGCTCTTAATTTCTTAGCTCACTTTTGAAAATTTGATTTCTGTGTTTGTGTGATTTGAAAAGTATTTTGAAAAGTATTTCGCTTTGACTTTGTAATGATTCTTGTATTAGTCCCCAAAAATGTATATGAAGTATTCGGAAATATTTCGTTTGGAAAATGTTTAACTTTGTAGTGATTCTCGTTGGAATGTATACAAAGTGTTTTGTTTGAAAAGTTTTTAAAAAGAGCGTGAGGTGTGAAAAGTGGTTTTGTTTGATTGGAACAAGCAATAGAGTCTTATTACCTACTCAAAAAGGTCGTTTCTTCTTATTTTCCTTCTCCTTTAGGATAAGGCTATCCGTACCATTAGTTGGTAGGTAACTTTATTTATTGGATGTGAAGGGACAATCGTAGGGTCATCGTATGGTCATTGAGGGTAACATGGTAAGGATACCTTAGCAATTTCGTAGGGACGATTATCACTTGTTCGTAGGCAACAACCGAGGGACGAGATTATATATTCGTAGGCAATATCGAGGGTCATCGAGGGATTATGATCTTTGTGATGATTTTATTCGTAAGCGTCTTTGCTAATGGTACCCTACGTTCGAGGGACATGACCATTGTTTATTCGTAAGGCAACAAGAGAGGATACCCTAAGGGGGTGCAATTGTGATATAGTGTATTTGATTCAGATATTTATCTTGATTATTAGAGTGATTTAATGGTTGACTTTAGATCTTATCATGAAAACCCTAGTTAGCATACATCTAAGCAGTTATATACAGTTTATAATAGTGTGGAAAGTAAAGGCAGAAAATAAACCTACGCTATTACAAGGCATTGGGGGCAGTTACATAATAGAGGTGCGGAAAGTAAAGGCAGAAAGTAAATCTACGCTATTACAAAAATCCTTGCGACCTATACATCGATTTCTAATATTTAAATACGAAATAATAGAATAAATAAGAGAAAATGTTAGTAAAAAAAGTTTTAAGATTAATAAAAATGTTTTAGGGTTAATGAACCTAATTAACAGAAAGAAAATATTTTTGTGAGTTTTTTGGATTGATTTTAATGTAGAAAACAAATTAAAAGTTAATTTAATGGTTAATTAACAATTAATTAAATGTAAAACAAAATAAAATATTTTTTATGCTAAAAATAAATAAATATTTTTATGTCCTAAATCTGAAAGGAAAAATATATTTTGGGATTTTCTTGTATTTAAAAAAAAATATTTTGAAAGAAATTAAAATTTTTAAAAAATAGAAAAAGAAATATGATAGAAAATAAAAGAAAAGAAAAGGGAAGAAAAAGAAGTGGTTCGCTGGGATCGAACCCAGGTTTTGTGGGTTATGAGCACACTCCCTTCACCAACTACGATGCTTGGTTTTGTTGTCACTGAAACACAAACAAATGATTATATAATAAAACAAAGTTTAAAAAATTAAAATCAAACAAAGCCTGTAAGTGGGTCCCATATGTTCGAGTCGAGCCAATAGAGCTGGAGAGAGGGTGCTAGGTTGTTGACTGGCCAATAAGACGGCTTGGCTGTGCCACGTAGATGGGATACCGGTCAGTGCCTCCGCAAGTGAAGGGAACCACCATCTTCTCTGATGGTTTGATTTTCCAAACCTGCAAAATACAAGAATTGAAACACTAAAAGTACCCTACCCCCCTAAACCGACTCTTGTGAGTTCAATGGGGGTGGCCATTTGTCCTGAATGTGCCTGCTCATAGAGATACGGAGAAGATAGGGCTTTATGCCCTAACAATGGCATCTTGCAATTCTAAGGTGGAACCTTTGATTTGGCTGCCTAGAATTGATCTATAAGTATACAAAAACTCAAAAAAAACGTTAACATGACATGAAACATAATTAAATTAAGAGCTTTGAAATTCGAAACCTTACTGCACCCGTGTGCTTGAGCTATAGTGTTCTAGGATTTCTTGCACGTGAATAACGATCGGTATAAGCTCCTAGAGTCTTCAGAAGACGAATCAATGCTCAATATCAACTGAAACTAGTTGGGACTACAGGTTTGATCGTGTACCTTCTCTTGAAAATTTTGAGGAATTTAGGGTTTTCTCTGGAGGCAAGCATTCCGTTTTTATGATCTGAATATCTTGTGCTTATGTAGAGGACTGAACTAGGTCAAGATTTGTAAAGAAAATATATGGCATTCAATGAGAAAATATTTGATTTTCCAATCTTTCAAATTTGCGTCAAAAGCTTCCAAATTTGCTTCAATATTGTTCTATCAAGCCTTGCACGATATTGGCCAGCTATTTATGCTTGCTTGGACCTGAAGAATGATATATATCTAGCCTTGCATTTATTAATTTGATTTTTGGCATTTTATTTTAATTAAAATTGGATTTAAGTGAATAAATTCCAAAATTAATGAAGGCATGGCATGCAAATGGGCTTGAGAAGTTCTAGACAATATTAGAAACAAGTTTGAACCATAAAAATTTAGACCCATTTGGAAAAAATTTGAATTTGCTTAGCATTTCTCTTCATGCACTTCTTCAAATTTCCCAAACTTGCACAAGTTGTATCTTGCTCAATTTTCAACATTTTGAAGTGTTCTTGAAATTTTTAGAAAGCTCAATATGTTCTATAAACACTCCTTTTGGTTTCATCTACATTGAAGTTTCCATGCTCATGTACACTTCTTTTGAAAAAGACGACTGTTTGTTGACTTTTAGAAAGACCTATAATGTCTTGATCCATAGCTCTCAAATGAATTATTTTTGGCCAAAGCTTGCGAGACACAAAGTTGTAGAGAATTGAATTGTGTTCAAAATGAACTTTGGTGGAAAATTTTCTGATAAAGTATGTGAAAGTTATGCCTGGTCAAAGTTCTGTTGACTTTTTATTAAGAAACTCTAATTTAGAAACTTTGACTTTTGATCAAATCTTCAGTTTTCTTGATGAATCACGAATAAACCTTGATCAAATGATGGATGTGACTTCAAAATATTGATGTTGACCAAAAATGGTGAAGTTTGACTGTATGTTGACCACAGTTGATATTTTGTCCAATACAATTGATTTCCAACCATCTGAGCAATTGATTGAGCAAACTTGAGTTGTGAGGCTTGAGACATGGTTATACTTTGAGACATATGAGGAGTTATGATGACCACTTGAGGCAATGGAGGTAACATTACCCAACTTTTAGAGTTGGGTAAATAAAAATTCACCTTTTCTCTTTCCATATGATCAAATGGAAATAAATCTTTCTTCAAGTACTCGTGATCTTGCAAATATTTCTTATGTTCCTAAGAGTCCACATTTTATTAATGAGCAAGTTTTAAGGCATCCAAATCTTTGACCACCATAATGAGCTTTATTTTTATACATTAATCAGAGTAATTCTTATGGCAAGTAATGGTGTTTCCAACATAAGGCAAGTTTTTTCATCGGCCATGAAATGCATTATTATGAAATTAGTAAGGATAACAAACTTATTTACCCTAACTAAAACATCCTCAACATTACCGTAAGGGTAGCATATACTTCTACGTGTGTTGTACCCCAATTTTTCCCCTTAAGATTCACTCATACTTCATACCATTGAATTACACAAAGGTCAAATCTCTCTCTCTCTCTCTCTCTCTCTCTCTCTCTCTTATCTTTGGGTTTGACTTTTGTAGATCACCAAGCACCATTGAATTTATGTGATGATTAATATTTGACTAATAATAATGTTTGTATACTTCACTCTCTAAATGTTGTAGGTGAATGGTGCACAAGTCTCTTATTCCAGGAGTCAATAGGTTCATGTGTTTATTTTCATGCATTCTCTCCTCAATTCTCAAGATTTTTGATAGTATTGTCTCCCATTAAATATTTCTCTTGTCATCATCTATTGTCTCTCATCTTAAGTATATGCTTCATGTTTGAAAGAGATCATTTTTTGTTTATTTCACCTTTTATTTTATATTCTAAAAATAATTTCTGACTATAAAAAATTCTTAAAAAATTTGTCTACACTTGTTGACCTCTATTTGACTTTGGGTAATTTTCCTGAAATTTTATTTTGATGAAAAAATACTATTTATGTATTTCGTCAATAAAGTCCAATTAAATAACCTAATTTCAAAATTAGTTTTAAATCCTTTTATTTTTATTTTGCTGACTTTTGAATTTATTTTGGAGTCACAAATTTCCTCAACATTAATGGAATTTTGGTGTTGATAGGTCTCTTGATCAAATCCACCAAGAAAGTTGATTGATTTTGACGAAGTTAGACAGAATAAATTCATCTGATACAAAATAAACTTGGAAATTATTTCTTCCTCTTCATCTTATTTTTCTTTTTTCTCGATTCGGAGAAAGTGATTAATTGGTGTCATGAACTTTAATGTTCTAACATAAGCCCCAAAAGATGACTTGAGCTTTGATTGGTTCAACACCTGTGGCGCTTGTCGTGCGGTCGCGTTGATTTCTAATCAAACTTCTGGCAAGTTTCCACTAACCTTGTTCCTTTGAAATTCTCAATCATCTTTGATCAAGTGATGTGATTATTCCAAAACTGGTGATATACTTGACAAAAAACAATTGAAACTTTTCGTGTGGTCGCGTTGATTCTATCAAGCTTCTAGAAAGTCTTCATACGTAAGTTTCAAGATGGTCACCTTATTGACGACTAACAATTAACAATTCAAAGATATACTTGACAAGTTTCAAGATTATCTTGCTAACCTTTATTGATTGCTTTTTATTTTTCTCTCTTTACTTTCCTCATTTACTTTTATGCTCTTTATTTTTATGCACCTTTAATTTTAGCATACATTTCATGTCATTTTTGCTTTTCTCACTTGAGCATTTTATTATCTATGTCATTATTCCTTTACTCACTTGAGCATTTTATTTTCTTGTTATTTTGAATTTTATCACTTGAGCTTTACTTTTCCTTTTCCAAAACACTTAATAATTCAACCTAAACATAAAAAACTTTTAATTGGACTTGGTTACTATCCTTGTGATTGGAGCTTGATCTTTGGACTTAGGATTAAGACCTTTACCTCAGCTTGGAGATGTCAGTGCCCTTGGTATTATTCTGTCTTGTCTGGTTATTATCTTTGTATATAGGTTATTCCATTATACTCGATTAAGAATGGATTTCCTCTAAATACAATTGTTACTCTGCCCGTTTTTCTTAAGACAAAATTTCACCTAAAAGCATTTCTTTATATGAAGCTTACATTTTTTTGCCCGATTATTTTTTGCTTATATGGTAATCCAAAGGATGGGATATGGTATTGGCTCTTGATGTCAAGTACTAGACTTCTCACCCGGTTAGATCTTTCCGTACCCTTACCTTTTACTTTATGCACTTAGGTTAGCCTATTCATCTTCTCCCCATTCTTTAATTTTCAAAATCTTCCCTCTTTTTCAAAGGATTCTTGTTTTCAAAACTCGAACCTCTTTTACAAAAAACATGGACTTAGGTCCATGAATTTTCAAAATTTATTTTCTTAATAAACTTTCAATTCATTTAATAATACTTTGACTTTTCTTTTGTTAAGACTAAAAAACACCTAACCTCATTCAAACTTTTTGAGCTCTTTGTGGCTTTTCTAAACTAACATTTGTTTCCTAAAATCAACCAACAAACAACTTTAGTATTTTTTAGCCGAACTACTTGATTTTGATTTCAACATTGCACGTTGTTGGTATGTAGGCCTGAAACTCATTGGAAGTTCTATCAAACCAAAAATTATAAAAAAATACTTCTTTTCTCCCCCCACCATCCATTTTGTACTTATACTCTTTTTTAGCACACATATACAAATTTTTAAAAAGGTTCTTGCGGAGTACCGTAGATGTTTTGGGTGCCTAACACCTTTCCTTTGTATAATTAACCCCCAGTCCCGGATCTCTGATCTTTTTTTTAGGATTTTATTCTCTCTTTTTCCTAGTCCTTTGGATAAAATAAAAGCGCAGTGGCAACTCTTTTGTTACTTTTTTGAGTTAAGTCAATTCAATGGCTTATACTCGCAGTTTTTGCCGCTACAAAAAAGTGGCGACTCTGTTGGGGATGTTTGACCTATTGCTAGATCATCTCTAATTGGGTTGACCCTATTTTTTTACTTGTATATATGTGAAATATTTTGTATATATTGTGTACTTGTTTGTTTGGATGTTTTTCTGGTTTTCAGGGGGTGCTTGGTGATCTTCTTTTTGAGTCCTATACCCGTACTCAGGAAAATTTAAGATAGGACGAGCGGTATAGTCATGTTAACTTTTAGGGATTAATCCCAAAGAAGGAGACATGATATCTCCCACTCAGTGGAGACCTCCTTGACTCTGGTATTTTGTTTACCGAGCGATCGGGAAGACATGACTGCTTTCGACCCGAGAGTCCCTGAAGATGAGAAACCGTAGAACCCTTAACCCATCCTGGCCTTTTTAGGGGTAGTAGGGGACTATTACATAGTTATCCGGAAGTAGTTGCTACGCGATACTGTACTCATACGAGTTTCACTTGAAGGTATTGCTAATTGCCGAGTACATCTGGAAGTTGGTAGTATTGGAAGGAGGAATAAAAACTCTGGGGATTCCTTTTGAACCTTGATCTACAGGTGACAAAGCTTAGAATACCTTGTGGGTAGTACCTTTTGTTTCCATGCTCATGATGTTGAACCTATGGACCCCCATGTTTGTGATATTTGTTTGTGATTGTTGCATTATGCATTCATGCACCCATACACATTTTTTCAGATAGTTGTTCAAGGAACATAAAATTGACCTTTGCAAATATCTCAGGTATACTTTGACCATGGATTATGGATAGAGGAGGATTCGAAAATACTGTTTCAAGGAACCTAAGATTGAGGGACTGATGAGCTTGATTGATGAGATTGAGAGTCCAGAGGATTTCTGGAAGAAGTATGTGACTGTTATACCTTTGATGAAGACGAAGGTGAAGGATGGTTTGCTTTTCACCTTGGTTCAGTTCTATGATCCGTTATACCATTGCTTCACTTTTCCTGACTATCAATTAGTTCCTACCTTGGAGGAGTCTGCTTATCTGTTTAGTCAACCTATTACTAGTGTTGTTCCTTTTACTGGTTTGGAGGATGAGCCTAAGTTTCATGAGATTTATGTTATTACCCATCTGAAGAGGTCCGAGATTGAAGACAATATGACTACCAAGGGGTGTATCAAAGGATTACTGGCTGCATTTCTTTTAAAGAAGGCTCGTTAGGTTGCTGATATGAAGAATATGGAGGATTTTGAAGCCATATTTTCCTTGCTTGCCTATGGTTTGTTCTTATTTCCCAACGTTGACAAATTTGTTGACGTTAATGCTATTAGGATCTTCATGATTGAGAATCCAATACCCACACTTCTTGCCGAGACTTATTATTCTATTCACCTTCAAAACTTTCGTCGAGAAGGAGAGATTATATGTTGTACGCCATTGCTATACCGTTGGTTTGTTTCTCACTTGCCTACATCAGATGCTTTTTGGGATCCTAGAAGGGGATCTCGTTGGGCACCAAAGATCATGGCTCTCACTCATTCTGATATTGTATGGTATCGTCAGGTTTATTATAATGTAGAGATTATCAATAGTTATGGTAGCTTTCCCAATGTACATCTTCTTGGTACAAAGGGATGTATTAGCTACAATCTTGTTCTTGCGCGTCGTCAGCTCGGTTATCCGTTGAGGGATAAACCAAAGAGTATTCATGTGAGTGACTTCTTTCTTAAAGGGGGTGAAGACCACAATTCATCTAGGAAGGATATAGAGAAAGCTTGGCGTCATATTCATAGGAAATGAAAAGAGAATCTAGGGTAGAGAGGAGTTGTTTCTTTGGAGCCTTATCTTCTATGGGTTCAAGCAAGAGCTATTGAGTTGAAGATTCCATATTCTCGTGAGGAGTCTATTGTTGATTTGTTCTTAGCTACTACTCATGATTCACATGACATAGAGGATCTTCAGCTTTCTTTGGTTAAGATTCAACAAGAGAAGGAAGCTTGAAAGAACAAGTTTCATACCTTGAAGATGTCTCATGCAATAGAGTTGAAATAAAATGATGATTTGATTGATATTCTAGAGAGTCGTGTTGTAGAGATGATGGAGAAGCAAGAGGATTTACTTTCTTCCAATGTTCACCCAATTCTTAGTGCTCCTGTTCATTCTCATACTTCTCCCGAGTCTGGTGCTTGGAAAGGTTATGTCGACAGGTACGTATTGGAGAACGAGCAATTGAAGGAAGAGATTAGGAAGCTTAAGAGGAAGCGTTCGTCTGAAGAGGGGTCTTCTACGGATTTGATTCTTTAGGACTTGTAGTTTCATTTGGATTTCTCTCTTGTACTTGAGATCATTGAAACTTGTATTGAAGAGTTGTAATCCTAAAAATATTTTTTTAATGATATGCGTTTATTTCAGCACTTCAATTGTGTTATACTTTGATATTTGCATATTAAATTGTCTTTATTAAGTTCCTTGAATAATAAAAAAATAAACAAATCATATTCATTGCATGTCATGCATGATGACACACACATTCTTGCATTTTCATACTTTCCCAGGTGTCTTATCCGTTTCTCTACTTCGTTCAATCTTCAAGCTGTTGCATCAGCATAACACTCGAGCCAACTCCAAAAATAAGATGGAAAATCTAGAGCAAGAGAATCGCGAGCTGCGTGAAAAGGTTACTTCCTTAAGGACCGGTATGGCCAATTTTACTGCTATGGTGGAACAGTTGGTGGCTGCTCATAATCAGCCACTACCTCCTCCGCCTTCTCCTCATATCATTCCACCTCAACAGACAACTAATATTTCTATTGTGCCAGTGGTTTCTACCATCTAGCACCTTATGCCTCATAGTTATCCTTGGGGAATGCTAGAAAATTTCATGCTTGAAAGTTACAACCCTGCTGCTCAAGTGACCTCCTTGGCCCATACTGTTGTTATTTCTGCACCTCCTGTGGTGCATGCTACTCTTGTTTTCAATAAAGAGTTTGATAATCCACTCCCTCCTCTGAGTGAAAGCTTAGAATTTTATGATTGAATGGATGGTTACTAGGAATAGTTTGACAAGATGCAGAAAGAGCTGAAAGCCCTCAAAGGGAAAGAGCTTTTTGGTGACAATGTCAATGATATGTGCTTAGTTACCAATATGAAAGTGCTTGCTAAGTTCAGAGTTCCAGAATTTGAGAAGTACAAGGGAAATTCTTGTCCTCATGACCATTTGATGATATATTTAAGGAGGATGTCCACTTACATTGAAGACCAGCGTCTGCTCATTCACTTTTTTCAAGATAGTTTGACCAATGCAGCTTTGAGATGGTACCTGAATCTAGACAGCAGTGACATCCATACATTCAATGATTTGGGCGAAGCTTTTGTGAATCATTACAATTACAATATATACATGGCGCCCGACCGTGATCAGTTAAGGGAAATGGTTCAGAAAAATAATCCTTATCCTACAAATTCACCATATTACTCTCATCTTATTTGCCCTATATAACATACCTCATAGCCTCTCACAAAAGAAAAAAACATGAACTCACCTCACTCATATTACCAATATCTCAATAATAGATATTGACCTTTATCATCAAACCACCATAACCATACTAAACATAGCCTCCTTCAACCTTAAACTCCACACACCTATCCTCATCAACAACCCTTCATCATCCGCTTCCTCTGTGCCATAACTCATCACCATTGTATCCTTCATTAAAACTTTCACACTTTTTCATCAACCCCTACCATTCCTCAAAATCAGCGATATACTCTCACAACCTTCAACTATCATCCTCAAACACAACACTCACAGAAAATCCAAATTGACATAACGCGTGCCAGAACCAAATCAAAGTAGAAAGACAAATGGGAATAGAAGGAAATGGATAGAGGAGCAAAATAAAATCGCAAGCATACCTGGCTTTTTCCCATCGATTTGGTCTTCATATTCTGTCATTCGCTTGTTAACTTTTTTTTTTATCTTTGAATTGGGGCTTAGGGTTCCGTCGAGATAAAGGGTAGATTCGTATGTTTATTGTAGAATCGGATGAATTTGAGAGGGTGAGATGCTTCACGATGAGAGAAAGATGAATCATAGAGAGATACACGTGAGTACAAAGATGAAGTGTGTGAGAAACGAGAGAGAAGCACGGGATGTAGTTTCTTTGGTTTTCTTTCCCAATATACTTTAATAAAAATAAATAAATAATGGAAATGGTAGCATAGGAGGTGGGACAACGGGTAGTAAATTAGTATAAGATAGAAAATTAACACACTAAACACACAAGGACACAAACACACTAAGAACTAAACGGGCCCCATCGAGTACGATGGATGCGAGGGGTGCTAATACCTTCCCCTTGTATAACCGACTCCCGAACCTGCATCTCTTGGTCCCGACGACCATTTTATTTCATTTTCATTTCTTGGGTTTTATCTATATTTCCCCGTTCTTTTAGAACAAATAAAATTAGGTGGCAACTTCATCGTTTTGTATTAGATTAGTAAAAATATTTCGATGGAGTCAACAGTGTGGACTAAATATCAATACTAAAGTTCACTATTATCTTCACAAGTCAAGGATGTGTGGCAATGTTATCTGGTGATTATTTGAAGAGTTGATTCAACTAAGGAGATGCATACATATGTTGTCAAATATCTTGATGGGAGCTGGATATTTGTGATAACTGTGCAAAAATTTGAATCAAGAAAGAGATAAAGACTGTGATGTATAGAAGAGAATGTTCTACATGAAGATGTAACATCACAACTGTTGAAGACACCGGAGATTGAAGAAAGATGATAAGATTCAGACTTATCTCTTGAAGACTTATAATTAGTTATACACATAGTTAACAAGGAGGTTTCTTCTATTACAAGTTACAGAGTGTGGCAATCTGAATCTTGTGAAGCAAGCAAACTAAGGATTCCTAATTTGGAAACTATGGCAAATTCCAAATAAATAATAATTCAAGTATTACGAGGACCAACATCAAAGATGTCCTTATTTTGTGTATCTCAGGGGAGTAATGGGTATTGAGATCAGCAAAGACAATGTAATTCTGCTTCTAATCATATGGAAAGTCTTTTAAAGACTAATCTTTTCAAGCGAGAAGAACAATGTCGAACAAGAAGTCAGGACATATCTCAAGACATGTTTTATCCTTAAAGACCAGTAGGGATAATTCTTTAACTTTTCATCTAAGACATGTATTGATGGTGTGTATCACGTGTTTTGACTTAGTGCATGTTTTGGAAATTGTCAGTTCCAAAATAAATAGGTTGTATTAAAGGCATTCACTGCCTTCATCCAGTGCACAAATTCACCTGATGCAGTTCTTATTGAAGTAACGCTTCTTGACCAAGACAATTTTTACAGTCTAGGTACATTATTTTAGTTGCTCAGCTATTTAGAGTTTCTTTTTGTTTCTTTTTCTTCCCTTCACTTTTGTTGTGTCTTCGTTTATTTTACTCTCATGTCCTTCGTTTGAATATGGGTAAGTATAGAGTCTTTGAAGGTTATGTTTGTCAACTTGTGAAAAACATAGGGAAAAAAGGTAGTGTTCAGACGTCGTTAAGTCTAAGGTCAATCTTTGCAGCTGTTTTTGCAAAGGTATTGAATACGATGTCCTATTATGAATTTGTTGGTTTTTGCATTCTCTGCAAGTATTTTTGTTCTATGTCTTGTGTTTGAGTTATGAACACAAATTCTGTCTTGTGTTATGAGTTATCCAATATAAAGTTTTGGTTCTCTATGTTTGTAAATGGATTGTTCAAGTGTTTGTTTCTGCTAGTGAGTTTCCTCTTATGCTCCAAAAGAGGATGTTGTGTCAGTCTATGTCGTAGCATAGTTCTCAGTTTGAGAGGGAGTATTTACTATCTTCTTCCTCATGTCCATCATGACCTCAATATTTCTCCTTCTTTGTGAAGATGGTGCCTATGATGTTATGTTTCATGTGCTATAGTGAGTTCTCCTTCAACAAGCCTTTGTCTTATTATGGCTAAAAAGGGGGAGAAATGGTTACGTTATGCTATCTCTGAAGAGCAACTTTTAAGGGAGAGAAAATTTGTGTGATCTGTGGGATCCTTAAAAGAGAGAACATTGGAGTTGGACCTGCTAGAAAGATGTCATAGTATGATGTTTCAACATCATAAAAGAAGACTGAAGACTGTCATTTGTAAAGTTTGAAATATCATAAGCAGTGACTACTGAAGACATCTAAATTGCTGCTGTTGGATTAAATTTTTTAAACCCTTGTATATTTTATTATGCTTCTGTAATATAAAGGTTATGTAAATTAGTTTTAGCTAAAATAAGCCAAAAAGGGAGATTGTTGATTCTCTATTTTTAGGATTGGCTTTATGTTTGGTAAAACTAATTTAGAAGAAATAGGTTAAATAGGATTTATAACTTGTAAGAAGAAAACAGGTTGAAGTTCTATTTAATGGAGAAACATGTTGTGTTGAAATGTTTCAACATCTGGAACAACATGTCGAAGAAGATGCCACGACATCCTGTTTGAGTTGACAGATTGGATTCTATTATGAAGCAGAATATTCCTAGGGAGAATCTTTTCCAGGATGGTAACAACTTACTTGTTGGTAAAACTAATTTAGAAGAAATAGGTTAAATAGGATTTATAACTTGTAAGAAGAAAACAAGTTGAAGTTCTATTTAATGGAGAAACATGTTGTGTTGAAATGTTTCAACATCTGGAACAACATGTCGAAGAAGATGCCACGAATCCTGTTTGAGCTGACAGATTGGATTCTATTATGAAGCAGAATATTCCTAGGGAGAATCTTTTCCAGGATGGTAACAACTTACTTGTTGTTACTTGGAGCCCAAATTATGGAAATATATTAGGGAGACTTTATAGGAGAATCTGTTGCAGATTTGTTGATTCTCTATTTGTTGTTATAACAATGTGGAGATATTTGTGGAGAATATATTGGAGCAGTTTTAGCAAGTTGTTTTGGAGAATATTGTGGAGCATCTTTAGCAGCAATTTGTTATGTCAGTTTGTTATGTTTTGAAGGCTCAAATCCAGTTTAGTAATAGATTATAAATAGAAGCTTTGTAACCTAAGTTTGATACCAGCCGAATTTAGTAATGATGTAGTTTTTAGGTTTGAGTCTGTAACAACTCTCTAGGAGAGTTGGTTTGTAGGTGAACCACCCGGATTGTGGGATGGTCACTGATTTGTACCTTGAAGCCTGTAGGCAAGATGATTATTTTACTCACTCATAAGCTGTGAAGCAATGAGTGTAGTTGTGTCATTGGAAGAAGCTGTGAAGCAACTCCAAGTTTTGTTTGTGTCATATATGTGACTATTTTGTATTGTGTTTGAAGTGTGGTATCTTTAAACTGTTTTTAGTTGTGTTTGGAGTGAGGTATGTCCAAGATGATTGTGTTAGGAGCCAAGCAGTTGATGTAGTTACTGGTGTGATAGTGACTAATAGACATCATTGAGGTGATTGGAAGTGAGCATAGGTTCTCATATCTAAGTGTGGTATCTTAGGTACAAGGGTCATTGGGTAGTCTAATTAAGTGAGGAGTATAAACATGGAGGTTTCCCCCTAAATTAATGTTGTTGATAATGAACTTCATTCCCGGCTTGGTATTGCCCCCAGATGTAGGTTGGTTAGAACCGAACTGGGTTAACAACTCCTTGTGTTCTTTTGTGTTTTGCATTGTTAATTGTATGCTCTACCTTGTCTATTTTATAATGTCAGATCAGATGTCATGACATCCTGAGTCTGCCCTCACTAGAATTTCAGATGTGATTCTTGAAGCATTTGAAAGAGGACATGACCAACTTTACAATGTGCCAAAAAAATGGCATTTGGTTGCTTGAACTAAAAGATATGTCCATCTGAAATCATGAAAAACAAACTGATTTTAACACTTAGGAAAATTTCTAAGGGTCTGTTTGGTTCAAATGAAGGGGAGGGAAGGGGAGATTTTAATGGAGGGAAGGGAAGGGTAGGGGAGGTGAGAGAATTTTAATAATTTTATATATGTTTGGTTCAATATGGGGGAGAGGAGGGGAAAAGAGGGATTGTAATAAAAAATGTGTTTGGTTCACAAGTGTAGGGGAGTGATTTTATTAATAATTTACATTTTTATCCTTATGATCTTATATATGTCATATGATATTCAAAGTTGAAAAATTTGTAATTATCTTTTGGTAATCAAATATGCATAAATAATTAATCACAATTTATAATGTTAATTGATTAAAAAATTATAACGTAAGGTTAAAAAAATTGATTATATTTGATTCGGATTATAACTCTTCGATATAAATTAAATCATGTGTTTATATCAACTTTTATATAGTATTGAGCCATTTAACAAAAACTAACATAAAATAAAAATAAAATAGACAAAAATAGAATGGTTTAAAATTTGATGTAAATTAAAATTCAATATAATACATAACAAAATTAGATAAAAATCATAAATAAAAATTATATAAAAATTAAAAACAAAAGACAAAAATTATACAGTAATTATAATGTATATTAAGTATAAAAATATAAAAATAATTTGAAGATGGAGAACACTTATAATAAATTGACAGGAGATACAGAGAAAATCACACAAAAGATAAGCACTTCATAAAAGAAAACGAATAATTTTGAAATACTAAATAAAATTAGGGATATTTTAATAAATATAAAATAAAGTTAAATAATAAAAATCAGATTACCTCCCCTCCCCTCCAAATCCCCCCAATTTGGAGGGATGCAAAACATAGGCTTTGTAGGGAATTTGCTCTCATCTCGTCCCCTCCTAAAATTTGAACCAAACACAATTAATTAGTAATATTCCCTCTCCCCCCTTCCCTCTTCTCCATCTACCTCAAACCAAACACACCCTAAGTGTTAAACTTCAAAAGTGACCTATAATATTTTGCATTCAAACATGGTCTCCCACTCAAAATTAGCTCTTGATAAAAAAGAATGATATGAAGTAGACCTCTCAAATGGAATTGTGGAAAAATAACCACCCAAAAACTCCAAAAATTGAGAGAGTTATGGCTTTTTGAAGTTGATGAAAATCCATGAAATGACCTATAATCTTTTGAACTCTCAAGGTATATTCCAACCATTTTTAAGGTTTGCACCATGAATGGAGTTAAATTTCACATCTTTAAGATCATTGTGGAAAACGAATGGACTCAAGATGATAAAAAATGATCAAGTTATGATTCTTTGAAGATGATGATCAAGAAATGGAGAAATTCATGGAGGACCTATAGTCTTTTGACCTCTCAAGTTATTTTCCAAGCATTTTCAAGTCTTTACAATTGAAATAATTAATACTATACCTCCTTAGATCCAATGTGAAAAAAGAATGAGCTCAGGGAGATAAAAGATGATCAAGTTATGATCTTTTGAAGTTACACAAGAAAGATGGAGGACCATTCTAGAAGAGTTGTGATCTTTGGACCCTCAAAGCATCTTTCAATTAAATAACTTCCTTAAATAAATGAAAAAACTTGTTAAAGACCCTTTTAAGAGAATCATGGATTTAGAATCAATCAAAAATCGTAGAAGATAAACAAAATATGGTCCTTAGAAGCCCAAAATCCTAGTTTAAGAGCATCAATCATGACTTGGAAGTTTCTTCAACTTTGATGAATTTCTTGCATAATGGAGTCTTGTCACATGAGGAGAAATTGTTGTAGATGATAATAAGAACCCGTAGCACAAAGAACCACTCCAAAATATTGAGAACTGAGAGAATTTAGCACTTGTGATAAAAGAATCAAGGACTTGTCTAGATTAGGTCAACACACTTGGATCAACTTTGTATCTTTTGACTTCTTTTGTAAGATAAAACATGATGAACCTCATTAGACCTCTTCAATGATGGTATCTTGAGGTATACCAAATGGTGAAGCTTATAACTCCATGAAACTTGTTGAAGATGGCATGGAAATAAACACATGAACCTATAAATCTTCTTTAGGGGTGTTCTTGTGTCATTACCTACAACACAATACCCAAAGAGAAAATGGTACACATATCTTGATGTTTGCTAAATATCAATCAATATAAGATGTACATGTATAATATATATACAAACAAGGTGCTTGGTGATCACTATAAGAGCAAAACTAAGGATAAGAGAAAGAACCAACCCTAACTTGTGATCTCGGTACAATGTGATGGGAGATCTTAGGGGAGAAAATTGGAGTATAACAATAAGACACCTGATTTGAAGTCGAATGCATATGGTTTTGAGGCGTCCTTTATGCAATCATGATGTGGAAACTACATATCACTTAATTCTTTGATGTATGTACAACTTACTTTTGTGGCATTGAATGAAGTGATTGTTTAACATGAACATCGATAGAATTAGTCATGAAAGATTATTCAAACTTACAAATAAAGTTGGAGCTCTCAAATTCACAATTTGATCATGACTCTCATCATAATAATTCTTTTGAAAACTTGGAACACAAGAAATTATATCAGGTTTCAAAATGCTAAAATTGACTTTGATAAGGACATTTTTTATGTTAATTGGTCTATATGATACATACTTCTTTTAAGGGGCAATTTACGAGTTTGTAATTATTAAATATTTTGACATGTTGACCTCCTTCAACACATAAAATCATACAAGTTAATTGGTGTTTTCCTAATCATCATTGAATTAAGTCCAACACCGATGAATCTTCAAGAAAAAATTCTAGAATACCAACTGCTCATAGCATATTTAAGAGTAATTTAAGAACATTCTTCAAAACGGCTCTTAAAATATTAGAAGGACTATAAACCAATTTATAAACATGAATTAATCTCTATTCAATTTCTAAAATATACATATCAACTAGTAGTAACTAAACAAGATGAATTTGTCTCAATCCATAGTCCACACAACATGAATCAAAAGTCTTACACAACTAACTAACAACACCTGATATCATGTCGGTCTTCACTTCACTTTAAACCTACCCCACAAAAATGTGTAATCTGTGTGTAACATATGCTTCAAAATTGTAGTAACACGCAGAAGAGAAAAGAAAAAGAAAAAAAAAGGACCCACAATTCTATCAAACATGACATGACACAATATTTTTGCTGCTGGTTGGATTAGGTCGGCAACCCTTACCACACCACAAATCTCTAAATCAACCACAATTCAAATTAACAATATAGTTTTTTAGATATACTCAAACATTATACCTTAAATATTACAATTCTTATCCACTCTAATACAAAGCGACAAAAATTAATCAATTTATAAAATAAGGTTTATCTCTTGTTATTGTTAGACTATACCTAAATTTGTGATTGTATTTAATTTGTTTATATTTTAAAATTATTATATGGGTTGTTGTCTTATATGTGTTTGAGATGAATTAATTCGTGTAGAATAGTTGATTTTTAATTATTAAATTTAAAAAAATAAAAATAAAAACGAAACTTTTTTAAAAATAAAGATCTTTGCGTTGGGACTAATAAACTCTGAAAATAGCTTTTTGAGCAACTCTTACTTAAATGAAAATATAGCTATATAGATGAAGTTGGCGAACGGTTAACTTCCCTCCAAACAGAACCTTGTTGTGAGAGTCTCTTATAATCAAAGTAAAGTTAGCTAGTCGATTTTCTTGGTCACCATCTGAGATTCTTACTTTACCTTCCTTGACATACTCTTCATACCAATCTTCACCTTCTAACTTCTATCTATATACATATATATATAAATACATCTTCTTCATCATCTTCTTCTAATTTGTGACATGTTTTTGAGCTTGTGGAGATTTTTTTATGATATGAATATATAGAACCAAAAGGGTCACTTCAAATTTAGATAAAGTTTAAACTTTTTTATTTTCAAGTTTATCAAGTTCAAGCAACATGGTTTCATTTTCTTCAAACTATGCAATAGGAGAAAACAGCATGGCTAGTACTAGTAGCTTCCAAAACATGCCTCAACCAACTACTTTGCCTCAATCTCAACCTTCTTTTATGACTAGAATGGCTATGAGGATATCAAGATCAAGATGGTTTGGTTTTTTGAGAAGAGTGTATCATTACCAAAATGGACCAAGATCTGATCTTGGTTCTAACCCTTTTAATTCTAGGACTTGGATGGTGTTGGAGTTGGTTGCTTTGTTGGTTCAAATTACTAGCACAACATTTACTTTGGTGGTTTCAAAGAGTGAGAAGCCTGTTAGGCCTATGAGGGTGTGGGTTGTTGGTTATGATATTGGATGTGTTCTTAATTTGTTGTTGCTTTGTGTTCGATATTATCAAATTGGTTTGAGTCATGGTGGTGATGATGATGCTCTTGGTCTTTCTCATGATGTGGAACAACAAACAAACAATGAAGAATACAGGTATTTTAGAAACTTTCTTTTTTATGTATTGTATTTGTTGGTTAATTTTAATTTTTTTTTTTTTTATATTTAGAAGATAAATAAGAGAGATGTCGCAACTTCGAATTCACATATTTTGATTAAATTAAATTTTATGATTATGTTTTTTTATCTAGATCAAATAATTATTATTATTAAAAATACATCAGACAATTATGAATATGAGAAACGATGACATGATTTAACAATATGTTTACAAAATTAAGACTTTTAAAATGTAGGCTGAGGGAAGTTTCAAGATAGAATCTTCTATTATGCTTTAAAGAATCTAATAATTATCTTCTTGAAAATGAAATTGATTATTTTAATAAATTAATAGAAAGATAAGTGAGTGCTAAGGATACAAAAGTAATATTCTATTTTTTTCTCCAAGCCCCTCCTCTAGAAGTGGGCCTAAGTATCCTCAGATATGGCACATGGAACAAGGGCACTAGATAAAAAAGTGAGAAGGAGATGACTCACCAAATTGCCATATTTTTATTTTAAAAAAATATTTCAATTCAAAATAGATACATAAATTTAAAACTAATTTTAAAAGTGAAAAATATCTATTAAAAATATTTACTTTGTTAGTTAATGTGAATGAATCTAATTTCTTTTGTGCTATGCAGCGTGTATAGGAGCACACATTTGATGAGCAAATGCAGAAGTTCACTAGAGCTATTCTTTGCAATATGGTTTGTGATGGGAAATGTTTGGTCATTTGACTCACGTTTTGGAACATTACAACAAGCTCCAAAACTCCAAATTCTATGCATAATCCTTCTTGTTTGGAATGCAATTTGTTACTCTTTTCCTTTCCTTATCTTTTTGTTGCTTTGTTGTTGTGTTCCACTCATCACCACCCTCCTTGGTTATGACATGAACATGGGATCTTGTTCTAGAGGTGCTTCTGATGATCAAATCTCACAACTTCCATCTTGGAGGTTTAAAGTTGCTCATGCCAAATTAGATATTGACAATGAATCTCAATGCAGTGAAAGATTGATCTGTGATGAGCCGGTAAGTAACATAGATAGATATGTACATATTATCTTATTGCTTTAGACCGAAGGTTCGATATTGATTTTGTTTAAACATCATGACTCAAACTCGAATTTTTTCAAATGATGTGTTTATTTTTACCTAATTTTGACTTGAGTCATATGGTATTTAGATAAATCTAAAATTTACAATGAGAATCCATCATAACTAGTAACATATAAGGGTGACAAATGGACATGTCTATTCTGTTTATGAATGTTCAGCCAAAACCCACGAAAAAATTTATAAGTGGTAAAACGTCGCATGTGTCTCATTAAAACCCATACAAAATTGGGTGGAATAGACAAAATAGAGGAACGGGCCATAAACTTTAGTTGGTATGTTAAAATAATAGGCTAAATTGTTGGCCCAGTTCATTTTATCACCCCTAAACACATCACATTTCGTCTATTTAAATGTATAGTATAGGTCAATCACAATCAATGATATATGTGATATTTCGTCTATTAAATAGCTATTAATCATGTTAAGACAATTTAATTAGTAGTTATGCATAGAGATCAGATTGCTAATGTATAATTTTGTGTTTATGGCTGTGGTGACAGGAATGTTGCATATGTTTGGCCAAATACAAAGACAAAGAAAAAGTTAGGCAATTGCCTTGTTCACATATGTTTCATCTAAAATGTGTTGATCAATGGCTAAGAATTATATCATGCTGCCCTCTTTGTAAACAAGAATTACAAAGGTAGCAAAGACAAGACAAGTCAACACAACAGCCAACAACAATGCATAATATATATGCAATATACTCCCAATGTTTTTTTTTTTTTCCCACTATGGTTACATGAGTGAGTTTGTGGGCATGTACATAAGAAATCCCCATTCACCAGTAACCAAATTTTACATTAAAATTATAGTGCTTATAGTTTTCAAGGGTGAATCACAATTACTTTTGCAAGATAGCTTGTTGCCTGCTCGAAATTTTTATTTTCCACTAAATTGGATGTTCAATTTTTTCTGAGATTTAAATATTGTGAGGTATTGATCCATGTACTGAATAATAATGAAGTGAATATTTATATTTGTGTACTGCAAATATATACATAAATTATGTGTACATTTAGGTATCATTGTTTAGGTTATTAGACACTACCCTTATAACTGTGGATGTTCTTATTGACTCTTGTATCATTAGTAAAACAAAATGATTTTTTCCCGTCTATTATATCATTATAACTAGGAAAGATAAATATGTAAAATTAACTCACATTTTTTATAAAACTATTATTAGAACTATTTTTTTTAAGTAAATGGTGAATTTATACAGGGTATTCTTATAATAAAGAACGGATGCAGTACTAGTATAATATTCGTCTTAATATATCTGATAATATTCGTCTTAATATATCTGATCTATTTATTTTTTTAAAATTGTGCTAAAATGGCTAATCAATTTTAGTTTTAATATAATATTAATTAATTTTTTTCAATTATCCTCTTTAAATAACGGGTAACTAAAGAAGTTTTCTATTATGTGCACAATCGAGGTGATTCAGCATATATAGTCAACATTTGTGAGATTCGTGGTATATTTTTGGCAAAATATTCTTTTTGATCTTGTATGTTTATGTTAATGTTCATTTTGGCCCTTTAATTTAAAAATAGTTCATATTGGTAATTTAACTATTCAAAACGCTTTATTTTAATCTTTTTTGTCTCATTAGCGACGAAAAAATTCAAAAATTGATTGTTAAATTCGTCGCTAACTAGACAAAAATGACTAAAATGAAGAGTTTTGAAGAGTTAAGGGACCAATATGAACTTTTTTAAAGTTAAGGGACTAAAATGAACTTTGATGTTAACATACGAGACTAACAAGGGTATTTTGCCTATATTTTTTTTATCTCCATATATTTCAATTATCTTGGACCCTATAACTGACTTGAGCGTCGAGTGTTAATTTTTTAGGTCCTTCTTGTGTCACCGTATTAGAGATCATCATCATTGCTTCTAGGGTCTTACATAAAAGATCATTTTGGTTCTAATATGAAACTATTGCACAGTCTATAGAAATTGAGTTTTAATTCCTGAACAATTTTACAAACAGATTATCCTCGACCCTAAGCTAAAAATCTTCCAGAACCACTATGAGATGGAGAAATAACCTCCTACATATTGCACCTAAGAACTATGTTGAATCCTCCTAAGTTACACCGCATCAATTCTTTGTCATTAATGAGATCCGTATGAAAGCAATGTTTGATGTGGTCCACCACTAGAAAACTCTATCCAAGCTACAATTGGCACGAGGTCACAAAGTAAAGACTAGTCAATGTTAGGATTTTGAGATCATGAGAAGGTAATTCACACTAATACTACATAGAGTTTTCATTAGTATAACTGTCACCAAAAAGGATCACACAATAGAAAAAGTCTTCGTAATTGATAGAAGTTCATGTAATATACTCTACACTTGCGCTCTCGAGAAACTAGGGCTCCGTCAGAATAATTCATAATTCTTCAAGTAATTTATAAAATAAGCAAAAATCTCATAATTTAAAGCAAATAAGCAATTAGAAAGTACTTTCATCAACAATATGCTCTCAAACATAAAAATAACATGCAACACATATGATATCAGATCTGACATAAACATCCCATGACAACACCCATGTGGGAACATTCAAATAGAAGGGGTGAGATTCATAATTATATAATGAAATATCTAATAATATGTAAGCATATACTTATCTCAACAGAATCCCATTCAACAATTCGCACACCACACGATCCAACATAATAACACATTATACAAGCACACTCCATACCATCCAAACATTATAATAAATTATATATGCAATGCAATGAGAACAAACTCTATGACTTAATGAATGTGGTACTAATTATGAACTCTCAGTTTCATCTTGCTCCCGATCCCTACCATAGAATTAGAGCACACCAAAAATAGTTATCATCACCGTAGATAACGTTACACCGATCTCCATTTGGAATCAACTACTTGCACCCAATCCCGCCATAGGATTGAGGCTTAGCAAAACGGAACAGCGTCCAAACACCGTGATACATGAATTCATAAATGACATGCAATAACATCAACATGTACAATGGTATTCACCTTAACCAATGTTCCACACCATAACATTCACAAATTATATATACAAGCATTCAACATTGGTATTGTAGCAACATATCATATAACAATACACCATTCACACATGCATTACACTACAACATACAAATTAAAATTATGGCATTGTAATAATATAAGTTAAGACTGATGTCTCAACAACATGAAGGTTTAGAAAACACTTAGAAGGGGAGTTGAATAAGTTTTTCCTTCTTTTTCTAGCGTAACAACAATATAAAACACATGTATTTTTATCATGGTTCGTTTGAAACTCAAACTACTCCAGTCCATCCGCCAAGGTGATTTTGCCTCTCTCAACGAGGACTTAATCCACTATAATCAAACTAATTACAAGTGCATGACCAACTGTTGTGACTAATAATACAATGCACAAGCCAACTGCAAGTGACTAACACCTTTAAGACTCTCTAGTCCTAGCCCTCTCGAGAAATATGACCCAACTGGTCTCTCAAGGAACAAATACAAAACAAATTCTTACAATAGTGTATCGGTTTGCTTCTAATAAGCTTTATCACAACTGTGATTTTTCACTAAGTATTAAGCTCAATACAAATGATAAACTCAGTAATCAAAGTGTTCTTGCTTGCTTGAGTTCAGAGTGAGTTTTCAAATGAATAACGTGCAACAACATTATTTCTTTAAGCAATTGATCTTCTATATATAGATTCAGGAATTTATCCGTTGCTATCTTGAACAATGAGAACGCATTTAATGTTGCTTATCTGCTTGTACTTTGTGTTTTCAATTAACCTCAAACTGTGTTCCACTTGAGTACTTCAACCGATTTAGCTTTAAATGTTTAACGGTACTGTAGCAGAGCTTGTCTAAAAAACTTGAAGCCTTAACTATTTCTCTTTATCTTCTGCCACATTTTGTTAGCTTTTCTTCTATCAGAGTTTTCTTTCAGTGTGCGTATTTAGAAGTTGCTTTTCATCTTTAGAAATTCTAATTCTCTATCGGCTCAGCGTAAGTTAATATTCTACTTTCTAGAGTGCTTGAGTCAGAACATCATCTGAAATAAAAATATACTTATCAGAGTATCAGATGCAAACATACTCATCAGAGTATCAAATTTACTATACAAAATTTATTTCATTTGTTATCATCAAAACTCTAAGATGTGATTAGAACCAAAATATGTTCTAACACAACACACAATGTCATGACAGATGTTATAACATCTGCTGACAAAAAAATAGACTTGTTGAAAACAGAAAGATTATGAAGAAAAGTAAATTACAGAAACTTAAATAATAAAATCAATTGTTAACCCAGTTCAGTGCAACTCACCTTCATCTGGGAGCTACCAAGCAAATAAGGAAATCCACTTTTAGTTGTATCAATTTGAAACCTAAACAATCCTAGTTTACTTCTCACTTAATCCCTACCCAGTAAAACTTCTACCTAGGAATCTCCTAGATATGAGAACCTATCCCAGTCCCTATCACCGCAATGATATCAAACAATCTCAATCCCATGTAATGTCTTAAAAAACAGAAAATAAGATTATTCTTCCAATACAAAAATACTTAGTTTTACTTAAAAGCTTTAACTAAGAACAATACGCAACTCTTTAATTAAAAGTCTAGAGGAGAAAAATAACTTGATAAACAATTAACAATTAATCAAACTAAATGCATCAAAAGATACATGAGGACATACCAAAACATAAGAAAACCTAAGGACCTTTGAAACCTTAAACCCTTATTTTTGCACACTCAATTTACAACAACAAAAAAGTTTAAAAAACAAGGTCTCGGACGTCCCCTTAAATAGACTATTGCAGTGGGCTTGGAATCTTCAATCAAATCCAATCACCAGCTCCAAATCCCTACAAAATCTTCTCCACAAAAATAGAAACAAATCTCATAAATGTTTCTAAAAAGTATCAAAGATCTTTTTTACGAAACTAATCAAATATGTACATGTTCCTAAAAAATTCTTAATTGCCTCCGCCTGTATGAGTACTAGAATCTTGTATAAACTCATATTTTCAAATCAAATCTTCAAGGATACATACCATTTGTATTGTCATCATATTCTGGTGTAACATGTTATAACATCTGTCAAACAAAGTCCATCAAACTCTGTTGTACCAGCTAGTCAAGATGTTATGACATCTTTCTCAACATTAGGTTGCAATACATTTTTTCCAAATAAAACTTGTTTTGATCAAATTGTTGTCAACTACTTGTTTTACCAAAATTGTTGCCAACCATAAAATCACATACCTAACAATCTCCCCTTTGGCAAATTTTGGCTAAAATAACCTTTGCACAATAACCTTGGAGAGAGGAATAAAACCATCAACACGAGTTACATGTATACATGTAAACTTTGTAAAAACACGACACATCTCAAAAGCTTGTACAATCAGACATGTCTATTACCCCCTGTCATACAAAATTAATCCTCCCCTTCAACAGAAAATCTAAATCTCCCAAAAACAAACCAAACATGAACACCACAGGTTCACACATCAAAGGCAAATACAACAGAAGAAAATACGCCTCACAAATAACTCCACACCCATAGCAATGCCTATAGGACAACCCGACATACAAATTTATCATGCTCCCCCTGAATAGTTGCATTCAGCAAGAAACCACAAATACTACTCTCCCTTAGTAGTAACACAATCATATCACAATGCTAAATCAACATGTCAAGACATGTGATATAACACTAGGACAAAAAACACAACCAACACTTTACTCCCCCTTCCTAGCCAAAATATTGACACAAACGAGAGTAAATATACACAATTTGGAAACATGCATATTATACACCGGCACAAAAATCAAATGGAAACACACACTAATTTTGGAGCATGTGATCAGGACATTTTACTGCACATTATCCTACTATTGTACTTAGGCAATTCTATAATTTATTTTAGTATTTTATTATGTTAAACTATTTTTATATTTAAGTTTGTTTTTGCCTTTAATATAATTTCGCACTATATTTTCAGCTTAAAAAAATTAATTGATATCTTCTCATTGTGCAGACCAGAACTTGAGCTACATAAATCAGATTGACGCGTTCTAATATTTTTTGGAAAGTTGAGAGGATATGATATAACCTCCATTTCGAAGTCAAAAGATGATTCAAAGTGTAGAAGAGTCAAATAATTCGTTTAAGTTCCAGACTTAAGAAAATACAATGTTTTTGGGCCTATTTTTGTAATTTTTGGGTCGTTTTATCTTTAAGCCCGGTTCTTTCTTGTAGTACTTAAGTGAAAACACAATGCTACAATATTCATTCTGAAATTTACAAAAAGAAACAGGGCTTTGTACGAATTCATGGAGAACTAATCACCTAGGCCAATCTATTGGTTCGCATTTCTATAAATACTTTAAGATTTTATAAATTCCAATTTAATTATTTTCTCTTTCAATATTATTCTATATTTCTTGCTTACTTAATTCAATTTCTATAGAATGTATGTTGATTTATTTCGATTGGTTTACGTTTCCTTATCGTTATTGCGTTTAAGCGCAACTTTATCGTTAAACTGCATTTGTTGAATTAAGTTTGCTTAATTCGTGAATTCTTTGATCTGTTTGCTTTATTCGATTTATAGGAGTATAAACCATATAGTGTCAATTTCATTTGTTAATTGATGTTGTAATTGAAGTAGGAATATAATCCGCTTAGGGCTTTGGATTTATAGATACCGATGATAAGTTAGGAAACTTAAACAATATATTAACTTGTTATTCTTATTCGTAATCAAATCCTTTTTTTATCATTATCTCAATCGAAAATTCAAAACCCCATATTTTTTTAATCGGTTTGTCACAATAATCAAGAGTCCTTGTGATATGACTCAAGTGTCGTTTCCCTAAACTACAGCTTAATTACTCGTTTTTGACTAGTGTGTGACAACACATCAAATAGGCATCGTTATCAGGGACTCTATGATGATTTTAACCAATTTTGAAATCCTAGTTATAGTATTGTTAGCAATTTTTTATTTTTGTTTGTTGATATTTATGGTTGCAGTATATTAGTAATTTCCCCAGTCTATTAGGTGCCTTTGCAAGCTACTATTTTGAATTGATCCGAAATTTTTCCACAAAATTAGAAAAAATTCAACGAAAAGTACTCCCTTAGAAGAAACTTTTAAGGGATTTAGACCATCAAAATCACAAATTCATCATTATTCTATTTTTTATGATTTTATTTTTGTTTTCATAGTTTCAGAAAATTCCAAAAAAAAAAAATTGTGAAATTCTTATTTGACTTAATTAGATTAAATTAGTGTTTTTGTATTTTTTTTTCTTTTATTTTAATAGTTTGTTCTGTCTTCCCATTATTTTTGCTTAATAGGGAAATTGTCAGTATTTTCACATTTGTTGTTGCATTGCTGATTCTTATTCTCTTATAATCTGTTTGATTCTCCTTTTGAGTTTTATTATCATAACATGGCTAAACAAAGAACTTTAGGACAACCGACTGCAATTGATGTGAACTATAATGTTTTATGTATTGATTATCTTGTTGTTGGTTTATTTTGCAAATTGAAATCTGGTTTAATACACTTGTTGCCAAGGTTTAGTGGTCTTGCATGTGAAGATCCTCATAAGAATTTGAAGAACTTCTAGGTTGTGTGCTCTACACCATTGAGACTAGAAGGAATCACTAAAGATCATATCAAGCTCAGATCCATTCCATTCTGACTATGAGTTGCTGCAAAGGATTGGTTGTATTACCTTCAGCCAAACACTTTTGCGAGCTGGACTGATTTGATAAAATTCGTTCCTAGAGAAGTACTTTTCTGCCTCTAGAGCTGCATCAATAAGAAAATAAATATGTGGTATTAGACAGGACACTGAATCATTGGCTGAATATTAGGAGAGATTTTAGTGGTTAGTATCCATTTGTCCTCAGCACCCGATTATCGAGCAGTTACTTATCCAATACTTCTATGAGGGGTTGCTACTAATAGATAAAAACATTTTAGATTCCGATAGAGGTGAAGCACTTGTTTATAAGACTCTAGATGCTGCCAAAGCCTTGATTGAAAACATGTCTCTCAACTCCAAAGAATTCCCCACTAGAAACAATTTTGTCCAAACAAAAGGTGTGAATGAGATTCAGGTTTCTTCTTCCAATAAGGCTCTAGAACGTGACTTGATGAGCTTACCTCTTTAGTGAAACAATTGGAAGCGGTTAAATCTCAAACAACAAAATTGTGTGGTATTTGTACCTCTCCTAAACACCCGACTGATACATGTCCTATTCTGAAAGATGAGTCGGTCACTGAGTTTTCTTAAGCATATGCAACAAGCCCTTACAATCAAGGCAACAATCAGAACATGTACAACATTTTTGACCTGTCCACCAACAAGTACCATCCCAGTTGAAGGAGCCATCCAAACTTTTGATATGGGAATCCATAGCAACAACCTACCCATCGATAGTTGACGTTACAATTACAACAACCTCAAAATTTTCCTAATCCTAATGTGAGTGCAATTTCTTTAAGATTTGGAAAGAGTGTTAAACCAACCCCAACACCAGAAAAACTAACAAAATTGTTGAGCCCATACCTAATCATGATTCTGATGTTATGTGTCACACCCTAAAATTCACCCCAATTTTTTCCAAATGCATTAGCATAGCATAGCATATTATTGGCATTAAGTCATTTGTCTGGTCATAATCGTTCATCTGCATTTACTTGCATTTAGGTCAAGCGTTGAGTCCTCGTGTAATGTTCTTATTTCAATCAGAAAATTTGTTTTGTAGTCAAATTTTCCTTAAGCATGAGTTTAGCATTTAAATTTCAATTTTTACATATAAATATATTTTTTGTTATTAAATTGTCATTTGCATTTAATTAATATTTGTAGTTTTCTTACTTGTAATTTTAAATTTGCATAAATCACATTTTATTTTTTTGGCTACATATAGAATAATAGTTCTTTTTATTAGTTTAGAATAATTTAAATTCAAAATTTTAAATTGTCCATAATTATTCATTTACATCATTTTGTCATTATTTTGTTTTAATTATTTTTTAAGTAGAGATATTTTGGTTTAAATAATATACATGGATAATACTTTTTTTTAAAAAAACAATAAATATTGTAGTAACAATAGTCCTTTATTTATTTTTTTAAGTAGAGTTATTACAAAACTAAAAAATAAATATACCCTCACAAACCACCTTCCATACATACTCCCACAACAGAAACCTCGACACTGACCCAGACCGAATCCGCAGTGATTCACGACACTCACAAGTCCAGAAGTTTCGAAAACAGAACGCAAATTAAGAAGAACTCGGATCGAAGAAGAAGAGTCGAGCAGATTTAGGAGTAGAGACGAAGAGCAGAGCAAAAACGAAGCTATATAAGTGTACCTGATATCTCTTTCCATTTTTTTCGTTTGCGTTTTTTAGCTTGTATCTATAATCTCTGAACACTTTCTAAGTCAAATTGGTACTGCTTTGGGGCTTAGGGTTTTGTATCTATAATCCCTTAAAATAAAGCAGACAAGTCAAACAATTAAAGTGATCTAAGACCCTAAGGTAACCTCTCTTTGGGTGTATTCCCCAACAGAGTCGCCAATTCTCTAACACGGTGGGAGAGCTGACTTGTTTGTTTTAGGTTTTATCGCAAATGTTGCGGTTAGCAACAGTCGCCGCTGACTTTTCTTTTATCCAATAATGGGAAGGTGAAAAGAACAGGAAAAGACCTTCGTTAGATTCTGAGTAAGGGAGGTAATAATGAAAAGGGAAGATATTAGCACCCTTTCCATCCGTAGTTATCTACGGGCTCTTAATTGCTTAGCTCACTTTAATTTGTTTTGTGTGTATGATTTTGAAAAGTATTTTTGAAAGACATTTCACTTTGACTTCGTAATGATTCTCGTTGGAATGTATACGAAGTGTTCGAAAATGTTTTGACTTTGTAATGATTCTCGTTGGAATGTATACAAAGTGTTTGTTTGAAAAATAGTTTTGAAAAGTGTGAGGTGTGAACATGATTTGTTGATTGATTGGAGCAAGCAATAGAGTCTTATTATCTACTCAGAATGGTTGTTTCTTGTTATATTTCCTTCTCCTTTAGAATAAGGTTATCCATACCATTAGTTGGTAGATAACTTTATTCGTTGGATTTGAAGGAACAATCGTAGGGTCATTGTATAGTCATAGAAGACAACATGTAGGGATACCTTAGCAATTTGAAGGGACGATCATCACTTTTCGTAGGCAACAACCGAGGGACGAGATCATATATTCATAGGCTACATTGAGGGTCATTGAAGGACTATGATCTTTATATCGAAGGGACTATGATGATGTTATTCATAAGAATCTTTGCTAATGGTACCCCTACGTTCGAGGGACATGACCATTGTTCGTAAAGCAACATGAGAATATACCCTATGGGTGATGTAAGTGTGAAGAGTGTGTTCAATTCAGATATTTATCTTTGAATTAGGGTTATTCTAAGATTGTTTTTAATCTTTCCATACAAACCCTATTAGCATACATCTAAGAAGTTTATAGACGATTTATAAGAGAGTGCATAAAGTAATGTGCGAAAAGTAAATGTCCTACGCCATTACATGGCTTTGGGGTAATTAAATAATATGAGGTGCGAAGAGTAAAGGCAAAAAATTTAAATCTACGCTATTACAAAAATATCCTTGCGACCTATACATCAATTTCTAATATTTAAATGTGAAATAAAGTAAATAAATTAAAAGAAAAAATGTCTAAGGATAGGAAAGAACATCTAAATCCTAAGTTTAAAAGAAAAATATTTTTTGATATTTTTTGAAATCGATTTTTGTTAATAAAACCTGATTCTAAGTTAATTAACAATTAATTACGGAAAAATAATTTAAGTCATGAGAAAAATAAATTATTTTTATGTCAAAAATTAGTTAAATGTTTAATTAACCTAATTCTGAAATTAAATTATTTTTAGAGTTTTTGAAAATAGTTAAATTAATTTTGAAAGAAAATTAAAATAAGTTAAAAAAATTAAAAGAAAAATAGAAAAGTGAAGAGAATTAGTGCCAAAAAATAGGGATGGTCCCTGAAGGTCTTGAATTCGTGACCATTAGGTCACTAATTCAAAATTACACCACCACATCATTTGCCAATGGTGTTAACATCTCGCCTTTGTTTGTATATATGTGTGAACCTGAAAAAATCAGAAAATAGAAAGAAAAAAATTGAAAAAGGAAAGTTCAAACCAGCGACCTAATAAAGGGAGGGACTAACGCGCGCATGTCTTACCACTAAGGTCGTAATACATCCATTATTGCTAGAACCATAAATATATATGTGTTATAAAAATCAGAAAATCACAACAACTGAAACATGCCTGCACGTGGGACCCTGGGTTTCAAATGGACCAATCAGACAGAGACGCACAAGCCCTGGCCGGTCAACAAAAATCAGAGGGCCTGAGAGACGCCGGAGCCCTAGCTCTGGTTGTCTTCTCTGGTGATACAAATGTTCAAACCTGCAAAATAAGAAAAATAAATGATTAAGTGGGACCCTACCCCCCCTAAATCGAGGGCTGCGAATTCAGTGGTGGTGGCCGTTTGGCCTGAATCGGCCTGTAGATTGAGATTCGAAGCTTCTCAGTTTCAAAGGCCTAACAATGGTGCTTCTAGATTTGCACGTTAAACCTTGCAAAAGATGGATCAAACCTGTTCTAATGAACCTCATGAACACATTAGTATGGTTAGTTCTCATTAAAACATGATAAAATGCAAAATACGAAATTCAAAAATATGAGATAATCGGAGTTCATGATGCATGCATTTTGGGTGTTTTACCCATGGCTCTGGACATGTACTTACCCTACAATACCTCAAGAGCATGAATTGATGCTTGAAAGTGATTGAAAACAGCTGCAAGCTGAAACTCGATGGTGCAACATCTCTTTGAAATTTTGGAACACAAACCCTAGTCTCTTGGCTGCCAATTCTCGTCCTCTTGATGTTTGAAGGTGTTATGTATATATAGGGCAAGGGAATCAGGTCAAGACTTGAATAAAAAATATATTCTTTCAATGGAATTTTTATTGAAAAAACAAATATAATATTTCCAAAATTGCTCAATCTTTATGCAATCAGCTCTTGCACGATTTGGACAGTGAGAATGGGCTTCCTTGGCCTCCAAGACAATCCAAACACAAGCCCAATACGCCATGTTTGTAATTTTTGCATTATGTTTAATTTAAATTGAATTTTAATGTTTTAATTAAAAAGTAAATCAAATAAATGGAAAAGAGGCGTGCAAGTGGACTTAGGAGTCATGGATAATCTTAGGAACAAGTTTGGATCGCAAAAATTTAAGCCCATTTACAAAAAAAAAAATTGATTTTGTTCAGTATTTCTCTTCATGCACTTCTTCAAATTTCTCAAATTTTCACAAGTTGTATCTTGCTCAATTTTAAGCATTTTGAAGTGTTCTTGGACTTTTTAGAAATCTAAAGATGTCCTATAAACACTCCTTTTGGTTTCATCTTCGTTGAAGCTTCCATGTTCATGTATACCTCTTTTGAAAAAGATGACTTTTTGTTGACTTTTAGAAGGACCTATAATGTCTTGATCTATAACTCTCAAATGAAGCATTTTTGGCCAAAGCTTGTGAAACACAAACTTGTAGAGAACTGAAGTCTCTTCAAAATGAACTTTGGTGGAAAATTTTTGATAAAGTATGTGAAAGTTATGCTTGGTCAAAGTTCTGTTGAATTTTTATAAAGAAACCCTAATTTAGAAACTTTGACTTTTGATCAAATCTTGAATTTTCTTGATGAATCATGATCAACCCTTGATCAAATGATGAATGTGACTTCAATATCTTGATGTTGACCAAAAATGATGAAGTTTGAATGTAGGTTGACCATAGTTGACTTTTTGTCCAATACAATTGATTTTCAACCATCTGAGCAATTGATTGAGCAAACTTGATCTGTGACGCTTGAAACTTGACATGTTGATACCTTGAAACATATGAGAAGGTATGATGATAACTTGAGGCAATGGAAACCATCCTTGACTTGAGAGAATCAAACCCTAGTTGAGCGTTGATTGCTTAGGAGAGGGTTCATCTGGTCAACCCTTAAGAAATTCTTGAGTATGAAGATGTGGATTGTTTTGAAAAATAGGAGGGAAAATTTTGGGGTATAACACCCGTTTTCCGCCAGATTTCTATTTGATTTCACTAACAACATCGTAGAATACGAAGCTTGTATCATGGCTATCGAAGAAGCCATCGACTTAAGGATCAAGATCCTTGACATATATGGAGATTCATCCCTTGTGATCAATTAAATCAAAGACAAGTACTAAACTCATCACCTTGGTTTGATTCCCTACCGAGATTATGCAAGACGTTTGTTGACCTTCTTCAACAAAGTTGAATTGCATCATATTCCTCGAGATCAGAATCGAATGGCAGACGCCTTGGCTACACTAACTTCCATGTTCAAAGTCAACCATTGGAATGATATGCCTACAATAAACATTAGACGTCTTGAAAGACCTGCCTATGTGTTTGCAACGGAAGTTGTCATCAATGATAAACCGTGGTTCCACGATATCAAACGCTTCCTTCGAACTCACTCGGGGCATGACACAAAGATAGGAAAACTCTAAGGAGGCTTTCTGGAAATTTCTTCCTGAATGGAGATGTGCTATACAAAGCAGATATGGTCTTGCTTAGATGCGTGGACAGACACGACGCAGATATGTTAATACATGAAGTGCATGAAGGGTCCTTTGGAACTCATTCAAATGGACATGCAATGTCTAGGAAAATCTTAAGAGCAGGTTACTATTGGATGAAAATGGAACTCGTTTGCTGTAAACACGTTACGAGATGTCACAAGTGCCAGATCTATGCAGATAAGATCCACGTGCCACCGAATCTACTCAATGTTCTCTCTTATTCGTGGCCTTTCTCCATGTGGGGTATTGATAAGTGCCAAAATGTAGTTATTTTGTGTATATGTTTTGTGGCACTTATCCGTTCTTTTGTTGATATTTAGTTGAATAATCCCAACTTTTTGTATAAATGTGTACATATTAGAATAATTGAGTTTTTGTGTAAATATTGTATCATTTGATAGTTTTTCATCTCTTTTATAGGTATTCATTCATAATTGGAGCATCGAGTAATAAAGGCCAAAGGCTAAGCTTCAAGAGTGCGATTTTGCACAATACGTCATCAAATAAAGCTCAAATTCAACACAATAAAAATCATCAATTTGGTTGATATTTCTTCATGGTTGGATAGAGCATTGAATAAGCTTTCCAACGCTTCAAACCGGGCGCAATTCCGAGTTACGGTTCTCAAGATACCAAAAAATAAAATGAAATAGCAGACGCGCTTAGCGAATAGCCGAGCGCGACCTGCGACATCGAATTCTTTAAAAGGGGCTCAAAACACATTTTTAGGTTATGGGTTGGGTATTTTTGAGTCCCAACACCATCACCTTCATATTTTTGATAGATTTGCTTGGAAAACAACATTGGGGCTTGCATTTTGATGATCCGGAGTCGAATCCCTCTTCGATTGGCTTGACAACCAATGTAGATTTGTGGTTCCTCTTCTTCTCTTCTCTTTGTAATCTCTTTTGTTGGAGTTTGTATGTATTTCTACTCATAACTCTTGTATATTTATCGCCTTTGGCTTGTATAAAGTTTGCTTTACTTAATTTGTGTTTGATTATCTTGGGTTTTACTTTATGTTAGGATTTGAGCTTTGCTAGGATAGATTGCTTAGATTCTTACCTAGGATGATTATCTGTTAGTTTCGAATGCTAGAGATGGATTTAGATCTAACATTCACTATAGAGTATCCGAACTTAATGCCTCGCGTGAAGTATGCCGGAATGGGTATGGAGGTGACGCATTGACTTCTTTGTTGTCGAGGTATGCCAGGATGGATATTGAGATGATTTAGGAGGATTCTCAATTTGGGTTAGAAATAGCTTAGGTTGTGAGAGGTATGTGATGACACGGACGAGTATCGTGGGCGAGTATGACATGGGTGGTAGATTTAAGTCCGTGATGTGTAGTTTACATTCCCCCAGTCGCCTATCCTTTATACTTTTGTTCATTTACTTTCGTCTTTTATTTTCATTTCTTTTTAATCTCAAACTCATTAACGGTAGAATTGTCGAACGACGAATCAATAACCAATCTCTGTGGACACGATACGATATAACCTAACCGGTATATATCACCCGGTAAAAATAATACCAACTCTTTGCTTGCCGCTTGCACCGCAGCAACAGGTATCAACATGATTGGAATGATTGAATCAAAAGCTTCATACGGTCATTGCTTCATCTTAGTGGCCATCGATTACTTCACCAAATGGGTCAAAGCAGCATATTACGCTAACATTACAAGACAAGTGGTTGCGAGGTTCATCAAGAACAACCTCATTTATCGATATGGATTTCCAAGAAAGATCATTGCAGACAATGGATCGAACTTGAACAACAAAATGATGAAAGAACTGTGTGAGGAATTCAAGGTTAAGCATCATAACTCGTCTCCTTACCGACCAAAGATGAATGGCGTTGTGGAAGCCGCCAACAAGAACATCAAAAAGATCATCCAGAAAATGGTCATCACTTAAAAAGACTTGCATGAAATGTTGCCATTTGCTTTATATGGGTATCACACTTCAGTACGCACTTCAACAGGGGAAACCTTTTTCTCTTTAGTGTATGGCATGGAAGCAGTGCTCCCCGTGGAAGTTGAAATTCCATCAGTGAGAGTCCTCATGGAGGCTAAGTTATCTGAGGCTGAATGGTGTCAAAGCAGATACGATCAGTTGAACTTAATCAAAGAAAAACGTATGACCACTTTGTGTCATGGACAGTTGTATCAAAGAAGGATAAAGAAATCCTTTGACAAAAAAGTTCGACCTCATGAATTCCAAGAAGGTGACCTCGTGCTTAAAAAGATCTTGTCTTTTCAACCAGATTCTAGGGGCAATTTGTCTCCTAACTAAGAAGGCCCATACATCGTCAAAAGAAGCTTCTTTGGCGGTGCTATGACTCTCGCAACCATGGAAGTTGATGAACTCCCGCATCCTGTAAACGTTGATGCAGTCAAGAAATACTTTGTCTAAAAAAGACAAAAGAACAACTCGGTAAGTCGAAAACCCGAAAAGGGTAGCTTAGGCA
Source organism: Vicia sativa (assembly GCA_021764765.1). Lineage (NCBI taxonomy): Eukaryota > Viridiplantae > Streptophyta > Magnoliopsida > Fabales > Fabaceae > Vicia > Vicia sativa. Next base: position 132,932,884 of record CM038794.1, read on the forward strand.
AAAATGAGCATCTCGGTGGACTAAAAACCTAAAAGGGCGGTCCAGGCAAAAATTAGAGACAATAAACAGAAAAAGTTTATCCTGGTAGATTGAAAACCTGAAAAGGAAATCTAGGAAAAAATTAAGGATCAAAATGACAAAGTAACTGCATCAGTCTGTACTTCGTCAACCTGAATAATCTTCCATCAACGGATCTTCAATCAAATCTTCTAAAGCAACAAGCACAGTTGGAACTCAAAGTTGTTAGGGAGAATAACGGTTATTCCTTTCAATGTAGCCTTTTACTAATATATTACCATTTCCAACTTTTGTAAATAGTCCATGGAATCACGCCTTTGGCTGATTACCATTCTATCAATAAAATTTGAGCCTTGTGCCCATTTGTTTGCAATTCTTGCTTTATTCTGTTTTGCAAAATAACGTTTTTATTTGTGATAATCACTTTTAAAACAAAAACAAAATCAAATAAAAGTTTTAAATGAATTTTTACTTCAAAAACTTTTTGAAATAAAAGCGGAATGTTTCCTTTGAATTGTGAACATAGAAGGAACAAAAATGGTTATCTCCATGAGCGTTTTGACCTCTAAAAGATAAACAATTGTTGAGAAGTTTTCTCTTCCTCGAAAGATATTATCAATGACAATAATCTTATCAAAAAGAATCCCCAACAGGGTTGCCAGTAAAAAATGTTTTTTTCTCCCCAGAAAAGTCTAAAGCATGTAACTCTTATTCATCACCAGTGACATATATACCATTGCTGAAGATTTTGCTGAGTATTTGATTGAAATGCGATAGTCATCATTCTTCCACAATTGTATTTCTCTTTGAGAAACCTGTATCTTTACAATCAAAACACCCGCATCTTCTCAAAAATGATCCCCGACACGATTGTAATTGCGAAAATAGAAACTCATTTGAGATCTGTTTCCATTACTGTTTGTTATTTACAAGGCTGAATAATAGGTAAAATTTTATCAAGAATTACCTTGTTATAGTTATCACTTTACTGATAATTGGTAATATCTTCAGAACTCATACCATTTACCATCACAAGGCTGATAATCGGTAAATGAGTCTTCATTCCAAATTACCATAAACTATCACTAGGCTAATAATTGGTAATATCATCTTTAACTACCTTGAACATTGTCACAAGGCTGACAGAAGGTAATCTTCTCGTTTCCCAAAGCGAAATAGATATTCACTTCCTTTGTGAATCTATTTTCCTAGTGAAACGTATACTTGTTTCCCAACAAATAGGACTCTCCTTTCTTAAAAAGATTGAGACATCCTCACAATTGTTTTTTTCCCCAGCATGTCACCCTTTGGTACCTCCTGGGTAAACTTTTTGCAATCACTTTGCATCATTCTAATGTTTTTGGTATATTAGGTCCAAAATTCGCGTATTCTGATATTTAAGTCTCTTCACACCTTTCAAGACGAAGATTTTCATCTTCATATCTCAGGTTGAAGAAACTTAAATAGGGGCATCTGTCATACCCCAATTTTTGACATAAGATACCATTTTATATCATCATATGTGCATCATTGCATCACTAACAATTCCAGAACAAGGTAGCTTGTGTGTGTGCTCCTTGAGCCAAATTAGGGTTTTGATTCAAATTTTCATCAGTTCAAGATATGATCAATTAGGGTTTGAGTCTTAACTCACTTATAATGATCTATCTTCATCAACATTTGATCTTTAAATTCCCATCATTTCCTCAAGATCTATATTGAATTGACCAATTAGGGTTTTGATCGAGGATGGTGTATCATTGACTTTTTGCTCAATGAATGACCTAATTGCTTGGAGTATGATCTCAAAATCACCAATGCAATATCTTGACCTAATTTCTTGATTCAAAGCATCTCAAAAGCCATGATTGATCATCAGAGAAATTCTGAATCATTTGTCAAAAAGTCAACTGTTCAGATCAGTCAAACTTTGACTTTACGTCAACTTTTTGAAATTCAAATTTTTTAAATGATCAAAGCATTTTAAATATTCCATCATGATCATAAAAAATAAAAAATGTGTGAAAAGTCAACAAAAAGTCAAAACTTGACATTTTTCTAACACTTAGAAAAATTTTCAAGTGTTTTTACCATGTTTTTTCACCATTTTCATGGCCATTTTTCACCGAGATCCATTTTGATTCAAGAAAAACTCAAAACATGAAAGTTGTAGATCTTGTTCCAAGATTTCCAAAATGTCCAAGAACTTTCAAAAAAAATTTGTGTAGCTAGGGTTTTGAAATTGAAACTTAGAGGTCCATAACCATAATTTTTAAGCCATTTCTTCAAATTTGTCTAGTCTTTTTGCAATTTCTATTCTAGAAGCCTTGTCACCATTAAGAGATATGTTCCCATCCAAGAATATCTTATGGAAATTATTGGAAGAGGATAGAATCACTTGAGTTTTTTTAACCATGGTTAAGAAAGATTCCATGTGCATTTAATGTGAATGTTCCTTTCTTATTCCTTAAGCTTCAAGTTGCAAACTCATCAATCGTATCCATGCCTCGCTCTTCAGACCTCTTGACCTATAAATAGAAGTCATTTCTCACTTATAAATCACACCAAAGCAATCTTAAACAAGATTTCTCACTTCTTTCTTCTTTTCCAAGTTTCAAAGTTCCAAAATGTGAGAATTTGCAAATCTTCAAACCTTGCAATTTCTAACCAATCTCTGGCTTCAAACAACCTCTAAACATCCGTAGGAAGGTTTTAGAATCATCAATCCACCACAAAAATAACCAAAAGTCAGTTTTCCAAAGAAGACTCCATAAGTGCGCATTTTTAGCCTTAACTTGTCATCTCTAAATCGACTCGTGCATTTCACTTTCTAATCATTCAAACATTACCTACATATGATATATAAGTGATACATACCATCAAACCACTTCTGTAAATCCAGGGTCACCATCTCCATGCTCAATTTTCTCGTGCTGCAGTAGGGGTCGGGTAGGAAGTTCTAGAAGGTTTCAATCCAAGCTAAGCACATCAACACCTTCCATAAGGTCCAGTTAAGCTATCCAGATCATCAAACCAACTCTATAACACCTCCAAGTAAGAATTCAATTTAAACTTGAAGAGCTAAGTGATCAAACTTTAAACTCTATGATTCTTGCATTCCAATTTAAATATTGCTTGGCCATCTTGTTCCTGCACTCATACTGAATGATAAACCTCAATCAAATTCATAAACTAGGGTTCATATGTTTTTTACAAAATCATCCCTCTTAAGTTTAAAATAAATGCAATTAATCACTATCATCGCGATCATGAGTTCAAAATGAGCAAGTTTGATCTTTACATCTTATAATTTCATCAAGAAATGAAATAGATAGGAATCAATGAAGTTTGGAGGAAGAAGATGAAGTTACGCCCGATTTTTGATTTTTCTCAAAAATTCAAATTTTAGCTTTGTAATATAATTAAATGAAGTTAGTTTAATGAATAGATGTATAGCCACCCAGTGGTAGAGCGCGCTCCTTTCATGTCATTCCTTGCCCAAGGTCAAGGGTTCGAACCCCACCCAGACCTTTTGTTTTTTTCAGTTTTCAAAACCTTCATTTTTCAACTCATTTTTCAAACCATTTTAACAAACTTTTTTCAAATATAATCAAATCCACGCCTTCTTCTTACAAGCCACGCGTCTGGCCCAGTGGTTAACCTTTTGAAAACTTTCAAGCCAAGGTCATGGGTTCAAACCTCTACAAGACTAAAAACAAATTTTTATCAGTAATTTTCTTCATTTTTTTTATCAAACTTCAACATTTTCAAAAACCAATCAAAACTTCTCATTTTGAGATGATTTTTTGCACACTTGTCATTAAATATATCTATTTTATGATTATGTCAAAAAATTCCAAAAATATTTTCTTTTGATATAATTTTATTAGGTTTAAAATAGACGTTTTTTAAAGTATTTTTAAATACTTTTCAAAAAAATGTTTTATTCTTGATTTTCAAACCTAATCTTTTTCAAAACCTCTTTTGAATACATTTTACTTTTCAAACCTTTTCAAAACTTTCAAAATGTTTTAATTGAATTACGCACCTCTTTTCCATGATCGATTCAATTAATCTTTGAAAATACAAACCAAACTAGGGTTTTCCTCGAAAATCTTTCAAATTCAAAATCAAATTGATCATGGGTCTCCCTTAAAGTGTAAGTCCCAACCCTCTTATGTACATATTTAGTTTCCTTGTACATATCCACCCTTTTGTGTACATATCCACCCTCTTAAGTCCCACTCTTTTGTATATATTCAAGTTTACTAGTTTATCCGCTTGTTTTAAAACACTTGTTTATATTTTGTTTTTACACTTCTTTGTATATATCCAAGTTACACTAGCTTTATTTGCTTGTTTTATACACTTGTTTATATATTTCCTTCATAAACTCCTATGAATGCACACACACACACACACACACACACACACACACACACACACACACACTTTTTCATATTTATACTTGTTCATGTTTATGTATATCATTACAACTAGTATACAAACTAGGTACCCTATAGCCTCCTCTTGGGCTTTGTACAAGATAACTCATTTGTTGAGTTAGCCTCCTCTTGGGCTTCATGCAAAAGAACTCCCCTGTTGAGTTAGCCTCCTCTTGGGCTTCGTACAAAAGAACTCCCTCGTTGAGTTTAGCCTTCTCTTGGGCCTCATACAAGAAAGAGATATGGAAATCTCTAACAACCTCCTATTGGGCTTCCAATACAAAGAATCACCTTCGCTAGGATACAACCCTAAGAGTATGGTTTCCCAGTGAAATCACTCTTAAAGCCAAGCCAGCCATACCCTATAGCCTTCTCTTGGGCTTCATACAAGGACCCTAGATGTCCCTCGGAAAGCCTCCTCTTGGGCTCACAATACAAGGACCCTCGATGACCCTCGGACAGCCTCCTCTTGGGCTTACAATACAAGGACCCACATGATTATTAAAAGCATCCCCCTAATCAATAATAAATTTCTCCTAGAGATTTAGACATGTATCATCTCTATGGAAGAAATATCTCATCTATAGCATCACATACAAATCAAACATTTTTTCAAATCAAAACCTTTTCAAAACAAACACTTTTTTTCAAATAAAACAAAACATCTTTTAATTGTAAGTGGTAACGCTTGTTGTGACACCCCGATTTAATTCAAATATTAAATAAGTGAGAATTTAATTATTTAGTTAATTAAAGTCTTAAGTATTAATTTCATTTGGATTAATTGGGTCATTTAATGAAGGAAGGATTGGAGGTGTGCAGAGTAATTAGTGAGTATGAGGAGTAAATTACTCTACTTTTACTAATTATTATTATTTCATTTTATTTGAATTAATAAAGGAATATTAAAAGGAGTATAAAAAGGAAAAGAAGGGAAATAGAAGCCTTTTTGGAGAAAAGTCATTATACGTAGAGTTGGAGAAAGAAAAGGAAAGAGGAAAAGCCGACGCCGAGAGAAATCGAAGATCATCGCGAGGTAAGGGGTGATTTCGTTTGGTTAATACGTCTGGGTTTTGGGAATCAACTGGGTAATTGGGTATGATAGGAAATGGAATTATAGGTTTATAGCATGAAACCCTATTTTGTGTCGGTGTATGGAAGAATTGATCATTAGTGTGTCAGAATACTATTAGGAATGAGTAAACTAGGTTGTTTAGTGTTATAATGGTGTAAAATGGTTTTAGAATGGTGTTCATAATATCACAATTCGTGTTTGAAAGTTTGGAAATGGTTATGGATGCATAAAGCTGTCAAAAATAGCAGATTTTACTGTTACAGGTCGTGGAAACCGGTTCCCTGTGGGAAGGAACCGGGTTCCAAGTGTTAAATTTCAAAATCTGGACATTTTTGTACGTCGGAACCGGTTCCCTGTGGGGAGGAACCGGGTTCCCCATACAAAAATCCAGGGAGGCTTGTTTTCAAAAACATGGGAACCGGTTCCCTGTGGGGAGGAACCGGGTTCCCCATACAAATTTCCAGGAGCGTGTTTTTCCAAAATTGTGGGAACCGGGTTCTCCCAGTGAGGAACCGGTTACCACTGTGTATTTTTCCAAAACTTCTAAAACTTCAAAAATACATATTTTCTAAACCGTAACTCCGATTCGAGTGCCGTTTCCGGCGTTACTTCTTAAATTTCAAATACTATCTCTTGGAAAGGAAAAATATTATTTTCTCAAAAATTATTTTTAAAAAGGGTCGAGCTTCCGATTTTGAAAAGTATGAATCAGTTAAGGATAATGGAGAATTAATGCAATTGGTCTGAGTTACCGAATAAGAGCTACTGCATACCATGTTATATTTTGATATTCATGATGATTTGAATGTGGTATATTGGTGAATTGGCATTATGTGGATTGTATTGATATTATGATCTGTGAAATGATGTTGCATGCTTTTATGATGCATGCATGAGCATTGTTAAATTGGTTCATTCCCATTGTGCAGAAGTGAGCTTGCAGAGCCAATAGACTTACCTGGTTGGAGGTGGTGAGGCTAGATTCTTGACCCAATGGTTGCGGGCGAATCATGGATTACACTGTCTTTCCACGAGTAAACGGAGCAGTGGGTGAACTCGGTTCACGTTTTGGTACCACATGCATAGAGTCTGCATTGCATATGAGATTGTAACATGATAGGATGGTTTCCAGTGTTGCAATTTCCATTGTTTGATATATACATGATCATTGTGTGAACTGTTTCGTGCATTGCTTATGACTTTGTGTTTGGTTGACGAATTAATGTATTCGATTATTCTGTTGTATTTTAAAAACGTATAATACATGTTATATTGAATTGAAATCTCACCCTTACTTTAACCATTTCAGATCCGAAGTGATTAGCCGCTTGGAGTTGGTGAGGATAGCTCTAGATTCGAGTTTAGTTAATCTAGTCCGTGTGTCAGTGTCGTGCTCTGGTAGATGTAACACTGGGGAAAATGATTGCTTGAATCCTTTAATGGATATTTTTGGATAGTTTTGAATTGTGTTTTGATTAAATATCCTGGAATAATTATTGAATGATGTATTCGGGATTGTGTTATGTTACATTTCCGCTATTAAACATAACTCTAAGTATGGTTTAATTTAACGATTTATTCTTCAGTGAAAGCATGACAACTGTTTGGTCAATTTTTATGATTTTAAATTGTGACGCCTCTTAATTGTGGATGAAACTCTGATTATTATTTTATAAAACGCGGGTAATTAGAAGGGGTGTTACAATAGTTGGTATTAGAGCATAGTCGGTCTTGTCTTAGTGTCGTTATCCCTTTTAGTATGCGACTAGTGTAAGTAACACTGTCGATACTTGTGTGTTGATGTAGATTGTTTTGTAATGTTACAGAACAATGGCTGGAAGAGGTAACGGAAGGAATGATGATGCTATTGCTGAGGCTTTGGGAATGTTAGCTGGAGTGCTCTGAGGGAATCAACAGGGAGTTGCGATTGGTGCTGACAGACAATTGGGGAATTTTCAGAGGAATAATCCTCCATTGTTCAAGGGTGCACATGATCCCGAGGGTGCTCAGAAGTGGTTGAAGGAGATCGAGAGGATCTTCAGAGTGATTGATTGTGCTGAGGGGCTGAAGGTGAGGTATGGTACTCACATGTTGGCAGAGGAAGCTGATGACTGGTGGGTTGCTACCAGGACTGAATTGGAAGAAGATGGAATTGCATTGACTTGGGCTGTGTTCAGGAGAGCTTTTCTAAGAAGGTACTTTCCTGAAGACATTCGGGGTAAGAAAGAGATTGAATTTCTGGAGCTCAAGCAGGGCAACAAGTCTGTGAGTGAGTATGCAACGAAGTTCACTGAGTTAGCAAAGTATTATGCTAATTATCCTAACGATGCAGATGGAGAATTTTCCAAATGTATCAAGTTTGAGAATGGTCTGCGAGATGAGATCAAGCAGGGGGTATCAGGTATCAGTGTATTAGAAGGTTTCCTGATTTGGTTGACTGTAGTAGGATTCTGGAAGAAGATCTTTCTAGTACTAAGGCGAATGCTCAGAATTATGTTGATCGTAAGGGTAAGAGACAGATGGATCGCGGTAAGCAATAATCAGAAATCTGGAGGTTGGAAGAAGTCTAGTGGGGAAGACTCTGGTTCTTCTGGTTCTTCCGTGAGGTGTTACAGATGTGGTGAATTGGGTCACCGATCTCTTGAATGCAAGACTGATGTGAGGAAGTGCAACAATTGTGGAAGAGTTGGCCATTTAGCTTCTGAGTGTAGATCCCGAAGGGTAACTTATTACAACTGTGGCGAAGAAGGACACACTCGTCCGCAGTGTACTAAGCCAAAGAAAGAGCAAGTTGGTGGGAAAGTGTTCGCTTTGTCAGGATCAGAGGTTAAGCCGGATGATCGGTTGATTAAAGGTACATGTTTTATTAATGGCATACCTTTAATTGCAATTATTGATACTGGAGCGACATATTCTTTTATTTCCTTGGACTGTGCTAAAAGATTGAATCTAGAAATTTCTAATTTGGATGGAAGTATGGTTATTGACACTCCTGCATCGGGTTCAGTGACTACTTCGTATGTGTGTAGGAATTGTCCTATCGTTATTTTCGATAGAGGGTTCGGTATGGATTTAGTGTGCCTACCTTTAGAACAACTTGATATTATCCTTGGAATGAACTGGTTGGTCTTCAACTAGGTTCATATCAACTATTTCGAGAAGACGGTCATATTTCCTGAGGTGGCTAAGGTTGAAGAGGCGACTATGTCAGTTAAGCAGATGAATTCAGCTGTCAGAGATGGGGCCGTGGTGTTTATGTTATATTCTTCAACGGATGTGAAAGGGAAGGCTAAGAGTGGTGAGTTACCTGTTGTGAATGAATTTCCAGAGGTGTTTCCAGAAGATGTTAATGAGTTACCACCTGAGAGAGAAGTGGAGTTTGCTATAGATTTGATTCCTGGAACTAGTCCGGTGTCGATGGCGCCTTATCGCATGTCGGCATCTGAGCTGTCTGAGCTGAAGAAATAATTAGAAGAGTTGTTGGAAAAGAAATTTATTCGGCCTAGTGTTTCGCCGTGGGGTGCGCCAGTGTTGTTGGTTAAGAAGAAGGAAGGTACGATGAGACTGTGTGTTGACTACAGGCAGTTGAATAAAGTGACAATCAAGAATCGGTATCCACTGCCGAGGATTGATGACTTGATGGATCGTTGGTTGGAGCAGGTGTTTAGCAAAATTGATCCGAGGTCCGATATCATCGATTCGTGTTAAGGCGGAAGATATTCGTAAGACTCGCTTAGAACGAGGTATGGGCATTATGAATATTCTGTTATGCCATTTGGGGTTACTAATGCACCTGGTGTGTTTATGGAGTATATGAACAGGATATTTCATCCGTATCTTGACAAGTTTGTGGTGGTGTTTATTGACGACATTCTGATCTATTCAAAGGATGATGAGGAACATGCAAAGCATCTAAGGATCGTGTTGGAATTGTTGAAGGAAAAGAAACTTTATGAAAAATTGTCAAAGTGCGAGTTTTGGTTAAGCGAAGTGAGTTTTCTTAGCCATGTGATTTCCAAGAATGGTATTGCGGACCCTACAAAGTAGTATCTCAAGGGAAGCACCAAGAATGCTTCGTAGATTCGTAGTTTTCTTGGTCTTATGATATTACGGAAATTCATTGAGGATTTTCTAAGTTACCGCTGACTAAGTTGACAAGAAAAGGTCAAGCGTTATTTGGGATGCAGATTGTGAGAAAGGATTCCAAGAATTGAAGAGGTCGACTAGTGCTCCGATTCGATTTTGCCGAATGGAAGAATCTTTCGTGGTGTATTGTGATGCCCTTGATGGGTTTAGGAGGTGTTTGATGCAAGATAGGCAAGTTGTGGCTTATGCTTCGAGACGCTTAAAGACTCATGAAAGGAATTACCCGACTCATGATATAGTTGGCGGTGTGTTTGTGTTGAAATTATGGAGGCATTATCCGTATGGTTCACGGTTTGAAGTGTTCAAAGGATCATAAGAGCCTCAAGTATCTCTTTGATCAGAAGGAGTTGAATATGAGGCAGAGGAGATGGTTAGAATTTCTCAAGGATTACGATTTTGGTTTGAATTACCACCCTGGTGTTCGCGTTAAAAGGTGACGCGCCTGAGGATGCGAACGTGAGTTCGGATCTTCTGGTACGCAACGATTTAAATCTTTTGATTTGTTTATAAAGATGCCGCGAGCATCAAGCTTTATTATTTTCAACACAAGAAAGATGATTTAATGATTATGAAAAAGGGGAAAGCTGAAATACCCTCAATTGATATTGGTATGCGTAACGACTAGCGCAAACTAGACATAACGCATTGGGGAGATTCGGTAAGGGGATTGGTATATAAAGGAATAGATGGAGCACCCTAAATATATGTAGTTATCTACAGCTTTATATATGAATATGTTTGATATGTTGTGTGTTTTTTAATTGCTATTTCTATGATTGGGAAAGTTTCTCCTTTGGATTTTAAGAAACAGTAGATTATGTGGGATTCTAGGTTTTGTTATTATTGTGCTTGCAAAGATCTGTGGATCTTCTGCATACATATCCCCTAGTGGGAATCAGAGCATTTGTAGCTCGGATCTACAAGGTTCTATGGTTTGTTTGGTCCGAGGAGATAGAAATTTGCTCGGCAAGGATGAGACCTCAGCCTCACGATTCTCAAAAGGATGTTGAGAAAGTCGAGCAATCGTAGTTCCACTTATGCTAGTGGAAAGCAACGGATGTTAGTTTAAGAGATGCATAAATGTCATCTTAATGAAAAATGTATCTAATCTATTTCATCACATACATTTTGAAAAAGTTTGATTGATTAAAATCTTTCGTCGTAAGTATTAGGTGTTTTGCTTGAGTGTACAAGCGCTACCACTTACATGTTTAAGAAAGATGTTTGAAAAAGATGATTGAATCTTTTAATAAGTATTGGGTGTTTTGCTTGAGTATACAAGCGCTACCACTCATCGTTAAGAGATGTTTTGTTTGAAAACTTGAAAAGTTTGAAAAGTTTTGATGATGTGATGTAGTAGATGAGATACTTCTTCCATAGAGATGATAGATGTCTAAATCTCGAGGAGAAATTGATTGATTAAAGGGATGCTTTTAAGAAGCCCATGGGTCCTTGTATTGTTAGCCCAAGAGGAGGCATTCCGAGGGTCATCGAGGGTCATCGAGGGTCCTTGTATGAAGCTCAAGAGGAAGCTATAGGTATGGTTGTCTTTGGCTTGAAAGGATTTCACCGAGAAATCATCCTTTTCAATAAGAGCAATTTCACCGGAAATTTTACTCATTGGGAATTTGAAAGTGATTTCACCGAAACCATCCTTCGTGGTTCTATCTTAGCTGGTGATTCTTTGTATTGAAGCCCAATAGGAGGTCATAAGAGATTTCCTCTTTCATTGTATGATGCCCAAGAGAAGGCTAAACTCAAAGAGGAGTTCTTTTGAACGAAGCCCAAGAGGAGGCTGACTCAACAAGGGAGTGTTGTCTTATACGAAGCCTAAGCGGAGGCTAACTCTGTTGGGAGAGTTTCTTTGTACAAAGCCTAAGAGAAGGCTGAACTCTGCTGGAGATAAAAATATCTTGTATGAAGCCCAAGCGGAGGCTAACCCATGCTGGGGATGAGTTGTCTTGTATGAAGCCCAAGCGGAGGCTAAACTCAATTGATGATGAGTTGTCTTGTATGAAGCCCAAGCGGAGGCTAACTCATGCTGATGATGACTTGTCTTGTATGAAGCCCAAGCGGAGGCTATACTGTGGGGAACCTATTGATTAGTCTAATTGTTATGTTATTATTAGACAGTTTGTGTAAACAGGTGTGTGTGTGATATGTATTCACAAGAGTTTATGAAGGAAATATAAACAATGCATGATGTTTATTTTATGAAATATAAACAAGTGTCTGTGAAACGAACGTTTAAAACGAGCGTAACTTGATTATTCACAAGTTGAACTGTGTACAAGGAAATGAATATGTACACGAATGAGTTTTGATGTATGCATAAAGACGGATGTATAGGAGGGTTGAGACTTACATCAGAAGAGAGGCCCATTGATTTGAAAGTTTCACAGGAATAATGCTTCTTTCAAAATCAATGGCATTTAGTGTAAAATGTATGATGAAATGAAATGATTGATTGAAGTTTATCAAAAGTATTTTCAAAGAAAGAGTATTCAGTATGTACGTATAAAAGATTTTGAAAATAAGTATCCGTGTTATGCATGATAAAAGTTTGTTTAAAAAATGTTTGGCAAAAGTTTGATATGTACAAGGAAATATTATGTACATAAAAGAATGTTATGGGACTTACACCGTGATGGAGGCCCATTGGTTAAAAGGAAATTTACTCAGGAGAATTCTTCTTTTAAAACCAATGGATTCGCGATAGACAAACGAATGAAAACAAATGAAAAAATTTGTTTATGTTTGAATATTGACAAAGATGTTTTGAATATGTACAAATAAAACTAAGTATGTACATAAAGGGTTGGGACTTACACCATAAGGGTGGCCCATGATCGATCGAGAAATTCGAGAAAGAACGAACTCGTTTTATCGTTTTGAATTGGATCGATTATGGTAAAGAGATGTAAGTTTTGATGAAAAAAGTTTTGAAGAATGATTTGAAAATGTTTTGAAATGTGAATTTGATTTATGAGAAGTTTTGAAAAAAAATCGGAAGTCGAAAACTTGAAAAATTCACCTTTTAAGGAGGTTTGAAAAAGGTGTTCGGAACGTCATTTTCAGCTTGATTAAAAATTAATCAGATGAAAGTTTTTTTTGGATTTTTTTGACATAATCATAAAATATATATATTAAATGACAAGTGTACAAAAAATCATCTCAAAATGAGAAGTTTTGATTGGTCAAAAAAATTGTGAAAGTTTGAAGAAAAAATATGAAAAATATTGAAGTTTGTAAAAAATGAGAAAAAGAATGGTCTTGCTGGGTTTTGAACCCATGACCTTTGAGTGGGACGCGTGGCAGAAAGACTTAAGACCAAGCCAGGAACCACTGAGCCAAACGCGCATCTGTGTTAGTGGACCAGGAACACGTGTTAACATAAGAGAGGATTATTTGAATTTTTAAAAATGAAGAACACCAAGAACACGCGCGCAGTTTTGGGTTCGAATTTTGATTTTCAGTTTGATGAATCCTTGCTCAAATCTTCGTTTCTCCACCAAATTGAGTGAAATAAACATCAATCTTGATCGGTTTTTCATCACGAACATGAAGATGCATGTTAATTTCATTTATATTCATTCTATCATGTTTTGATTTCTGGAAAAATGAAGAACCCTAGAATCTAAGAATCCAAATTAAATGATGTTTGTTCAATGATTCTTTGATTTTGTTGAGGGTTAATGTTCGTTAGGGGTGCAGAAAACAATTGGCCGTGAGTTTTTTCCAAATGGTGTAAGGAATCATGATATCTCAGTTCGTATGCATACCTGGAAAAGTTGAGATCGATTTCGATGCTGGAGTGTTTCCAGTTGCTATTTCTTGATCATTTAAGCTTCATCGGCATGTATGGATGTCATGAGGATAGCTTGCTTGCTTTGAACTTGCTTCAATCACTCCACTCAAGTCAACCTGCAATCACTCAACAGGGAACTCAAAATTGATGTTAATGGAGTTACGATTCTCGTTTTGTTTTGGATCAACTCCATGATGTTCATGGAAGGTGTTTGGATCATTAGAACAACAATTTCTCCACCAAACTTGAAATTCGATTCCTAAGTCGCTTTGAAGTTTTGAAAAATGGAAATTGAAAACTGGTTTTCTTGCTTTTAGTTTGATTTTAAGTTTGTAACATGTTTGTTAATGATTATGGAACATGTTAGACACCAAAGAACTTCATGATTTTCACCGATTTTATAAATTGCAAGTTTTCAAAAGTTCATCATGTTTCTTGATTTTGAAGAAAGAAAAGAGAAAGCATGATTCTTGCAATGCTTTGTGTGCATTTCTCTTGATTTGTGATCCTTTTATAGGCAAGAGATTCTGAAAATGTTAGGCAAGTGTCCATGGCTTTTGGTGATTCAAAGTTACCTTAAGGGGTAAACATGACTTTTGCAAAAGAAAAGGAACCTTCCCTTTTTTTTACCATGTGCAATTTTCACAATTTGATCCAATCTTCAATCATCACTTCTCACTGATGTTTATCAGTTTGATGAGTCATTTTGGCAAGGTGGAAAGCTTCTAGAACAAGAAAATGCAAAATGACCCATAATTTGAAGTTGTGAACTTTGAAAATTAAGTTTCATGGAGCCTTATGTTTCAATTTCAAAGACATAGCTAGCCTTCATGGATTTTGGAGTTCTTGGAAATTTTGGAAAGATTTTTCCATGATCTACAACTTTCGTGTTTTGAGTTTTTTCAAATTCCAATTGGAACTAGGTGAAACAATGGCTTGAAATTTGGAAAAAATGTGAAATTTCAACACTTAGAAATTTTTCTAAGTTATAGAAATTTTGACTTTTTGTTGACTTTTCCAAATTCTTTAATTTTTTATGATCATGATGGATCATTTGAAGTATTTTGATGATTGAAAAAGTTTTGTTTTGAAAAATTTGACCAAAAGTCAAAGTTTGACTTTTCTGTGTAGATGAAATTTCATCAGATGCGTCTGAAAACGACTGATGAATTATGTGAACCTCTGTGATGTTTTGGATCCAGAAATTAGGTCAAGAGGTTGTATCTAAGATATAATGACCAATCTCTATCCAAAAAAGTCATTCACTGCTCAAAAAAATCAGAGAATGCCTATGCTCGACCAAAACCCTAATTGGTCGATCCTCGATTGATCTGTGAGAAAATTTGATATCTGAGGATTTAAGGTTGAAGATTTGATCAAGATAGATCAAATGGAGTGAGAAAATCTCAAACCCTAATTGGTTAGCAATCGATCGATGAAACCCTAATTTTGACCGTGAATGCTACACTCGATCAATGCTTTGTTAGTGTTAGTTATGCAGATGATGCAAATGAAAGGTGGTATATTAGGTCAAAATTTGCATCGCCAAGGCGCGTAGCGGTCCTTGCATATGCCGATGTTGATGGTTTGGGAATTGATTTAGTAGAGCGCTTCGAGACTTGAGTTTGGTATGTGAGACTACTCCGAATAGTGTGAAGTTGGGCATGGCGACGATTCGGAAGACATTCGAAATGGACAAATCGATGTTGGTTTGGTGGATAAGCTAACATTGATTAACCAAGGTCAAGGAGGTGAGTTCAATTGATGAGAATGGCGCAGGATTTGGTGATAGAGTGTGTGTTACGGATGTTGCGAGATTAGGAAGAGTATCTTAGAAGAAGGACACCGTAGTGGGTTGAGTATTCATCCCGTGCTACAAAGATGTACCGTGATTTGAAGAAATTATTTTGGTGGCGTGAATGAAGAAGGAAATTGCCGAGTTTGTGTGTGCGTGTTTGGTTTGTCGAAATCAAAGATTGAGCATCGAGCCGTCGGGATGATGGAAATGTGGCATTAAAATGGATTTTGTCCGGTTTTGCCTAAATTTGTGATTCTATTTGGGTGATTGTCGATCGATCGATGATTCGCCACTTTATTCCGATAAGAATGGATTACCCGGAGAGGTTGGCGGTGTATGTTGAGAAAGTTTGCATGGTATTCCGTCTAGCATTGTGTCGGATAGAGATCCGAGGTTTACTTCTAAGTTCGGGGCAAGAAGCTCACTAAGTTAAGAGTTCCGCGTATCATCCGCGTATCATCCGCAGACATGGTTAGACGAGAGAGGATTGTGTTAGAAAGAGTGGAGCTTGGGATAGCTACTTGGCGTTGATAGAGTTTACCTACAACAATAGTTTTCATTCGAGCATTGGTATGGCTCCGTTTGAGGCATTGTATGGTAGGAGATGTCGGACACCTTTATGTTGGTACGAACTGAGAAAGTGTTGTGATTGGACCGTAGATCGCTTCAACAAACTTCGAGAAGATTAAGATGATTCGAGAAGATGAAGGCTTCTCGCCGAAAAGTTATCACGAAGGAGGAAGGATCTTGAGTTTGATGAAGGAGACCACGTGTTTATGAGAGTTACTCCGATGACGTATTGGTCGAGCTTTGAAGTCAAAGTTGACTCCGCTTTATTGGTCCGCTACCAAGAGAGTTGGGAAAGTTGCTTATCAAATTGCTTTACCGCCGTTGCTTGCGAATTTGCATGATGTTTTCCATGTATCTCAGTTAAGGAGGTACATTGCGGATCCGTCTCATGAGATTCAAGTAGATGATATTCGAGATAATTTGATAAGCCCCCCGCAAGAATTGAGGATCGAAAATTGTGCAAAGAGATAGCACTAGTACGAGTAGCGGGAGGACCAAAAATGTCACTTGGGAACTAGAGAGTCAGATGAAGGACTCGTATCCCGAACTTTTCGTCTAAGGTATGCTTTCGAGGACGAAAACTCTTTTAGTGGGGGAGAGTTGTGACACCCCGATTTAATTCAAATATTAAATAAGTGAGAATTTAATTATTTAGTTAATTAAAGTCTTAAGTATTAATTTCATTTGGATTAATTGGGTCATTTAATGAAGGAAAGATTGGAGGTGTGCAGAGTAATTAGTGAGTATGAGGAGTAAATTACTCTACTTTTACTAATTATTATTATTTCATTTTATTTGGATTAATAAAGGAATATTAAAAGGAGTATAAAAAGGAAAAGAAGGGAAATAGAAGCCTTTTTGGAGAAAAGTCATTATACGTAGAGTTGGAGAAAGAAAAGGAAAGACCGAGAGAAATCGAAGATCATCGCGAGGTAAGGGGTGATTTCGTTTGGTTAATACGTCTTATGGGTTTTGGGAATCAACTGGGTAATTGGGTATGATAGGAAATGGAATTATAGGTTTATAGCATGAAACCCTATTTTGTGTCGGTGTATGGAAGAATTGATCATTAGTGTGTCAGAATACTATTAGGAATGAGTAAACTAGGTTGTTTAGTGTTATAATGGTGTAAAATGGTTTTAGAATGGTGTTCATAATATCACAATTCGTGTTTGAAAATTTGGAAATGGTTATGGATGCATAAAGCTGTCAAAAATAGCAGATTTTACTGTTACAGGTCGTGGAAACCGGTTCCCTGTGGGAAGGAACCGGGTTCCAAGTGTTAAATTTCAAAATCTGGACATTTTTGTACGTCGGAACCGGTTCCCTGTGGGGAGGAACCGGGTTCCCCATACAAAAATCCAGGGAGGATTGTTTTCAAAAACATGGGAACCGGTTCCTTGTGGGGAGGAACCGGGTTCCCCATACAAATTTCCAGGAGCGTGTTTTTCCAAAATTGTGGGAACCGGGTTCTCCCAGTGAGGAACCGGTTACCACTGTGTATTTTTCCAAAACTTCTAAAACTTCAAAAATACATATTTTCTAAACCCTAACTCCGATTCGAGTGTCGTTTCCGGCGTTACTTCTTAAATTTCAAATACTATCTCTTGGAAAGGAAAAATATTATTTTCTCAAAAATTATTTTTAAAAAGGGTCGAGCTTCCGATTTTGAAAAGTATGAATCAGTTAAGGATAATGGAGAATTAATGCAATTGGTCTGAGTTACCGAATAAGAGCTACTGCATACCATGTTATATTTTGATATTCATGATGATTTGAATGTGGTATATTGGTGAATTGGCATTATGTGGATTGTATTGATATTATGATCTGTGAAATGATGTTGCATGCTTTTATGATGCATGCATGAGCATTGTTAAATTGGTTCATTCCCATTGTGCAGAAGTGAGCTTGCAGAGCCAATAGACTTACCTGGTTGGAGGTGGTGAGGCTAGATTCTTGACCCAATGGTTGCGGGCGAATCATGGATTACACTGTCTTTTCACGAGTAAACGGAGCAGTGGGTGAACTCGGTTCACATTTTGGTACCACATGCATAGAGTCTGCATTGCATATGGGATTGTAACATGATAGGATGGTTTCCAGTGTTGCAATTTCCATTGTTTGATATATACATGATCATTGTGTGAACTGTTTCGTGCATTGCTTATGACTTTGTGTTTGGTTGACGAATTAATGTATTCGATTATTCTGTTGTATTTTAAAAACGTATAATACATGTTATATTGAATTGAAATCTCACCCTTACTTTAACCATTTCAGATCCGAAGTGATTAGCCGCTTGGAGTTGGTGAGGATAGCTCTAGATTCGAGTTTAGTTAATCTAGTCCGCGTGTCAGTGTCGTGCTCTGGTAGATGTAACACTGGGGAAAATGATTGCTTGAATCCTTTAATGGATATTTTTGGATGGTTTTGAATTGTGTTTTGATTAAATATCCTGGAATAATTATTGAATGATGTATTCGGGATTGTGTTATGTTACATTTTCGCTGTTAAACATAACTCTAAGTATGGTTTAATTTAATGATTTATTCTTCAGTGAAAGCATGACAACTGTTTGGTCAATTTTTATGATTTTAAATTGTGACGCCTCTTAATTGTGGATGAAACTCTGATTATTATTTTATAAAACGCGGGTAATTAGAAGGGGTGTTACACTTGTACACTCAAGCAAAACACCCAATGCTTACAATGAAAGATTCAACGTTTTTCAAAATCTTTCTTAACTTTAAATGGCAACGCTTGTACACTCAAGCAAAACGCCCAATGCTTACAATGAAATATTTAAACAATCAAATCAATTTTCAAAAATGTATGTGATGAAATAGATTAGATATATTTTTCATTAAGATGACATTTGTCTTTGTGTCTTAATAAAATAATCATTGCTTCCACCAGCATATAAGTGGGAACTACGATTGCTCTGAATTTCTTAACCTCCTTTTGAGAATACGTAGGAACAAGGTCTCACCCTTGGCGAGCATACTTCTTTCTCCCTCAAACCAAACAAACCATAGTTTCCCTTTAGAACCGAGCTATAGATTCTCTGATTCCTATTAGGGGATATGTATGCAAAGGATCCCAATGATCTTTGCGAGCATAATAATAAATAAACTTATATAACCAACCCTCTTACCCTGGTCTCTCCCCAATGTGTTGCATCTAGTTCACGCTAGTCGCATCACATATCATATTTAGGGTATTTCAGTTTTCCCCTTTTCCATCTTCTTTCTTGTTTGGAAACAATAAAGCTTAGTGCTCGCGGCATCTTTTTAAACAAAAAAATCAAAAAAGTAAATCATTTTGAGCCGGAGATTCGAATTCTGATTTGATTCCCTCGTTTGTCACTTTTTACCGTGAATACACGTGATTTGAAAAGAACGCGCAATGCTTTTATTCCACATGCTCATAACCTTAATTAATAACATTTTAATCAAGTTCAAAAATAACCAAAATGTTTATGCATACTAAAAGATATGAATAATGTGTGAGCAATATATGAGGGAGACTGAACAAAGATAAAATACAAAAGTGATAAGACAAACAATCAAAACATAGCAGTATCAGGATTTTTCCCCCTGCATATGATAATGATGTGAAACAAGAACTCCCCCTAGGTATATGTAGCTTCAAATCATACCAAAACACCCATTATTTTAAAGATAAGTTAATTGCTACACAATTCGACGTGGGTGTCCTAGAGTTGGTTGTATGGGAATGTATATCAATACTATTGGGTTACATAGTTGATCGAGGAAGAAATTTAAAAGAATTTTCACATGCCTTACTTGCTTTTCTCCCAACAGTATAACTAATCCTTAAACTCTTCTTGACCAGAATGAATAATGAGGAAACTTGGTTGTTATTCCAACTCACATCAATCAGGACTATAGATATCGACGAATGCATTGAATCTCATAAGTAGTACAAACGACAACTGGCTTCAAAGACATGGAGAGGATATTACTAATGGGAAAAAATCCACTTAGATAAGCGATCAATTTTGATCATGACAAGGGCAGGAACCACAAGCTGGTTCGAAGCTAAAAAACCAAGCCAACATCGACCCAAATGATAAAGCAAAAAGATGAGTAAGATTAAATAAATCACATCATACATGAAGAAAACATCAAAAGAAAAAGTAAATACATGAATGTCATCATTCATGCAGGTATCAAGGAAACATAAGGGCATAATACCTTATTGAAATTATAATTATAAAAAAGAAGGCACGCCTCTCCACCCTAATATAAGTTTCATTGCCTTTCTTTGATACCTCAAGGGTTATGGATTTTATTAGTTGTCTTTTAAGCTTTTGTTTTAGATTATTTGTATTATAGAGTCTCTTCACCAACTGCACATCTCTGGATTGTTGTTTTTAAAAATCCTTGCTTAAACATGCATAAATAAAAGTGGATGGTCTCAGTTTAAGCAACATGCTTTGAGTCAATCTATGGAATTTTGGGATCAAGAACTATGTGTAAAAATGGTTGAAATCATGGTTATGGTAAAATCTTAAAATGCTTTTTAAAACTTGAATACATTATGTTCTTCCAGGGTGACACGGATCACATTTTCATCTTATTTGCATCAGAACTCCAAGGAGCTAAAGGACTCATTTAATATGTTTTGTGACTCGAATCACAGACTTCATAACTTGAATCACAGACAGTTTGATTCGAAACACAAGATTACTTGACTTGAATCAAACCAAATTGAAATATTTCCATTTTTCTTTTGGAACCCTAACTTGAATCACATATTTGAATTACCCAAATGGGTTTTCATATGTTCTTTCTTCATGATTCAAATGAACCGATTTTCTAAATCAAATCACACCCCTTGCTTATGAATCAGATCATACACCATTATTCACTCACTTTTGTGCTAGATCTCCAACACATATAAATACCATTTTCTCTCAAAACCCAAACAATGTTAGAAAAAATTCATTTCCAATATTTATTTGAAAACTCAAAACTCAATTGTTCTCTCATTTTCAAAAAGAGTTTAGAATCTTTCTGGAACACTTGTGTTGACGCCGTCGAAAAATTTCGATACAATGAAACAATGAAGTCGCTGTAATACGGTGGGAGAACTGACTTTGGATTGTTTTGCTTTTTATCGCAAATGTTGCGGATAGCAAGAGTCTCCACCGACTTTTCTTTTATCCAATTAAGGGAAGGTGAAAAGAACAGGAAAAGACCTTCGTTAGATTCTGAGTAAGGGAGAAGGTTATGAAAAGGGAAGGTATTAGCACCCCTTTCATCCGTAGTAATCTACGGGCTCTTAGTTGCTTTAGCTCATCTTTAAAACTTGTTTTCTGTGTGTGTGTTTGAAAATGTTTTTTGAAAAGGCATTTCGCTTTGACTTCGTAATGATTCATGCTGGAATGTATACGAAGTGTTCGGAAATGTTTCGTTTTGAAAAAAGCGTTTTAACTTGGTAAAAGTGTGAGGTGTGAAGAAGATGTTTTAATAGAGCAAGCAACTAAAAAGTCTTATTACCTACTCAGAACTGTCATTTCCGTGTTATTTTACGTTTCTTTAGAATAGTGCTATCCATACCATTAGTTGGTAGGTAACCCTATTCGTTGGATGTAGAAGGGACATTCGAAGGGACATCGGATGGTCATAGAAGGCAACTTGTAGGAGTATCCTAGCACATTTGAAGGGACGATCATCACTTTTTCGTAGGCAACAATCGAGGGACGAGATCATGTATTCGTTAGGCCACATCGAGGGACTATGATCTTTGTTTCGAAGGGGCTATGATGATATATTTCGTAGGCAACGGTGCTAGGATACCTCTACGTTCGAGGGACTTGACCATTTATTCGAAAGGCAACGAGAGAGAATACTCTAGGGGGTGCATGTGTGAAAAGAGCGTGTTGAATTCAGATATATCATCTTGAAATTAGAAGTGATCTATGTTCATTTTTATCTTGCCATACACGCCTAGTTACTAGCAGTTTATATGGGTGCGGAAAGTAAATTGCGGAAAATAAAGTGCGGAAAGTAAATCCTACGCTATTACATGGCTTTGGGGCAGTTACATAATATAAGAGTGCGGAAAGTAAAATCCTAATTAAGCTATTACATCCCATGAGCAGTTACATAATATTGGAGAAAAGAAATGCGAGAAAATTAATCCTAACTATTACAACCTGGAAGCAGATACATAATAATCAGAAAAGAAAAGAGTTTCACATAAGAGAAAATATGTTAGTAAAGATATTTTTGAGTTAGGAAAAAGTTTTTTAGGTTAGTAATCCTAATTAGATGATAAAACAATTTTTTTTAGATTTGGATTGGTTTGAATAAGGAAAAACAATTAAAATGTCAATTTTATAGTTAATTAACAATTAATTAAAATATGCATGCAAAAATATAATTTTTTATGTCAAAAATTAAGTAAGTATTTTTCTGACCTAAATGCAAAAGGAAAACATTTTTTGTGATTTTTTAATGCATTAGAAAATTATTTGAAAAGAAATTAAATTAAAAAAAGAAAATATGAAGAAAAATAAGAAAAAGGGTCAGAGTGCTTCTAAATTAGAAAATTAAGTAAACACTTCTGGGGGACTCTTACGCTGGAATTGCCCAGAATCCTGGAATTTTTGGGGGTTCTGGCCTGGAGATGCCCAGAAGTATGCCCTTCTGGGGCTTTCTGCTTGAAAGTGCGCCCAGAAGCTGGAGCTTCTGGGGCATAGCGCGTGGCATTGAGGGCCAGAAATTGTGGCTTCTGGGCAAGTCTTCTGGAGAACCTGAAATTCAACAAAATAAGAATGGAAATTATGGCAAAAAGCAGGGTTCGAACCCATGCCCTTAGAAACAAGTGACTTAGTGCGCGCAAGGTTAACCGCTGGGGCGGAGATACATCCATGAATTAAATTACATGAATTAATACATATGCAAGGTTTTCTCTGCTGGTTCAAGCCAGAAAACCCCAGATCGGACCTCCGGTCATCTTCTCCGGTTGGAGGATTTTTCAAACCTGTAAAATAGAGAGAATTCAAACAAGATATCAAGGCTACCCCCCCTAAATCGACCCCTGCGAGTTCAATGATGGTATCATCTTGCCCTAAAAGTCCCTATATTCTGAGTTTCGAAGCTCTCAACGTTTCAACAAGTGTTATGACATTAGTTGTAACACCTCAAATCTACCCAACGTATGTTATTTAAATCAGAGTGCGGAAAAGATAATCATACAAGGGATGTCACAATTTCTTCGCAAAACAACATGCATCTAGTCACAACTATACAGATACATAACACTTAGATCAAGGATGAACATATAACAATACATCTTTTATTCAACCTCAAAATATTTCGCAATATTATTATTATTTAACTTCACTTAGCATAATTATTCAACTAAACCAACTTCAATAATCAACATGATCAAGTATTCACATAATTCATAAACTTCAATAATTTAAGAAACTACGACAAATTAAGCAACGTTCATCCCCTCGAGTGTTACGTATTAGAGAAATGACACCAATTCGAACTAACAGCAACTAACGACTTCATAATGCTACTTAAAACTTCCACGGTTATCCTTGAGTACCTGCCCATTTCCCATGGTAGGAGAAATATCAGCAGAAGGGGTGAGATATCCAACAATATAAACAAGTGTATGATAAATAATATGCTAGGATTAAATCATACAAGATTATCACATTGCAGTTAGCAAATCACAACAACTTCCCAATTAACAACAACATAATTCACTTCACAGTTAACAACAACAAAATTCAAATGAGACACAACAATGCATATGCATGTGGTACCAATAGAGCTACAGCTCCCTTCACTATTGCTAATTAATAGAGACACAAGGCATAAGCCTTCTTCACAATTCCGCCAATACAGGCCTTCACAAGGATGCAAATGTAATGCAACACTAACAACATACAACGACATCATAAATTCACTTCACAAACATCACTAGCCATAGGCCTACAACGTCATCAACATAATCATAACAGTTCACGACAACATTATTCATCTTCCCATCACAAACATTACCACATCACGATATAATTAATATCAACATAGAAACATCCTGCAACTTCGCATAAATCAACAACAATACACATAAACATATTTCTTGTCATTACAAACAATTTATCAACACGATACATTCATAACAACATCATCACAATCACATCGTTACATATAAGCCAAGGTATACAACCAACAAAATAAATATTGATTTCAACATAACTAATACCTTACCGTTTCCAGTCACCTGCTGCAACCCAATAAAACAATACAACGCAGTACAACATTGACTTCTACAACGTTACAACATACAACATATGACACCAAAATAAATAAAAATTCCAAAATTATTGATTTACTGGTTTTGAAAGTATTTTTATAGTAAAGATCATGTTTTTAGCTTTCCAAAGGTTCGAACGGTGTGTCAAACGGACACCCGAGCAGAAAATTATGATTTTTACAAGTTTTGAGAAAATGTTGTCAGCTTCAGCAGGGACTCGGTTCCCCCTACAGGGTAACCAGTTACCCAATTCCTAAATGAGCAAAAACACTATTTTTCTTCTTCTCTTTATCCAATCTCACTTCACACGCATACTCCCTCAAGTTCATTGCATGACCTTCAAAACACATAGAAACAATCATTACTAACCGGAAACTCATGTAGAATAACGATAATGCCAACTTACATCTAAAAGACATAGAAGAGATGATTGGACACCATATCCACGACGTCTACAGAGGGAAAAGCAAAAATTGTGCTTCATAAAAGACTCAAAATGAGGAAGAGAGTGAAGAATCCAAAAAGTAACATACATGTTGTTCTTTTCCTTCATATTCATTTATTATTCCATATAATCTCCTTGTAATTTGTAACTTGAAATCTTAACTGGGGCTTAGGATTTGTTGGGGTAAAGATAATGTTTGATATTTTTTGTTTCTACTGTTCAATCGCAGATTAGGATTAGTTGTTCTTGGCTATTGTGTATTTGTTGTTACTTTTTTATTTGAAACTCATTCACGACAGAAAGGTAGAAGCGCAAAAGAGAAAGGATAACAACCATATCTTTGTGTATGTTTAGGGTTTAGAATCCAATTGTGCTGAGATAAGGGGGCCACGGATCCGGGTCATACCCGCAGTCCAACTCAACTCCCCAAAGCCACCCGTTTCTATTTTCCTTTATCTCTTCTCGTTTTATCAGCCTCACACCCATATAGGTTACAAACTTCTACACTTGGCCCAAACTTATGTTTTCAGCTTCACATGACTTTACTCCATATCTGAAATCAACACACCCCAAGCCCATTTCTCTTACTTTTATTTTATTTTGACTCTTAATTTATTTATTTGTTATACAAAAAATGATTATTATTTTCTTAATTAAGTTTTTAATATAAAATCACAAAAAATATTCTTATTTTTGTCTTGCTTTGTTGAAAATATTTGAAAAAACCAAAAAACATTATTAGAGGTATATTAGGACTTCAATTTTAAAAAATGCCAAAAATATTTTCTTTTAGCTATTTATCTCTTAGAATTATTTTCGTTAATTTTTGAATTATTTCTATTTCACTTGTACATTCATCAGGACTTGTAATTAATTAATTCATCCCAATTTGTAAATATGCATCTCACGCTCCATGTGATGTAATAGCTAGTAATTACTTTATTGATTTATTTTTATTTAATTATTCACCACATGTGCACAAACTTTTTTTAAGGAACTAATACTCGATTATGATCCATTTTTACCTTGAGTCAACAAAGCTTTTAAACGTCGCAACGACCACACATAATGCACACACCATGCTTCCCTTTGGGATCACAATAGAGATTTATTCGATTGATTAAACTTCGTTTTAGTTAATCGATTGAATTTATTTCGTGCATGCACTTAAATAATTTTAACTGCCTTATCAATTGTATGAGCCACCTTGTCTGGGCTTGTAATAATTTATTTACTTGCTTTACATTCACGTTTGTTATTTTTCATAATTGTTCACTTCACTCAAATATTTTTTTACAATAAACCATGGTCCAACGCCAACTGATTCTCATCTTCAAAACCACTTTAATAAATAAAGTTGCAAACCTCAATCCAACGTCGATTGACTTTTCAAAACTCTTTTTTCACATAAATAAGGGTTGCCTAGTGGAGGGTAGACACATGTATACTAACTCGAGATTAATAAAGGATAAGTCATGTGGCTTGTATTGGTTAATCATGGTCCGACTAAAAAACTTTTAATGGAAGGGATATACATATATCTTCCCCCTTCTTAAGTTAATCAAGGACAAGTTACCTAACTTGTATTGATTTCACTTTTTTCATAAAAAGGATTAAACGGGAGAGTTAAGGTACCTACCTTTTTTATTCCTAAGTAATAAGGTCCTAAGTACCTACTTTGGACATTCAAACACTCGTGTCCTATAAAATAAATCTCAACTCATTCGAAATCTCTGCCACTTGGCTTTTTAAATTTAAAACCTTTCAAAAAGGGTGATTTTACATACCGTTCCATGACGATGAAACAACGTTCCTTACACATGTGAATGTCGAGCCTTTTCCACTCGAATGCAATGATGGCAAGAGTTTGTGCATAATCTAAACTCAGTCATTCATTTTTAAAGTGATCTAATCGTTCCATTATCCATGCTTCGTGTAACAACGTTTTCGTTCGAATATGGTCGAGTATCTCTCACTAATAAAAACAAAAACAAAATTCTACACGAACTATAAAGCTCTGATTTTTCTATTGCACTATAGGATTTGTTGGCACAAGGTTTTGGAACCGCTACGAGCACAATAATAAAAACCAAAACATTTCTCCTTTATTTATTTCTCCTTTCTAACTTAGAAGCTCATAAATTTTCATACTAACACACGAACGTATGATGAACTAAATGGGTACCATCAAGTACGGTGGATGTGAGGGGTGCTAATATCTTCCCCTTGCATAACCAACTCCCGAACTCTCTTTTGTCTCGACGACCATTTATTTTCTCTTGTGGGTTTTATTTGATATTTTTTCTTTCCTTCTTGGAATAAATAAATCTCGATGGTGATTTCATTGTTCGAATAAATTTTCAAGGCGCTACAATTTTGGCGACTGAACTGGGGAATAATCTCTAAGCGAGTCAACCCTAGTTTAGTTCTTTGTGTGTTTGTGTGTTTATGTTTAATATTTGTTTTCTTCTTCTTTTCTATCATTATCTTGTATATATCCTTTTTTATTCTTATGTTGTGATGTTGGGTTATTCATAAGTCATTCATTATGAGTGAGGCTGTTTATCTCGGGTTTTGGTAAACAACGTCGGTCTCTTGCCAAAAGTTTACTAGCGAGATCGACCAGTGAATCTCAGTAATGTGTTAGTTTTCACGTGTTATCTTTTACAAAGTGTTTTGAAAAAACAAGTGCGTTCGACCTCACATCCAAGATGTTTGTGTGATTGCAGAAACAAACAAAGTAGATTTATAAAACAAAAATGAAAGCATTTAAAAAGGTAAAAAATAAATGACATAACATTTAAAACAGTTGAGAAAATAAACAAGTTTATTCAAACGTACATTTCCCTAGCCTGACTCATTTTGCTCAATCACTTGATTACTCTGAGTGATTAGCGTTAGGAATGTGAAAAGTTTGAACACTTTACAAAGTGCACTAAGTGCTTTAGTTATACTATACATATAATAACTTCTCCTTGGCGAACTTTGATCCTTCACATGCCACGTGTCTCTCATAAATACTCTCCACGAATCCATGTTCTCCATTCTTTGTTCTTTTTCCCTCCAATAAACCTTTATTTGAATAGGTTGGGCCACACTGAACGCTTTGGGACTTTAACATTTCTAACCCTAATTGACCCTTTAGTTGACTTCAACAAGAAAAAACTTGCACCTTGTTCGACCAAATGACTTAATCAATCCAAATCTATTAATAAATACAAAAACCTTTTATATTATTTTCCTTTATTGGTTAAATTTCTACTTTGTTAAAATCCTGAACAACTGAGACCTAATACACAGGTTTAAGGAAATCTTTGGGTTTGAAGGGTGTTATGTAGTGCTTAGACTTGAAAGGCACGTGTCTTGCGAGTTAGTGCAAAGAACCTTCCTAGAGTAAATTCTTTTGGGGAATGTTATTGGTTTACACACATGTGTTATGTAATTAACATTGTTCAAAGGGATCATTGACTCTAGTTTCCTTTTAAGAACCCTTTAAACATGTTGGACACTAAGAGGAGAACCTCTTTGAAATGTTGTCACCTTGAAAGTCCATTGCAATTGATGACAATATTTTAGAGATGAAAATCGTTTATCTAAAACTATTAGAGACTAATAATGAGGGGTTAATGGGTATATTTTTACCTTACCACTTTTCCAACCCCCATAATTTCCCCGTATGTTATTTGAAGCCTTACCTTTGAATCTTGCATGATGCATTTCATCTATTTCATTGTTGATATTGCATTTTATTACATATATTTTTATACATTTGAATTCATTCTCAGCTGACTAGAGAACTCATTTTGTCTGTCTTCGTCTCCATTTGTTCGATTATTGTCAAGCTGATTCCTCTGCACAAGTATAGAACTAGAGTCAACGTCAGAAGAAGAATGGAAAACCAAGAACAACACGACAAAAGAGTTAGAGGAGAGCTCATGGAAAGGAAACAAGCCTTGATTGCTAGAGAAGCTCAACTTCAGAGGAATGTCATCTTTGAAGTACTCACTCCTAAAGCCAGTGGGTCAACAAGACAACTCATCCTCGTCGTTGATTTAGTCACTAGGCCATGTCTTCTTTTCATTTTCAATTTCCTTTATTGTATTGTTATTTGCATTAAAACTTGTTTGTTTATGAGTGTAAGTCTTAATGAAATGAGGGTTGCATATTTTGAACCAATTCACATTCATATTTACGCTTTCAATTTTCAAAAACAATATGTCTCTCATGTGATTCCTTTATCAAACTCTTTTTTATGCGTAGATTGGATGGATGATGATGAAAATGAAATACCCATAAACGTTGTTGGTATGATTTCAAATAAAACTCCACTGATGATGTAAGGCATTGTTTTAACTCTCAAACATTGGATAAATAAAGAAGTTAATCCCTCGTCAATCCCTTTATGAAAAAACCTGCAATTTTAACCTAGGGAAGGGTAGTTGATAGTTAATTTGGTTGTGAATTCCTTCAAAAACCTTTCAATATAGGTTCCAAATCACAAGCTTTCCTCCGCGTACACCAAAGAAGTGTCTTAGAATATCATGCAAGTCAAAAGGTGTCAATGATGGTTCTCAGTAATCATAAGCCAGACAATCACCATCAAAAGAAACAAAGAAAAAATCCCGCTAAGTCAAAACCTACAAAAGGAGACTTACGGAATAATTGGGGCATCCCGCTAACTGTAAGCTCAAAATAACTAGTTCATGAAAAAATTAGGGATAAACAAAATCAATCAAAAGAGAAGTCACTAAAATCCTCAGCAAAAGAAAATTGTTGTGACTATTAAAAAGATAAAAGGGACTGCCATCTCAAAGATCCATTTGGATTTTGAGCCACCATCAAACCAGTGCTACAATTTCAAAAGTTATTGGAACCTGAATGAATAGGCTAAGTTAACTAGACGTAGGACTGAAGATCATCATAAAGAATTGGGTGGGTATAAATTAACTTTGAGCCTTTATCCTTTGTTTCTAAAACCGTGAACCAGACCACGTTACAACCTTCAAAAGACCTAGTTAAAGCTAGGTTTATTTTGAAAGCATACTACATCAAGGTTGCATAAACTGACTCCTAAGAGATTTGCTAATCATTTATCTTGGTATCATATCATTGCATTATCTTTCACTTTGAATTTCTAAACCATTTTATTTTGACCAATGACATCATTCCTATAATGATTTTAATTTCAAAACTTGCATGAGCATCACATTAAAATTACCATTTTTTAATGAATAATTTTACTTGCAAGTAAGCACTCATCATCAAGGAATTTCAAACAGTTGAGAAACTTGGTCAATGATCCTATCAAGGGCATTACTTCAAGATCCTATTAAAATCAGTTCAAGATTTGTCGACCAAGTCAAATCATTCTGAGAATTAGTTACCCAAAAAAATATATTCTTTAAGACTCATGTTGGGGCAAGAGTTTCAAGCACAAAATAAAGAAGTCATTTCAAGAAACAGTCAAGCTGAAGCAATGATCAACTAACCTGAAGCGCTTATCAAGCCCAAGCATATCTCACCAGTACTTCCTAAAAGGATCATCATATTGACGCAATTGAAAGTTATGATAGAAGTGTGTTCAAAACATCTTTTAAGAGTAGATTTGGAAAAGTTTTATGTGTTGAGGAATCAGAGTTCTAATATTCCATCACAAAAGAGTCTAACTCAGTTCTCATAAACATTTGCATTGCATGCATTGATCACACACACACACACACACACACACACACACACACATATATATATATATATATATATATATATATATATATATATATATATATATATATATATATATATATATAAATCATGTATAACAAAATTCAATATCATGTATAGCTCTAAGAGTGTTTCGCACTTATTTGCATTTTCCTAGGTCTAGTTGTTATCAACATATTACCATGTATTCAAAGTACAACTAACTTGGCACCTACCAAAACAAATTTCGGTCCTTGTAATTTCATTTTTCTGAGATTTATCATATGTTCTTCTGGATATGTCTATCGTTCTGATGTTTTTCCAGAACTTTGTTTTCTTTCTCCGATGCTTTTCGGAATATGTCTTGTTTGTTCTGATATTTTTCCAGAATTTTGCTTCATATATTCGATGTTCTTCCAAATATGTCTTTGTTATGATGTTCTTCCAGAACACTGTTGCGATTATCTGATGCTTTTCCGGATATATTTTGTTTGTTTTGATGCTTTTCCAGAACTTTTCTTTTTCCATCTGATGTTCTTCCGGATATGTATTTGTTCTGATGTTATTCCAAAACCCTATTGCGATTATCCGATGCTTTTTCGGATGTGTCTTATTTGTTATGATGTTTTCCAAAACTTGTTCTCGTACAATTAATGTTTTTCTAGATGTTCCTGACATATGTTTAAGCTTGGATAACTTTCCTTTCATTCAATTCTTTTTTGAATGTTCATAGGTTTGTTTTCCTTTCCATCAAATTTTTTTCGGGATGGATACTTAGATTTCCAATTTGGATTTATTTCATCCAATGCTTTTTGGGATGTCTCTGTTGGATTTTCGGGTTAGAGGTATCCTCTACATTCAATGTTTTTCTGAATATTTTGGATGTCTCCGATGTTTATTTAGAGTTTGGACCCTTTTCCATCCAAAGCTGTCCAGTTTATGCCCAGGTAGTTGTTGATGGTCGTGCAAGAGAATTAAACCAACTTCCCCCTAACAACAGAAGTGAAAGGAAAGTCACACCCCTCGGTCGGAATGGCATTGGCGTATAACTCACGAACTAGCTCAACATTAACCTTGGTTTGAGGCTCACATAGAACACCCAAACCGTAGTTAGCAAGAATAGCATCAGGCGTTGCATAATGGCCCTGCTCTCGGAGCCGGATAATTCTTTCCGTCCATATATTCCGCTCCTCGAGCTCTTTGTACCTCGCCTCTTGAGCAGGTCCCAAGAAGCGAACTCCGTCGAAAGATACGGACCTAGAGGACCCAGCCCCGACGGAAGAAACTCTTTGTCGTTTCGGAGCCATCTGAAAAACAACACAAAAATCAACGAAATTCAACACCGAAATGCCCGTTAGTGAAAATTCTTGCAAACAGCAGTAGAAACCATCAAACTAAAGCATCTAGACACAACGGACGAATCAAAAACATAGCAGAAGAATTTTTCAGAATTCTGCAGACCGCGCTGAGCGCGCTCTGCGATTTCCAGAAAAATTCTTCTGTAAAAACAGAAATTTCTCCACACAAACAGACCTAATAGCAACGAAATTCCTATTCTAAGCAATCTCTACCATCTAAACAACCTAATCCTAAGAGAAAAATCAAAAATTCCTAAACCTACGTTTTCAAAATCTAACCTAAACAGCGAAATTAAACGAAATGGAAAGGGGAAAAACATAGAGACACTTACTTAGATGCTTGAGGGAATGATTAGCCAAAGAAATTCGCAAGAACTTGTTGATTTTCGGTTGAGGATTTTTGGGATTCTTGAGAGAGTGAAAAATAGAGAGGGAAGAGTGAAAAGAAAACTTACTTTAACCCTATTTTATTTACAATTACCCAAGATTGAGTTGGGCCCAAGAAAAACCCATTTATTCAAAATATTTTTATTTTTATTTTTTTAAAATCTCCCAGACCGCGCTAAGCGCGACCCAGACCGCGCTCAGCGAGAAAGTTACTGGAATTTGGGTCAAATTGCGCGCTAAGCGCGACCTGCAGAATTCTGCATTTTTCTTTAAAACAGCAAATTAGCATCATGTACAAGTTAAAATGAGTGCAATAAAGAATACTTACAATGTTGGGGTGCCTCCCAACAAGCGCTTTGTTTAACGTCGGTAGAGCTCGACGGTTCGGAATGATCAAGGATCATTAAAGAAGATGGCACCAACATCACGATTTGCTCCTCCGAAATTGTAAACCTCCATGATTTCCTCCTCCGTCACATCATTTCGGAAAGCGTCATGTTTGATCTTGGAATGCGTTGTTCCTTCAAAGAGATTGAAAGCAACCTCTTTATCTTGCACTCTTACTTTCATAATTCCATCGTCAATGTCGATCATCATTCGTGAAGTCTTCATAAATGGCCTTCCAAGAATTAATGGCACGTCTCGATCCTCCTTCATGTCAATCACAACAAAATCCACCGGAAATAGGAATTTGGCCACCTTGACAACCATGTCTTGAGCAATTCCATAAGGTGAAATGGTTGATTTGTCGGCTAGTTGCAAAGTCATATTGGTAGACTCTATCCTGACATTTCCCAATCTTTTCACAATAGACAATGGGATTAAATTTATGCT
Source organism: Vicia sativa (assembly GCA_021764765.1). NCBI lineage: Eukaryota > Viridiplantae > Streptophyta > Magnoliopsida > Fabales > Fabaceae > Vicia > Vicia sativa. Next base: position 132,965,778 of record CM038794.1, read on the forward strand.
AGACCCCAGATCAATCAAACCATTATTACCCTTGAAGGTATCTCCAATGGCCACCGGCAACGTGACTCTCCCCGGATCGAATTCCTTCACTGGAAGAGCTTGTTTAATTATGGAACTACAATTAGCATCAAGCAAAATTGTCTCCTTATCTTTGTGCCTCTTCTTCCTTGTGAGCATATCCTTCATGAATTTCACATATTTCGGCATTTGCTCCAATGCTTCGGAAAATGGAATGTTTATGTGAAGTTGTTTAAAGATATCCAAAAACCGAGCATATTGTCGTGCCTTCTCCTTCTTTGACGGTGCATGAGGGTAAGGTAAATTTTGAATGGGAGTTGAGCTTTCTTCTTTACCTCCCTTTTTACTCTTCCTTGCATTCTTCTCTTTCTTTTTACTTCCTTCACCATTCTCTTTCTACTTTTCAACTAAATTTGACTCCTCTACAACTTCATTGCTTTCATTTTCAACTAAAACTTCCGACTCATCCTCCTCGACAACTTCATCGCCTTCACCATTCGTCATCTCATTACCACTCATAGTGAAAATTGCTTTACAATACTCCTTCGGATTTGCTTGAGTGGTTGGGGAAAATGATGTTGAAGCCTTTTGTTCGGAAAGTTGCTTGGCTAGTTGCCCCATTTGAGTTTCCAAATTCTTGATAGATGCCTCCGTGCTCTTTTGGTTTGCCATAGAAGCTTGCATAAATTGAGTTAGAGTGTCTTGAATGTTGGAAGATCTCACTTGATTTTGAGGTTGAGCTTGATTTTGATTTTGAGTTTGATAAGGATTTTGCCTAGCTTGGTTGTTGTTGTCTTGTCTCCACCCGCCTTGATAACCTTGGTTACCTCTTTGTTGGTAACCTTGGCCTTGATTTTGATAAGGGTAAGGAGCTCGTTGTTGGTATCCTTGCCCTTGGTTTGCCATATAATTTGCTTCTTCATTTTCCGGAGGACAAAATCCGGTTTTATGATCCCCTTTACACAATTCACAACAAGCAATTTGTTGAGCTTGCTTGCTTGATGTTCCTTGCAACTCCATGATTTTTTGAGGAAGTCTTGCCATTTGTTTTGTCAATTCTTCAACTTGTTTCGCAAATAATTTGTTTTGCGCTACAAGAGCTTCATGACTCGAGCCAATTTCAAGAACTCCCATTTTTACTTGTGCACCTCCTTGATCATGTTGAGTTTGGTGGTCATTCCTCCCCATCTTCTCAATTATTTGAATTGCTTCATATGGTGTTTTTGCCATGAAAGAACCTCCCACCGTAGCATCCAACAACAATTTGTGTTGAGGTTGGAGACCATTTCAGAAAATATGAATTTGGGTGAGCTCATCAAAACCATGGCTAGGACACTTCCTAAGCATAGACTTATACCTCTCCCAAGCCCTATTCAAAGGCTCGTTTACTCCTTGTGAAAATACCGAAATTGCGGTCTTTTCCTCCATGAAACGTGATTGAGGGAAAAATCTTTCAAGAAATTTTTCCTCCAAAACATTCCAATTTGTCATTGTCTCTTGCAATTGGTCTAGATACCAATCTTTTGCTTTCCCCACTAAAGAATGAGGGAAAAGCCTTTGAAAGTATTGCTCTTCTTGGTCTTCCGGAGCCCCGGCCGCTCCCGCGATCTCATAGAACTTAGTAAGGTGGGTGTAAGGATCTTCATGGTCATGGCCATGAAAAGGACTTGCATAAAGAAGTTGAAGTAAACCCGTCTTCATCTCCGCGACCCTTGCATTTTCTTGGCGAGCAAATTGAGCGGTGTGACGAGGGCTATTGACACAAGGCCCCCGTGGTGGTGGTGGTGGTGGTGGTGGTGGTTGATTCTCCGCCATAGTGATAACTTCTCCTAACACGGGTGGTGTAGAAGAAGTAGATGTTTCGCCTCTTTCTCCTCTTTCTTGCCTTTGCCTAGCTAGTCTTTTCCTTCTTTTAGCACTACTATTAAGTCTTCTAGCCGTCCTTTCAATTTCGGGATCGAAAAGGAGTTGATCGACCGGAATACTTCCTCGCATAAACTAATTCCTGAAAAAGTCTAACCACACAAAAGAAACAAAGAGAGATTAGTAGAAAAATGTCTTAAAACACATAACTATTGCGATACTAGCAATATCAACGTAATCCGAGCGGCGCCATTTTGTTGTAGGATTTTTCCGCGAACAAGTATTTTTAATTATCGATTCCACAGAGATTGGTGTATATTGTAGTCTTTCAATAGAAAAGTGTATTTTAAGATGAAAGTAACCAAAGGGTTTGTTTCCTAATCTACTAGTAACATGCATTTCCAAACAAGTAACTAAATTAATCTTTTCAAAAGAGAGTTATGGTTTGGATTCAAGAGAGTTGGAGTTTGTTTGTAATTGATGGAAGCATGTCAAGATTAGTTTCATTGACCTAATTTCATATGCATTCAATTAATCAAGTGATGAACATAGTAGATGATTTCTATAAATATATATCCTCTCAATCTTGTAGATTTCCCATCAAGATTGTGAATGTTATCATGTTAATCTTTGCATGATCCCTCACTACAACTATTGACATGATAATCATTAAGTTCAATATTTGTAAACACTAACACACAAATCTATCCCTAGCATTTGTTCATTAGTGGATGAATATCCTAGGTCTACTTTGAAGTATTCTTTCCCAAGCAAGACTCAAAGCATAAAGATGAAGAACAAAGATATTCAACTATATTAATCATCAACCATGTTCATACACAAATGGATTAAAAGAAATACATACTAGTTAGATCAACTACCTCTAATCTTGACACAAAAAGAACTTAGCCACTTATTTCCATGGTTGCTTTGCTCTCAAGATTGTTGGTAGAGATGATGAACATGAAGAATCAATGATGAAAAACTATGGCTTTTCTTACAATTTCTTTCCCTAATTTTACACAAATTGAAAGATTGATTATGATGAAGTAAAGTTCCCCCCTTTTACAAGCCAAAAGTCAGCTGAAATGATGGAGTTGGTGGCCCAAAAGGTGAAAGCATGGGTCTGTCCTTTTTCGATTTTATGGACCGCGCTTAGCTTAGTCGTATTGAGTCGCTAAATCTTTACCTGTAGCATGCTTCTTCATCCAAAAATTTCTTCAAAAATAATCATCCCAAAAGCTCTTCAAGTGTCCTTGAATCCAAGCTTGGGAGAATTAATCAATAAAAATCTACAATTAAAAGTAAACTAAGTTAAATAATATATTATGAACAAAAACTAAATAAAAACCTAATTAAACCAAAATACTAGAATAAATACTACTAATTAATTAAAAAGACATTGTTAAGGACCACAAAATCATGTACAAAATAGCTACAATTTGGTCCTTAACAAGTATGGTTACCTATTAGATCTGATGCTTTTTCGGATGTCTATTATCTTTCTAGTGTTCATCTCTTTCTTCCCAGGTACTATTGGACATTCTTTGTCATCATGATAGATCTCAAAAATATCTCTGTGTTTCCCTCAACATGTTTTTCTACGTCATCTCATTCGATCTACCATAAATTTATCGTTTCGAGTCTTTTTCAATATTCCCACGGAGTCCATCTCTTATGTAATATCTCATTCAATATATATATATATATATATATATATATATATATATATATATATATATATATATACACCAAAAAAGGATTTCATGTATTCATTACATTGCACATCATGTTTATTGCATCCGAGTGCAAAATCTGGGTCTTTCTGTATTTAATTACCTTTTGTCATCGATACCGTGAAGACTTATGTCTTTCAAGTTATCTAGCTCATGATAATTAAATAGGAACATCTATCATAACCTGATTTGTACCCTCCTTTCTATTCATGTCATTAAATTTGGGAGGATTGAACTTTCAATTCACTACTTTCATATATCTTTTATTAATGTCATTATGCAATATCCATTTGTCCATTTTTATATCCATGTCGATTTTTATATATCCATATGTTTATGTTCATAAATTTATCCTTTTATCCATTTTTGTTTTAAATCTAAATAATCAAATCAATATCAATTTGTCATCATCCACAAATCCTCTTTCTTCAATCCAATATTCACTATCTTTTTATTTATCAAATGTCCAAACCACATATTATCATGTTTCACATTTTGAATTATCCTTCATTAAATTTCCTTTTTATATATTACTTTTTAACATAAAGTATAATAAAAAGAAAGCTATTTCAATAATACAAAAGGTCCCATTCATTTGCATTTCTTTTTATATGTTACATTTAGATTACAGATACAGAATTTATTGAAAAATGAAAATAAAGTTTAGATACTTTAAGTTTTGTTTTTTCTCTACAAAAGTATATTTAGCAGCACAGATGTATAGAAAAAGCAGAAAATAGAAGAAGGTGCTTACAATGTATTTTCATCTGCCTTGTTCATTCTCCATCACCTTGTGTATATTATCCATCCATTCCATACATGCAAATTGTACATAAAAATCAGAAAATACTCAGTATATAATACACATCACATCTTCTAGAGTTCCATAAGAGACAAAAATCACACAAAACTTCACACCTAAGAATCCTCTCTCTTCCTCGAATTCCATACTCTTTCTTCGACTAAATTAGGATTAGTTGTTGTTGGCTATTGAGTGTTTGCTGTATGTTTTCACTTGAAACCATCCATGATAGAAAGTAGAAGCGCAAGAGAGAAAGGATAACGGCCATATCTGTGTGAATGTTTAGGGTTTATAACCCGATTGTGTTGAGGAAAAATTTACTTTGTAACTTTAAAATTAGACTTGTACCCCTACGATTTAAAAAAATGTCAATTTTATCTTTTAATTATAACTATTTTATTTTTATTAGTAATTAAAACATTAAAATTTTTGCATCCCTACACGCTTTTCGGAACACTTAAAAGAAGCGTTCCGGTATGATAATTTTTTAAAAAGAAACTGTTTCGCTACTTTTAGCCACATTTTAAAACTGTTGCTAAAACTTATTTAATAATTTTTATGAGTAATTATTTAAAAAAAATCAGTTGAGCTATGCTTATAAACTGTTGCTAAAACTTCTTTAACAATTTTAAAGCCATAACACTTTCAAAAACTGTTCCGGTATGGTATTTGATTTTCAGAAAATAGTTTTTGTTACGGTTTGAACCGTTGCTAAAACTCTTTAAGTAATTTCTTTAAACCGGAACACTTTTAAAAAGTGTTCCGATATCCTGCCTAATAATAAACTCAACCTGAACACTTTCAAAAAAAATTCTGGTACGTTATCTAATAATACACTAAATCGGAACACTTTTAAAAAGTGTTCTGATTGGTAATTTTTTTTATAAAACAGTTTTGGCTACGCTTTTGAACCATTGTTAAAACTCTTTTAGAAATTTTTAAAACTGAACACTTTAAAAAAACATTTAGCTACGGTTTTGAACCGTTGCTAAAACCCTTTTAGAAATATTTTAATCATAAATCTTACAAAAATTGTTCCAATTTATTACAATACATACCGGAACATTTTCTTTAAGTGTTCCGAAATGCATGCATAAGGGTGCAAAATTTAAATTTTTCGTAAATCATAAAAAGTAAAATAATAAATTAGTTAAAAAATTTAAGAGTAAAACTGACATTTTTAAAAAATTGTAGAGATACAAGTCTAATTGTAGGAGTACGAAATAAATTTTTCTGTGTTTAGATAAGGGGGCCACGGATCCAGGTCATACCCTCGGTCTGGCCCAGCGCCCCAAAGCCACATGTTTCTATTTTCTTCTATCTCTTCTCATTTTTAGGCCTCACACCCTATGGGTTTCAAACTTCTATACTTGACCCAAACCTGTGTTTTCATCTTCACATAACTTTACGCCAGATCCGAAATCCAGACACCCCAAGCCAATTTCTCTTACTTTTATTTTCTTTTGACTCTTAATTTATTTGTTTGATACAAAAATCAAAAAATATTATTATTATTATTATTATTATTATTATTATTATTATTTTAATTAAGTTTTTAATATAAAATCACAAAAAATATTCTTGTTTCTATCTTGCTATGTTGAAAATATTTGAAAAAACCAAAAATATTTTTTAGAGGTATATTAGGACTTTAATTCTAAAAAAATGTCAAAAATATTTTCTGTAGCTATTTATCTTTTAGAATTATTTTCGTTAATTGTTGAATTATTTCTATTTCACTTGTATAATCATAAAGACTTGTAATTAATTGATTCATCCACATTTGTAAATATGTATCTCACACCCCATATGAAGTAATAACAAGTAATTACTTTATTGCTTTATTTTTATATAATTACTCACCACATGTGCACAAACTTATTTTAAGCATCTAATACTCGATTGTGAGCCACTTTTACCTTGAGTCGATTAAATTTATTTTGTACATGCACTTACACAATTTTAATTGTCTTATCTTTTGTATGAGACACCTTGTCTGGGGTTGTAGTAATTTATTTACTTTCTTTACTTTCACGCTTGTATTATTCACAACTGTTCACTTTACTCAAACTTTCTTTACAATAAACCTTGGTCCAATGCCAAGTGATTCTCATCTTCAAAACCACTCATAAATAAATTTTCAAACCTCGATTCAACATCGAGTGATTTTTCAAAAAAAAATTCTCAAATAAATAAGGGTTGCATAGAAGAGGATAGACACATGTCTACTCACTCGAGATTAATCAAGGACAAGTGACGTGGTTTGTATATGTTAATCATGACCCGACTAAAACACTTTTAATGGAAGGGGTAGACACACATCTCCCCCCTTCTTAAATTAATCAAGAACATGTTTCCTAACTTGTATTGATTTCACTTTTTTCATAAAAATGATAAATGGGAGAGTTAAGGTACCTACCTTTTTTGTTCCTAAGTGTGTCATATAAAATCAATTTCAACACGTGTGTCATATAAAATCAATCTCAACTCATTTGAACTCTCTGTCACTTAGCTTTTTAATTTAAAACATTACAAAAAGGGTGATCTGTTGCCACATTCTGTGACGATGAAACAATATTCCTTACACATGTGAATGTCGAGCCTTTTCCACTCGAATGCGATGATGGCAAGAGTTCATGCATAATCCAGACTCAGAAATTCATTCTTGAAGTGATGCAATCATTCAATTTTCCATGCTTCGGGTAGCAATGTTTCCATTCGAATGTGATAGAGTGTCTCTCACTAAAAAGAAACAACAAACACACATTTTTTTATCCAAAATACGATGCTCTAATTTCCATATTGCACTATGGGGATATGTAGTCACAATGTTTTGAAACCGCGACGAGCACAATAATAAAACATAAAAATATTTCTCCTTTTTTCTTTCTCCTTTCTAACTTAGAAGATCGTAAATTTTCATACTAACACACGGACGTATGATGAACTAAATGGGTACCATCGAGTACGATGGATGTGAGGGGTACCATCGATATTTTCTTTTTCCTTCTTGGAATAACTAAATCTCGATGGCGACTTCATTGTTCGAATAAATTTTTAAGGCGCTACAATGGGCCCATGAAATAAACATGTTCCTTATATTAATTCTCTATCCTACCAGTACTAGGTGAGGTACATAGCGCATGCAAGGAACAAAGCGTCCGATTGCAGACCTGTTGTTCCTAGGGGATAAGCTATGCTCTGCAAGAGATGTACTATTTTGGAGTTGTTTTTCTTGTAGTACTTTGATATTATCCTTTTACTTTCCAGCTTATCTTCATGATTTCACACCAATCTTCTTCTATCTTCGCCTTTCTCTTAGTGTTCTATACTTCTTTCTGTATCTTTTGGCCCTAAAGGATGTTGAACATGAAGTGCCTAATTGGCGCGATAGAACTCCTCACTAGAGTGACTCATGCACATGCAAAACACTTAAAATTCACAAGATAAAGCACTTTTTGTGCTCTTTACTAATCTAGCTAAAAAATAAAACTCAACTGAATAATGGAAGTAAAATCATATAAAGTAGTAAAAGAATTAAGTGCCAAGGTCTTAAATAACTCACATAATGTAGTTTATCAGAGGACGATCACATAACCACTATAAATCCCAGTGTACATCTCTCTCACTCCTTTTAATTTTGTAAAAATTGCATGTTAGGGTGTTTTTATCGCTTTCACATAATTGTATTACATTAGGTTTTTCCTTGGTAGCTATTTATTTGTTAGGTGTAAGTTATGTTAGAATTAACACTTTAAATTTGTCTTGTGGGTGATTAAAATTGAAAATTGTGATCATAGAATCCATATCGTATTGACATTTTATAAATAGACATCTTGTGTAGTTTTGATATCAATTTAATACAATACATTGTGTTTTTCATTTTGGTCAATTCTTCGATTCAATCTTTCTAGTATTGTGTTATATATATATATATATATTAGCATTAGAGTTGGAGTTTAGATCAGTTCTAAGCGACTCAAAATTTTGTGAATATGGGTGACGAACGATTTGAAAAGAGCATATAGTAGAACATCAATTTTCAAAGGCAAAAACTATGCTCTTTGGAGGAAAAATATATTTGTACACTTAAGTTCTGTAGACAAACGTTTATTGATAGCAATTACAATACTCCTTTTATTCCCAAATAAATTCAATAATTCTTTTACACTCCAAAAACATTAGTCAGATGACGAAATCAAAAAGACTTCATATGATTTGAAGACATGAAATCTACTTATATCAGTGTTAAGCAATATAATATACTCTATCTCCCATGATAAGAATGCAGAAACAATGTGGAATCCTCTTCAAATCCTTTACGTGGAAACTGAAGGCGTTGAGTATTCTAGGGTTAATACGTTGATTGAGGAGTATGAAATTTTCCGTGTGGAACTCGATGTTATTGTGGAATACATGCAGACTCAATTTCCCCATTTAATCAACAAGTTAGACAACTTGAGAAAGTATTTTTCTAAAACAGTATGTGCTAACAAAATTTTAAGGTCTATGTGAAAGGAATGACAATCAAAAGTTACAACTGTCAAAGAATAAAATGATCTTAATAATTTGGATATCACAAATTGTTATGAAAGCAAACTGGACATGAGAATAACAATAACGGCTTGCTGCAAGCGAAGTAAGCTTGAAAAATAAAGAAAAGGTCAAAGAATAAAAGCAAGATATTTCCTTGAAAGCTTCGTCATCAAAGACAAAGAAGGTAAAATATGTAAGTGATAGTTATGATGAAGACTATTCCAAATAAGAAGAGATGTGGTTATTCGTCAAGCACTATAATCAATATATGAAGAATCATAAGCTCAAATATTTCGACAAAAATTTGATAAATTTCAAGAAGTATCATCTGCACAAAAGGAACATAAGAGAAAGGAATAAGATGTCGCATGCTTTGAATGCGGAAATTCATGTCATTATTGAACAATGTATCTGAGTCTCAACAAGCGCCTTAAGAAAAAGGATACGAACTTCAACAAGACGAATGGAAAATATGCCAAAGGTAGTAAAGCCTATATTGTTTGGAAAGAAGAAGAAGTGAGCTCCTCTTTATCTATCAATTCAAGTTTGGATGTTGGATTTTCAAATTTGTGCTTAATGGCACACAAAAACGTGAAGACTCGTAGGTATGTAGTTTTTGAAAGCGTTTAGTGAAATGCACATAGACGTGTTAAACGCTTTTAAGAAATTTTTATCCAAAGAAAACTTATTTCTAAACTTGAAAAGAATATTAATGTTATTAATAGTACTTTAGATTCCTCAAAGAAAGAGCATGCATCCGTCCGTTGATGAAAATTTAATGTTTATGATACTTTAGTTGAAAAGATAATAAAAATAGATTGTATTACTTGTCTAATTTTAAAATTTTAAAATGAAAATTTTAAAGGAGAATCAGCACAAGTTATTTCTCTATCTAGTACTGGTTTTACTTCTTCAAGTAAAAGAGAAATCAATTTTGAAAGAAAAAAAACCCGCTTTAAAAAAAATCATATAACACGATTCATCTTTCTTATGTTTGAATCACTAAATCAACATATATCGCTCCAAAACCAATGGAGAAACGGCTCCGATAATTTGTAATTTAAACATATATATATATATGTATGTAAAATCTATTAAAAATTATCCAATCAAATATCTAACTTGAATAATCATGATTAAAATTTAATTTTGAACATTCAAAGTTAAGAATTATATTTTTTATTTTATAACTTGAGTGTTAAGGAACATTAATTAAAGAATGGACAAATATATCATTAAATTTAAATAAAATTAAAACATATGAAATAAATTAATTATGTCTATTTTATAGTACTTCTAGTTCGATCTATTATACATGCATATGTTGAAGTTGTTGTTTACAACCACTTTAATTTAATTGAACATGTGTCATAAGAATTTGTTCTCCCTCTTTTTCAAATATGACACTCGCAGTTGTTCATGTCATGTTATGACAACCATGTAAATGCAATACATATTAACTTTAATTTCTCATGTCTTCATGAGAATTTGTTCTCCCTTATTTTTAAATATGACACCTGGAGTTGTTCATGTCATGTTATAACAACCATGTAAATGCAATACATATCGTGAGAAACTATTCTTCCACCTTCATATTTTGTGTTAAATTAGTGTAATAAGTTTCATGTGAAAAAAATGTTATATATGTTAAAAATAAGAAGTAATTTTATTACCTATGACTCTTATATATAGTTGTTTACTCTCCAGTGACTAGTTTCTTTCAAATAACTATAAAAATTTGTAACATTACATTATGTATTTTAATAAGTTAAGAATTTTGTTATTTACCTCCTCAATATAGATGGAGGGAACCATAAAATTAAAAAACAGATATTAACAATGATAGTTAAATATATTATTTTAAAAATTAAAAAGACACTAGGAAAACAATTAAATAATATAAAAAAACTTGATTTTTCTTTTACTATTAAAATTCATTTAACTTTAATCATAAAAATTAAATTTCACCATAAGACAATTGATTTCAAATAATTATTAGAGAGATTAAATATTTTTAATACTTTACAAAACATTCTAGTTGTGTCATAATAGTTAAAGGTTGACAGTTAAGAATTATTTAATCTACCATGATAGTAATAAATCTTATAATATATTGCCCTAAACTCAATATGTGTTGTATGTTATTATAATGAATTGTATTCAAGTTATTTTTATACTCCTTCAATATTTATTAAAAAATGTTTAATATTTGCAAACTGCAAACTTATATTCCCTATATTTTCTCAAATAGTTAATACGAATTTTTACTAATTTGACAGTGACATTAATGTACATGTTTTTCTTAAATTTTTTTAAAACAATTTTGTTATATTTTATTCTATTATATATATATATATATATATATATATATATATATATATATATATATATATATATATATATATATATATATATATATATATATATATATATATATATATATATATATATTTTGAAAACTTCTTCTAGTTAAAAAATTTAAAAATAATTTAATATCATAAGATTAAATGATATTAAGTTATTGATACACTACTTCGTTTGTAGAGATAAAACCTATCTATATATAAATAGGGTATTGCTAATTTACAATTTAAAAATTTAATACTCAATTTTATGAGTAACTATATGAAAGGATATGTGATAATTTAAAAATTTAATACTCAATTTTATGACTAACTATATGAAAGGATACGTGATATAGGTAGTTAATAATTTAAGTTGTTCTATTAGAAGAACACTAATTCAATAATTAGTTATTTCAGATCTAGGAAATATAATAAAAACAAAATGTTTCTCTAATATGATATCCACATTAAATGATGGGAAATTGGAATGACATAGCCGTAGATTGAAATCGTATTCATTTTAGTCTTTTCTTAGGAATATTTGACTTAAGGTAAAGGTTGTTGAAAATGTTGTAAGAAAGGTCGATACATATACATTTATGCCGAAAATTTACACAAAGATTTGGTGTTAAGAATGTGGTAAGAAATGTTAGATTTAGGTAGAAGATTTGGTGTTAAGAATGATCAGACATATTAAATTTTCACACCTTTCATGTTTGAGTTGTATCCGTAGCATCTCCTTATACATTTTTAAAAAAGTAAAATTCAATTAAATGTATGACATTTCTAAAATTAAAAAATTATATTTCTTTAATTTTATGAATTTATAAATACTTACAAATTAGAGATATAAAATACATAGCATATATTTTAAATATTACATTCGTTTCAAAATAAATGTCATAAAAGAAGATTAAAAAAATATTAAAAACAAAAATGTTAAAAAAAGAAAATAGGATAAATAAAAAAGAGAATGGTGATTTAACCAAATTATCATGGTTGTTTATGAATGTATTTTAATTATCATTAATGTAACCAGTGAAGTGCAGGTAAATTAATTTGATACATTATAAATATGTCTAAGAATGCATATAAACTTGAAATAAATTATTTAATTATAAAATCAACAACATCATATAATTTCAATTGTATTGAAGTTTTATATAAAAGAGGAAAAAAAGACCTGTAAAATGTAAAAAGAAAAAAAAAACTAATATTAAAAAATATATTTTTTATCTCTTAAATTAGTATAATTGTTGAATAAAATAAATATATTGTGCTGAGTAAGATTTAATTTAATTTTTATTTTTAATTATACTATGTCAACAACATTACACAAAGTAGCTTCGTAGAAAATTTGATAAAATATTGGACTTTTTAGAAAAATATAAAAGCATCGGATTCTAATATGTGAGATATTGGGTTGAACTTTATTGTGTCGAAGGATGCTAGAATTGTTAGCATCGAATTGAGTCTGTTTGTTATGTCCAATTGGTTAAGTTAGCTTGTACTCTAAGTTAGCTTGTAATGGGTATCTGTGATAAAAGCCCATTAGTTTAGTATGTTAGGTTTATTATAAATAGCATACTAGTCTCTCATAATTGCATACTGCAAATCCTAATTTAGGGTGAGAGGGTTATTTGTTATTCCTGTATACTTGTAATCTTGTTTTGAAGATAAAGGAAAGAATAACATTTAATAACCAATCCTTGTGTTCATCTTGTTCTTCATTCTTTTTCCTTACATTGAGCAACAAATTTATATTTTGTTTCCAAGGCATCCGATTCACAACATAATAAAACATCAAAACATGTTCTGCATCATCTATTACCAAAGAAAATAGTTTACAAATTAGATAAACAAAGAGGAAATACTCAAATTCAAAAAAAAAAAAAATTAAACAAAATCTATAAACTAATAAAAGTAGAAAACACTATCATATGCAACGATAAATTTTAGAGAGCGGCTATATTGACTTAAAATTCAACACCGTAGTCGCTACACAGTATAGTATCTACATGCAAAGCAAATTTTAGTGGATTTTTTAATTCATCTCATGACCTTCTTATTCACTCATGCAAAATTCTTAAATTGTTCCTGAAAATTAGAAATATATCTTCGGGACGTACCACCATCTCATAAAATTTACAATAAATCAGAAATTAACTTCTGATTTTATACCGTAACTATATTTCTGGTTTCGTTCATAATAGAAATTCAGAATATTTCATTTCATTGTCTAACATAGAGATACATAAACTTAACAAATACAAATCGAAATTTAAACATAAATCGAACATTACAAATCAATATCCTGGTGGACGTTGCAGCATCCTCATAATGTCATCGACGATTCTTGATAAAGTCACATCTAGCTCGATTAGTACTTTCTCCTGAAAACTTCGATAAGTCGGCCACATAGCCCGTAAATCGCAGTCGTTCTTCACTTCACGGTTCATGTGGCCTCATGGAAAATACAATTAAGTGTGGACCGAGAGATGTATAACATATTCTCCTTGAACCTGTGTTCCAACACCGTGATACTGCAACCAAATATCGTTTGTATCTCATCTTGAGACAAGCATGCGCAGATTCAACTCGGTTTGATGTTGTATGTCCGAGGTGCATAACTGATCAGTCCATGCACAAACAAATTTCTCCTTCACCTGATCAAGTATTGTGCTCTCCACATATTTCAACAGATTTAGATATTTCTCACAAACAACTCGGAATTGTAAAATAGCATCAGTATACATCTCTTTTGTAGATGCATTAACAATAGCATTCCATGCAGCCATGATTTTATCCACAATAACACCAGACTTTACCAACTTTCCATCTTCACCAGCTACCTGTTTCGACCCCACAACAGGTTTAACCCGACTTTAGGGACTAAAATGTTAGTTTTTTGAAATGACAAGATTGTTTTTGCAATAAAAAAATATTTTACAGGGGGTTAAACCATAAATGACCTATATGGCAAAGAGATAAAATGGTAATAACCCTTTTTTGTTTCATTATAATATCTTTGATATTGTTTTATGTTATTATTTTATGTTTATTATTTCACTTTTGTCTAATCTAATTTTTACATATTAAATGAGACGTTGTTGTCCAAATATGATGAGCTTTGGTGTTATTTGGTAGTGTATGAATGATCAAATACAAAGTTATGTCATCTATATGTATATGTATGACTCAACAAAATATTTGTAAAAAAATCAAACCGACCGAACCAAACCGCATTAGTTCGGTCTGATTTGGTTTGTTTGTTTTCTAAAAACAAACTGAACCGAACCAAACCGCACGTCTTTTTCTCTCGCGGTTCGGATGATTTTTTGCGTGAAAACCACCTAAACCGCACCATAATATATATATATATATATATATATATATATATATATATATATATATATATATATATATATATATATATATATATATATATAAGTCGATTTATAATAAAACTCTTGAACCGCACTGTAGAGGCTATCCACAACAAATAACTAGACCTAATACACATTTGAAATTTTCATGTATTGTGTTCCTTTTTGTCCGAGTCATACTCAACATTAAACTATTATAGAAGTAGTGTCATTAAAACAAAAACACAACTATGTTTTTCTCGCAAAAAAATTAGACTAGTTCATCATTATCACACAAGTTACAATGAGAAGTTGAGAATCGAAAACAAAAAACACTATTGTAATTACCTTAACCATTCTCCACATATTTTTTATTGTTTTTTAATCCATTACATGATAATTTAAGAATGAGGTTAACCATACCAATAGATCATTTCCATGTAAACAAAATGACAAAAACAGGCTTAACAATTAAGTTAACCAATGAAGTTAACTTCCACGTTCCATTTCACATTGCTATAATCGCTTCTCAAAGGAACAAAACCAACAAAAAAACTCTCAAATATAAATAAACATAAATCTATGGCTTAGCTAATTAACTTGGTATCATAGTAATTCAATTGTGAACAAAAATGTTGGAAAGTTTTGGAGAATGTACAAAGAAAGTAATGATAGTTGCACAAAAGGAAGCTAGGTTTGTAGGACATAAATACATTAGCACAGAACATATTCTACTAGGGATCCTTGGTGATGGGACTTGTTCGGCTGCGAAAATTCTTAAGTCGTATGGAATCGATTTTAATGTTAGTAGAGAACAAGTGATGAAGTTGATTGGAAGAGGTGGTGGTTGTAGTGGCTTGAGTTGCAAGGAACTAAGGTTTACTTATGATGCTAAGAATGTTCTTGATTTCTCACTCAAACATGCTAAGTCTCTAGGTAAGTTCATTCTTACAAAGTTGATTTTTTGTATTAAAGTATTAATCATTTTAATTAACACAGTTTGTATTTTTTTTATGTTATGGTTTAGGTCATGATTATGTTCACACAATGCATCTCCTATTAGGGTTGCTTCAAGGAAGTTATGGAGTGGTTACTCAGTTGATTGAAAATCAAGGTGCTGATGTAAACAAAATTCGAGAGCAAGTAAGTTATAACTCATGAATTGATAATGCATTTATTTGGAATTTTTTGTTCGATTTTGAGAGAAGCTAGAAGTGAAATTTCGTTGTAATGTGAATAGGTGATTAGAGAAATTGAAGAATATGTTCGCAAAGGTGATGTAGCAGCAGAAGGTTCTAAGAATATTGAAGAACGCGTGCACTATGATGTCGTTACTGCAGAAAGTTCTAAGAATAGTCAGATTAAATCTCAAGCTGTGAATCAAAACTATAACATAGGTGCAAGAAAAGATGAGAATGCGAATAGACCAAAGTCTGCTCTTGAGATTTTCGGAAGAAATCTCACAAAATTGGCCCAAGAGGTATGGTAATAGCATTGAAACAGATGCGGTTTGAATTGATTTATTTGAACTTATCTACTGACTTGATTATTTGTCAAACCGTCTGAGTGAGTTTATGAAAATAGCTTTAAGACATGTTTTTCATAAGTTATTTTCTACTTATTTTCGTAAGTTCTTTACTATAGGGTAAACTTCATCCTTTTGTCGGGAGGGAAGAACAAGTGGAACGCGTGATTCAGATAATTTGTAGACGGATGAAAAACAATCCTTGCCTTGTAGGAGAACATGGAGTAGGAAAAACATCAATCATTCAAGGCCTTGCTCAAAGAATTTTGAGTGGATCTGTTCCTGAAAAACTCAAGGGAAAAAAGGTAAGTCATACTAGTCCTAAGACCATGTATTTAAGCGCTTATAGTGTAAGAAGTACTTATTCATTTCCACTTATTTTGTTTCTCAGGTGATTACATTGGATGTTGCTGATTTTTTATATGTAATATCAAACCAAGGATCTTCTGAAGAAAGAATCAAGTGTTTGATTAAGGAAATCGAACAAAGTGGCGATGTGATACTTTTTGTCAAAGAAGTTCATCACTTATTTGAGGCAGCGACATCAGGCGCCAAAATTTTCGCGTACGTTTTGAAACACACCCTCGAGAGAGGTGTAATTCAAGTAAGAATTTTCAATTTTTATCTTTCAGTTTTTTCGCGATTAAATCTTATATAGTAAATAATGCAAATCTTTGTATATAGTGCATATTTGCTACAACATTGAATGAACATAGAATGCATATGGAGAATGATGTAACCTTAAAGAGAATATTTCAACCGGTTAAAGTCGTTGAACCGTCTATTGAAGAAACCGTAGAAATTCTTAAAGGACTTCGTGGAACGTATGAGACACATTATAAACTTCAATACACCGATGAAGCTCTTGTTGCAGCTGCAAATTTGTCTCAACAATATGTCAGGTAAAAATTTGTTGCTTACAATTCTGTAACATACATTATTACAAAAATGAATCACTAGTTTACCATCACATGGTTTTTGCGCGTGTATATTTCAGCGAACGTTTCTTGCCTGACAAGGCAATTGACTTGATCGACGAAGCTGGATCTTATGTTCAACTTTGTCATGCAAAGGTAAAATTGTGATAAAATGTGATATAATTTTCATTTTTTTTTTATCAACCAAATGAATCTTTATGTATAGTTGTTGAATCCTTTTGAAACAGAACAAAAAGAGTGGCAATGTTTCTGTTCCTAGTGTGAAAAAGAGTGATATTCAACATGTTGTTTCATCTTGGATTGGAGTACCTGTCAGCGATGTATCGAAGGAAGAAGGCGAAAACCTTCTAAACTTAGAAGACATGCTTCACAAACACGTCATCGGTCAAAACGGCGATCAACACAATCTGCCGAGCAATTACGTCGTGCTAGAGTCGGTCTAAGAAACTGCAGAAGGCCTATTGCAAGCTTCATGTTCACCGGTCCTTCTGGCGTAGGAAAAACCGAATTAAACGCGCTCGCTTCAAACTATTTCGGCTCAAAAGATTCTTTGATAAGATTAGACATGAGTGAGTACATGGATAGATACAATGCAGCTAGGTTAATTGGCGCACCGCCTGGATACATCGGTTTCGACGAAGGCGGTCAATTAACCGAAGCTATTAGGAGAAACTCCCATGCAGTTGTTTTATTTGATGAGATTGAAAAAGCACACTCAGATGTTTTTAACTTAATGCTTCAAGTTCTTGATGATGGAAGACTCACCGACGGAAAAGGTCAAACGGTTGACTTTAAAAGTACATTGATCATTATGACAAGCAATCTTGGTAACAACATCATTGAAGGGATTGATGATAAAGATTTTTCATTCGATCATAAGAAAATCTTAGTAACCGAGGAATTGAAGAAACATTTTCGACCCGAGTTCTTGAATCGCCTCGATGAGATTATTGTTTTTAAGGAGCTAACAAAGGTGGAAGTTGAACAGATTGCAAACATAATGTTGAGAGAAGTGTGTGAATATTTGTTGGTTAAAAACATCAATCTTTCATTAACTTGTAGGTTTAGAGATTATGTGATTCAACATGGATATAATCCTAGCTATGGTGCAAGACCCTTAAGAAGGACTATTGCAAGATTTTTGGAAGATACATTGGCTGAAAAGATGTTGAGGAAAGAAATAAAAGAAGGTGATTCAATTGTTGTTGATATCAATGTTGATGATGGGAATGTTGTTGTGTTGAATCAGAAAAACTTCAAAAGAGATGATCTTTTTATAAGTTTTGTTGATTCAGATTGTGGTAACTTGGTAGATGGAAAAAGAAAAGATATGGTTGGAATTTCATGTAACTTGATGGGGAAAATGTTGGACATGTTTGCACATAGGAAAAGTCCATAACTATATCTAAGATGTTAATATTTTTTCTCTCATTAATCGCGGCCCATAACGATGAATTTAACGATCAATTTTATATTTTTTTATTAAGCGAGAATGACTAATATAGCTCTTTTTTACTGTTAAGGTACCAAAATAAATTTCGAAGTTAACATTCATGGAAAAATTATTAAATTGTGTTTATTTTTGCAATCAAGAACTATCATTTTTGTATACTAGGAAAATGTTTCTTTGTTTGGTGAAAGTTATTACCATAAATTTAATAACCATAATCAAATGAATGTCTATAGAATAATTACATAGAAATGCCAACAAAAATGATTTAGTGGCACCCTAATAATGGAACTTGTTTTTCATTCATCCACATGTGAGGTGAAAACGTGTGGTCACAAAGAAATTGTTGAATTGGCAATTACCACACATTTGAAATAGGAAAACAAAGTTTGTTACTCCTCCAACATTTTAGCTTAACTAAACGCTTAGTACTTTTTCCCATTTTTTTCTTTGTGGGCAGGTGAGAACATCTAAACCTTCCCCATCTCTCTCTCTCCTCTCCTGTCTACCCAAAATCTTCATTTAATAATTCATTTCTTAAAGAACAAACGTCTTCCCACTTTATGCATGCCTTCACACAAACCTAACAGACCTAGGTAATGTTTTTATATATATACATATATACATGCAACTCTTCTAAGAATCAATTTGAGGATAATTTTATAATTATATCTTATGTTTCACTTATAGATACATATATGTGATTTCTTGTTTGACAAGCAAATGATACAACACATGGTTTTAGATTACGATCAGAAATCGCAATTACGGTTGTAATATTGCTGATGTGGTAGTTTCGCAAAATGCATTAGACCACATTTTTTGTGTGATATGAAATTACGCATAATTTTTCATTAGAAACCGCATCTGACAACTTCGCCCATATTTCTTGAAATATTTTCCTCAAAACTCAAAATTTAAAACCCAAAAGTTGAATTTACTTTTAAAATTATTAATACGAAGTATTCTTTAAATGGTGTATTTCAAACTCTTCCCAATCAAAATTTATGCCCAATGGCCGCATGCGCATTGCAGCAGGCGCAAGCGCAACATATGCGATTGTAACCGCAATTTAAAATCAAGAACACGATAACAAGTTCCACTCCTATCTAAAACAATCTTTCACTAGATATTACTTATCATTCTCATGAATTCCTATTAATCAAGGTTCCTTATCTTAATTGGTGTTCAAACATGAATCATATGTTTTAGTAAAACCCTTATTAATGAGTTTTGATTTTCTTATTATTTTGGCAAATAGATTTTCTTGCTTATGATCTATCCTTGTCACATGTAAAGGAAAAATCACCCAAAAAATCAAAGCACAACTAGAAATATGCATGATCTAATTTTGTTGTTGGTTTGTTAGTAGGGCAAGCATTTTTGAGTGGAAAAAGATGGACCCAAATGTGGAGCAAAAACAACCAAAGATCAATATAGACTTCCCAAATTTAGATATCACAAATTCTTTCAAGAAACAATCTCAAATGCTTTCGTCACCATTATCTCAACAACCGGAAGTAAAGAAATCCTCAAGTGGAAGGTGGAATTGTCTATGCTCTCCCACCACACATGTTGGTTCATTCAGGTGCCGACACCATAGGTCTACCTCCGGTGGAATGTCTCGCGGTAGATCTGTTGGCTCCAACCTCCTTGAATTGGGGAATAAAGCCGGTCCTATCAGTGACTCGCTCCATGCTCAGTAGCTTGCTTTGCAAGTAATGTTGTTGCACAAATACATATACCCATAATTATAGATGAAAAAGTTTCAAGGATGTGAAAAATTTACTTTTCTCTTGAACAAATTCATTAAGGTGTACTTCAATTTGATTGTGAGAGGTGATCATTAAAAAAACTCATAACTGAGTTCTTGAATTGAGAGGCCTTCTATTTGTGAATCTTTATTTGTGTATCTAGATTTTATTTATGTATTTATGTTTATTTATGTTATAGCAACAAAGTGTAAAAGTTGAAAAACACACATTTATTCTAGAGGATAGAAAATTTGTGCAATAGAAGGATTGCATCTTTCAATTTCATTCTAAGAAGCTATGTAAAATTTTATTATAAAATAGTTGAAATTTGTGATTCGTTTGCAAAGAGATATTGGAAGGTTCTTCTATGACATTGGTAGCTACCAATATTGAATCAAATTCAATTTGTATTTTCTTTTGTTAGTTCAAGAAACTTGCTTTCACTGCAAGATAATAAGATAGGCCACCTTATATATTTATACCATATGTAGAGTGTTGCATGATGTTTTTTTGTAAGCAAGGATTCATTGAAAGGAGTATTAGGGGTACTCAAGCCCGATTAAAAAACCGGGGCGGAACCGAAAGAAAATAAATATTGCCAACCAACAAAAATTACAACTTGTCTAAAAGAGTCATAGAGGACTCTAGCTAAGAAAAGTAGCAATACAGGGTGTGAATGCCAAAATAACCTATCAGCATTAAGCATTGATAGAGTCACTGTCTTGGTTATTTGAACAAGCCAAATCTATTTTCAATGCATTTTGCACCTTTACAAGTCCTCACCCTTATCACTTGTCTTTGGCACTTTTTTTACAATAGCTTTGAGAAGGTCAATGTAAAGTGGAAGTTGCGGTACTACATAAAATGTCACAGGGAAGCAAGTGACTGCATAAATCAGAAACACAATATGCTTGAACTTGTGGTCAATCAAAAAGAAATGGCCAGAACAGAAAGCAATAAACATTGCAACAATCGACAAGAAAAGAGAACTCAATCCCAAAAGAAGCTTCCTTGGCAGATCAATTCTGAAATCTTTCGCTTCTTTTCGTGAAGTGAGTATAGAAAGGAACATTATGAGTGCAGTGACTGAGAAACAAAGACCAATAACCGAAGACATAGCAAATGCATCAAATGCAGGCTTTCCTTCCAATGTTGGTTCACCTGTATCACTTTGGTTTCCACCCGGCACAGTGCTTGACGTAGCGAAGGAAAGCGCCATAGCAGTGCTGCTACTACAGAGCAAGACTCAGAAGTGTCTTTCAGCCATGCACTACCATCTTGTACTAGTGTTGAATATGATTTCTTGAATACTTCCCGTGCTGTTTCGTCTTTTTTGTTTGTTCTAACTGTGAAATGCTCTGGCACTAGTCCTTTAGTGTACTGCTTCATGGTGTCAAATTTGTTAGAAGAAAGAGAATTTTTATCAAAGAAAAACATTACTTCGTTAAAAATTAAGATTATACAGAAATAGCAGGCAGATGGACAACAAACGGTCTATCACAAGTGTATATACCTGAAACCATTTGATATGCCACATCATTCGCAAGGCAGCTCCAGAAATGTGCCGATCTTGATCGCTTCTTGTTGCTGCTAAATGTAACACAGTGTTCTCTTCCATATCCTCACCTTGGATTAAGTTATCAAATATCGCGTTTTTATTACACTCTTCAAACCGTTTCCTTAATGCCTCAACAATAATGGTTCTTCTGTTTTCAACTGCTACTAGTAATACATTTTTATTTTCCAAGTTAACTTCGTATATTGAACTTGGTATATTTGTTATAAGCTCATCCACTATTTCAACTATGCCATTTCTTGCTGCTGTCAAAATCGCTGTCTCACTTTCCAGTGTCTCGGAAATCTTACCTTGGTTTGGCTTGTAAGCAGAAATAAAATCAGTTCCACTGACATGTCGGGTTGGTTTGGTGCCGCTTCCCAAATACGATTCATAAGGATTCTCCATAAATCTTTTCAATAGCTGACCACTCCATTTATGTTTTTGTTTCATCTTTGTGATTTCTTCAATCCCTTTTAACAAATTTTGGTAACATCATCCATTTACAGAACAATAAAACAAACATTGAATATTCATATGATCAACTAAAATGAGACATTTAATTACCTACTCCTGAAAGGCCAAGGATGTAGATGCATGCAAACTTCATAAACCAAAGACATGTAGCATAGTTTTCTGGAAGAAATTTCTGTTCAGGTAGCAACGATATATTGCGATGTTGATAATTTTGAAACACTTTGTGTTCCTCTCCAATATTTTTAGATCCTGCAATTCAATAACACTTTCATTTTTTGGTTATGTACAATTTTTATATACTATTATAAGATTTAATTCACACATACCATATGCAGAAGTAGAACTAGTCTGTTTCATCATCCATCGCTTAACAAAGCGCACAAGTGGATCAGTATATTCTTTACATTTATGAAGAAAGAGATAACATGTGTCATTGTTCTTTGGATATTTGTTGTGTGAGCTGCTAGACTCATCTTGTTTCATGGCATAATATTGGACAGCTTCATCCACATTTAGGATTCCCACAGGTATACCTTGTAATGCATAAATGTATTCAAAGTTAAAACTATGCTTAATGGACAGTAATCTACATAATATTGAAATACTGCACACTTACAGTGGTACAAAATCTTCTTCCACCACATCATCTTGCATCCACTTTTGAATGCTGAGGGTCTAGTAGCAAGAAGTTTGAGAGGACTAAATCCATGTCTATTCGGAATGACAATAAGATCCGGATATTTATCTATTATTATAAGCGCCAAATCTGTTGCAGTATACACAAATATTATCTATATTATTATAAGCAATAGATTTTTAGTTAGCGACTGAATTAGTAGCTAAATCGTAGCTAAATTGTAGGAGGATCAAAAAATGTGGACAGAAAATTTTAAGACGACCATTATCTTAAGAAAAATTTTAGAGGAACCAAAATTAAAGGGTCGCATATTTATAAGGACTAAAAACATATTTAACTCAAAAATTAATTACCTAAAAATTCTCTCCTGATGGCACAGTGAAGAATACTATCTCCATTGTTTCGAATAAGATCTTTAGAATAAGAATAATCCCCACCAACATCACTATCAGCCTTCCTTGGTTTAAAGCTGAAGAGATAAACAAACGTTTGTTTTTGCCAAGACAATGCAGCAAGAAACAAAGGACTCTCTCCATTGTTGTTATCGATATCAATCAAATACTTCCTTTCGCCATTTTTTCCAATCATACATTCACAAATATCTTTGAATCCTCTAGATGCTGCAAGGTGCAATGGAGTGTCACCCTTTTCATTCTTACATTCAAGGGCCTTTTCACTTTTGTGACTTATGATTGAATCAACAAGATTTCTAACAACTTTTTCGCTGTCATCATTTACTGCCACATGTAGTGCTGTTCCTCTACTTTTGTTGATTTTTATTGTGCTGAATTTTGGATCTGATTTGTATAGTTTCTCGACTTCTTCCCATTTTCCTTCTATTGTACACCCTCGTAGCTTGTCCTCTAGATACACACATTTCATATAAAGTTAACAAGTAAATTTACTACAAGAAATAACATTTGGCTACAAAATTAGAGACAGACTTAATTATTTACCTTCGGAGGTGTATGCGGTGTCATCAATATGCTCTCCCACTTCAATAATGCTCATGGTGATCTTGAAGGTTGAAATAAAGAGTGAAAGAACAATGTGAGATGAGGAAGAGAAGTTTAAGTCTAGTACGTTATATATGTTCCAATGCATGCAGCATGAACTTCTTGTTTTAAATGAAGAATCCTATGTATATATTTCTAGTGAATTTTTAGGATAAGAGAATATGGAAAGATATTATTATTCAATGTCTTATATAAGCAGTGTTAATAATATTAATTATATTCTAAAAAGGAAAGTTCGTTTCTCAAATCTACAAGTTAAGTATATATTAATTATATTATTATTATTATGAGTGTTACAATTCAATAAAGATCATGAATAAATATACAAACAATTTTATCTTTGCTTTATTTTGCCCTTTTATTGCAACACCTTCCTTACTTCCGATTTAAGTCACTAAAAATAGTTTCTTCCATGCTTTTTAACTTTAGCCTAAGATACTTGTTAAAATTTTGTCCCTTGAGATCTTAACAAAATGTTTTGTGCTACTGTGATACCCTTAAATTTACCTTTGAAAAATCATCTACATCAATAGCATACCCTAAATTTTACTTCTAAAAAATCATCCACATCAATAGCATGACCATTCCATATGGTCATTCCCCATTAGTTAGAGGAAAATTCTACCGGAAATTATCGAATTAACTTTTTTTTGAAGAAATAGTAAATTTGGTCAATCAGAAATCAGTATTAATTTATTCAATTTCAATTAAGATTATATGGTGCACACAATTGCATTGTATCCTCTGTGTACCCTCAAAGATCTACTGAGTGTTAAACGTTCAATTTTGATTTTTTTTAAATCTTATTTAAACATAAAAAATAGCTAAATAATCAAATTACTAATTATTAATCTTATTTTCAATCTTCATCTTTTACTTCTTTCACCGCACACTCGCCTTAACCGTCAAATTTCATATCTGTTTGTGGATGTACCAACATTTTCCGACCTGCAAATTTCGAATCTTTTTGCAAACTGCACTATCTATTTTCAGTTAAACAAGTTCAAATCAATTGCATAAACATAGAAGAAAAATATGAAAATTTTAAGTTTTCAAGTGAATGTTGAACAATTGGCTTGTTGAATTCGATTCTTTTCGGATGTGTTGCCTTGCTGAACACAGATTTTACGTTTTCAAATAAATGTTGAACAATTGCTTTGCTAAATTGTTTTCAAATTTTTGAAAATTTTAATTTTAGGTTTTATGTTTTTAGATCATTCGAATCAAAATTAAAATTATAAGTGTATTATAAATGATATTTGTGATGTTTCTGACTAATTTATTGTTATTTTTTATGTTTAAATGGACCTGAACTGTCAGATTTCTTGTCGGTCTTATGGATCTGAAACCGAGTCGAAGTGACCCAGCAAAACGTTGAAGATGATGATTAATTTTTATTATTATGAGTTTCTCTCTCCAATTCTAACTTTTTGTGTCTCAGTGTTAGATTAATTCTAAGGATGAGTATTACTTACTATCATTACATTAGATCCATCCTCCAATGATTTTTTCAAAGCAATGATTTTTACAACTTCACCATAGAAGCTCAGTTAAAAGGAAAATCCTAAGGTGAAGTTGTCATATTGACTTTTATGAAAAAGTTATAATTCTGGCCAATCACAAAGGTCCTTTAAACTCTAGAATGTCACATATGATTATATTATTACATTCAATTTACTATGTAACTTCATATTTATTATTATTGCAATTAAATCCTAACATATTTGCAATTAAGTATCATTTATTATTCATTCAATATATAATTTTTTTTAACTTCAATTATGATTTATTCAAAAACCAAAATTAATAAAACAATTGACATTTTTTTGTCACGATAACTTCATCTTCTTCAAATTTGTTTTTAGCAAATCATCTTTTTTCCCCAACCAACTCAACTTCATCTTCTACAACTTCATCTTCACAACTTCATATTTACAACATTATCTTCTTAAATATCCACATTAAACTGTTTTCGCCACAATCGTAATATAACCATAAATGCATCTACTTTTGCAATCGTGAGTTTTCTTGCCAACGGTGTTCAACAATTGAACCTTCAATATTAACCCATACAATTGCGTTCCTCACATAGTTTGTATTGATACCCGATTTGCTAAGGTATGTGTGTTTAATATTTAATGATTTCAATTTTTTATAGGATTTCAATTTGGGAATTAGATTTTGTGATTGACGTTGTAATATGTAATTGGAATCCAAATTTATTGAATTCGATTTTGAAGTTGTAAATTGTTCATCATGTTGGGAAATTTTTATTTCTATTTGGGATTTTGGTTATATGATTGATGTCAATGTCTTTATTTGGATTTCTAATTAAGGGTTTTGAATTACATTTCAAATGTAGATTAAGAATTCATTTCAATTTCAGAATTAGGTTTTACGTATGGTGTTGGCTTATGTTGTGATATATATTGGTCGATTTCAGATGGACAACTACGTCGACTCTGTTGGGGTTGATTTGAACAATGTTCATTACACGGATTCATTATATGTTGGATAAAGTTGTGATGAATATGTTAATGATGTTGTATCTAGTGGCCATCAAAGTTCAAATTACAAAGATGATTCTGATAATGACGATGAAGAGGATTTAGTTGAAGTTGACATGTCAAATGGAGAAGCAGTTGTAGGTGATAGTTATCGTCAAATATCTGAGGCAAATAGAGCTCAAATTGATGATCTTCAATCACATGGAATCAAAATGTGTCATATAATAGGATACATGGTTGCTCAAAAGGGTGGATATAATGATGTTGGTTTTACAAAGAAATATTTGTACAATCATGTTGATAAAAAATGTGTGATCTTATTAAAGATGGTGATGTTGGCACTGCTTTAAATTATCTCAACATGAAATCATCTGCAAATCATATGTTATATGCAGATTATTCTGTCAATATTGATGGAAGATTGAAATCACTTTTTGGGTAGACGACACTAATATATAAGATTTATTTCTATTTTGGCGATATTGTTGCATTTGACACAACTTACAAGAATAATGAATACAATTATCCATTGGTTATATTTTTAGGGTACAACCACCACTCACAGACTGCTATATTCGATGTTGCATTGATGTCGGGTGAAACGACAGAGACATATTAGTGGTTGTGAGGTGTTTCTTAGAGTGCGTGGAAAATATATATCCAAAAGTAGTGGTAACATATGGAGATGGTGCTATGAGGGAGTCTATAAAATAGCTTTTTTGTTATGCGACCCATCGGTTGTGTGCTTGGAATTTGAAAAAGAATGCATATGAAAATGTAATGAAGTCGTCGTTTTTGGATGGTTTTAAAAAATTAATATACTCAAAATTTACACCTAAGCAATTTGATAATTTTGGTCGAAGCTAGTCAAGGAGAATGATCTTGAAGAAAATGCTTAGGTGGCCAAAACATATGAGAACATTTTAACTTGGGCAACTGCTTATCTACGTGATAAGTTTTTTGGTCAAATAAGAACTATGTCTCAATTTGAAGTTGTTAATGCAATAATCAAGACTTATGTAAGAAAGAAAAGGTGCATTTTTGAATTCATGCATAATTTTGATCAAGAATTGAGAGAGTACAGAAATAATGAACTTGTTGTTGATTTAAAATCAAAGAATTTAGAACTTGTGTTGACAAGTCATCTGTGTCGGATTGAGGGTGATGTTGCTAAAACTTATAGTGCTAAGATTTTTAAAGAAGTAGAATAAGAAATTATGAAGGGTTGGTGCGTTAATTGTGAAGGAGTGGCTACTAGAAAGGGAAACGAAATTTTTTACATTGACAAAATAATGTGAGGTTGGTTTTGAAAAAGATGTAGTATATGATGCTTCGGGTAAAACATTACGTTGTTTGTGTAGATTATTTTATTCACGTGGACTTCCATGTTCACACATTTTTTATGTCATTAATGAAGAGCATATGGATCACATTCCTAGTAGTTTTGTAATGTTGTGTTGGACGAAGGATGCCAAAATTGGGTATCTAAACATGAATATTAATGGAGAATTATATTCGAATTTGGTTGAGCAGGATCGTTTTGGGGCTTATTTTTCAGTTTTTACAACTTTTTGCAAAAAAGCATAAAAAAAAGTGTGGTGTTTATGTCGATATAATGGATGACATAATGAATCTTTAGAAAAATTATTGTAATTCTGATGAACCTATTGTGAGGTGAAAATTGAAGTTAAATTTAAGTGAGGTGAAAAATTATCTAATTTTAATTTAAAAATAAAATTAAACGGAACACAACAGTTTTATAATGAATAAAACACAATGTTATTGGTGTTGAGATTCAAAGTGTATCTCCCAAGGATCTTTCTCCATAGTTGGTGGTATTGGCCAAGAGGAAAAGTGATTTAAAAATGGGGTTAAATATGTTTCTAGTCCAGCTAAATATTTTATTTTAATTTTTAGTCCCTCAAATAATTTCCTTTAAAGAATGGTCCTCTTAAAAAAATGTATCCACACTTTTGGTCCCTTCTGCAATTTAGTGACAGTCTTTACAACTTAGAGACCAAATTAGCGACTATTTTAGCGATGGTTTACTACTTAACGGCTGAATTAGTGACGGTTTTAACATAAGGGGTCAAAAGTGTGATGAAAAGTTTTAGGAGGATCATTTTATAAAGGAAATTTTTTGAGGCACTAAAAATGATATATGAAATGTTTAGGATGATCACAAATATAATTTATTCTTCTTGAGCTTACCTACAAGTCGCCACTAGTGCCTCTACGCTCACACACTAAGACTCGGCCCTAGAGTCGATGGCGACACCGGCGAGAGGTTGTATGGATGAGACAGATGACATAATGCTTAGGACCACCCCACTTGTCTATGTGACACAGTATCTTCCTATGTACTTTTGTTGATTTAATGTTCTTAACTCTTTATAAAGGCTTTTAATGTGTGTAAATCTTTCTATGTGGTACTATTTCCCATATATTTATAGCATTTACTCACTTTCACTTTCTTGTCATTTTGGAACATACTCTTTGTAATGAATACTTATAAATTACAGTTGGTCTTGATAAACGTTTGTGTTATAAGATGTAAATAAGTTATTTATCTAAACAAGTCTAAAATACAAAGTGGCGACACAAAATTAAATGAAAACTCGTGAGTATTCTAGCATAAGGTATATTATATATTATTTGTCCTGCATGAATTTTTTCTTTCATTCATGACATTTGTTTATTCTATTGGCTATGATACTCATTCATAAGTCTACATTTGTTTCTAATGCACTTATAAATTGCAGGAAATAAGTTGGGAATTTTTGGACAATCAGTTTGATCTTCACATTTAATTGTTGCAAATTAAAAAAAATAAAATAATGTCACTAAAAAAATAAAAGATCATTTCAAACTTTAAAGTAAATAATAAAATTAAAAAATGTTTTAAAAAAATGTCTTACCATCAACCTCTTTTGCAACAAGAAATATGAACAAAAATAAAATCATAACATAAACAAATTTGAGAGTTTTAGCCATATTTTTTCTCTTTACATGTAAAAAATATAATATGATTTGATCTCTTTATAGTGTATAATACTCATATAAAAAGTAAAAATAATTAAATAGTTTTTGCACTTAAAGATGCTCAAAGTATTATGTTTGTCCTTTCAACACAATTAGTAAAGGGGTAACATAAAAACATGATAATCATTAGATCTCATCATTATCAATTATATTTTCAACCTTTCATTATATAAAGAAGATTATTTTAAAAATGTTAGACCATGATAAAAAAAAAAAAGTACAACTAATGCACAATTGCGCGATATAACATAGTTATGCATATGTTGAACAAATTGTTGAATTTTTTATATAAAAATTCGATGATAGGGCATGAAATTGCGTGATTTCTTTTACATTTTAATTCACACTTCTTTGATTCACATTGATATACAAATATACTAGGGCTTATGCAGTCACACTTTATTATTACAAAAAGATACTTCTCTTTGATGCTTTCAGAAATCTCAATCTCCATTTGTCCCCAAAATTAGTATATTGATATATAAAATAATATGACATTGATTACTAACAAATATAATTTCTTGCACGTATATGTTAGATTAATTAATTGATTAATCAAATATGGATTGACATAATTAATTATTAATAAGGGTGTGCAAAATATCCGATTGTGAGGACCAAATTCATAATCAAATTCAAATTCGTTTGAAATATCCGGATATGATTGAATAGTTATTAATCAGTTTAGTGTCACTACGCCATAAAAGACCTATGAAGGCGCTTTTTCTGGCCTTTAAAAGCCCTTAAAAGCGCTGTCGTAGGTGGCGCTGCTATAGGTTTTAGCCGCGCTTTTCGTTTAGGCAAAAGCGCTGTCTAAAGTAGGCCTAAGGCAGCGCTTCTTCCTATAAAGCATTTTCTAAAGTAGGCCTTTAGCAGCGCTTTTTTCTGGAAAAGCGCTTTCTTAGGGCGCTTTCTTAGGCCTACTTTAGAATGTCTTTTATGTTTTTTGTAGACATCTTTAGGCAGCGTTTTTTCAAAGAAAAGCGTTGCTAAAGGCCTACTTTAGAAAGCGTTTTTCCTCAAAAATCGTTGCCTAAGGTATACATAAGGCAGCGCTTTTGAAACGTTGTTTAATGTACACTTTAGAAAGCGTTTTTTTTTTGTTAAAGCACTTTCTTAAGTATACATTAGGCAGCGCTTTCAAAAGCGTTGTCTAATGTATACCTTAGGCTGCACTTTTCCAGGAATATTTAATTGTAATCCCATAAACCTGTAATATACAATTTTAATCCAAAATATATGTCATTATAATACCAAAATATATGCCAAAAAAAGGCATTATAATACCATTACATTATATACCATTGTAATCCAAAATATATGTACACCAATATAATTCAATTCAAATATTTCTAACAGAACCAAATCAGCCTTAACAATAACAAAGTCATCCCTAACAATAACTAAATCAACCCTATTGAAATCAACCCTTAAAAAATCATCCCTAACAACAACTAAATTAGCCCTAATTAATAAAATCAGTTCAAAATCGTCAAATTCTAATGAGCGGGCGGTCCTGGTACTGCAAGGTATGAACATAATAACACGGTCAATAATGTTTTCATAACATTTTTCACACAATAATATATTCATACCTTATATGATTCTTTGCTCAATAAAATATTGACACAATTCCTCTTTGATTTCTTCCAACTGAAGTTTCGTGTAATATGCACACTTGTATTCATCGAAGTACTACATAACAAAACATAATATGCATGATTTAGTTAAAAGTAATAAATTATATGAAATATCTGATAAACAATAAAATAAATCCTAATTTATAAATCCATACCGTGATTGGAATCTCTATTCGATTCATTTAAAGGATTTTTTTGATAAACTTCAAAATGAAGTATCCGCAATCTATACTATTTCACTGTTGAGCACACTACATCGAAGAAAAAAAAAGAATGTATAGTTGTCTTGTTTTATCAAGTAGCATCACTATTATAAGCAAAATTGTGAAAATTAATGTACCTGCACTTTGATCCATGTAATGTTGTTGGATTTAGACCGTTGTACTCGAGCTTCCCTTTGACTTCGGAATACTTGTATTGATCTAACAAAATAAAAACATATATTTAGAACAATCTCATAGAAATAATTAAATATATAAATATACACGAATATTTAGAACAATCTCACTTACTATCAACCATTAACTTCATTTTCGGGTAATTAGTCCAATCACCATCTACCGAATTCAGATAATAGACCACTTCTTTTATAGGATCCATAGCAACCAACAACCAGTGACGTCTATAAATTAAAACAAAAGTTTATATGGAAATTTTCTACGCAAAAGAAACAAAGATTAGAATAAACTTATAATGAAAATCTAACCTTGTGGAAATAGTATTATACGCCCAAAGATACAAGTTTTTGTACTGCCGATGGCCATGAATCTCTCGACTAAGTGCTCTCTTACTGACTTTGGTTCCCTAACAATTGTCACTCCGCTGACACGGGAGGAAGACACGAAATAGAATCTGTTTAACAATTGATTCCCGCGCATCAATATGCCATATAACAACCTTAAATAAAAATATAATAAACATTAGACTATTTTCATTGAAATGTGTAAATAAATTGTTCAACTAATTAAATAATATATTGATCGGATTAGCGGATGTATAAGTGCATAACACCGACGGCTAATTCTCTATGATGAAAAATTTCTTCCATGTCCTCATGTCCAATTGTTTCATTGCAAGAAAAACCAAAGATACCTTCATCCATATCAATTTGACGAATACCATCATTCATTAAATTTGATGTTGTGACAAGTGTTTCAAGACACTGCCGGAATCGAGGCACAAAAGTACCTTTTTTTGGCACGGTCTTTGGAGGATCCCTTTTCGTGGGTGGTACGCTACCAATTTTCTGACTCACTTGTTGTGACCCTAGAGCAGGTACCTAAAAATCATATAAGTTAGGTAAACTATAAAATCATGCAGTTTTTTAGTTGGATCATATAATTAACATTTTAAATGTACCTCTTTTTGTGATGCAACAGACTCACTGTGCTGCAAAATCCCTTTATCCTGAGATGCGGGTTTTGTAGGAGTCTAAGATTACCATGTAAAAAAACAAGGTCATAATTGATAGTTGAATACTTAAATTTTCATAATGGTTTTCAACATACCTCATCATCTATGAAAATGAGGTCTGATGGCCATGCAACAAAAGATCCTATTGTATCTTGCAGCAATGTGGTCTCTGGAATAGTGTCAGGTGTCGGTAGCAACGCATCCAGATCTAATGCAAAATCAACTGATACTTTCATATATCCATCAAGGAGCGGTCTATGGTGAAGTAAATATCCAAAAGTTTTATGCATTTTTCCCTTACCAACTAGGCGATAAGTCAGTGACGATAAGTATAGCTGACGAGATGAAATGTCTAAACCAATAATAAATATGTTATTGTTAATGTGTATATATGTCAATTAACATAAATGTGTATATATGTTAACATATATATGTCAATTAACATATTTAATTACCTCGGGAAATTTATTTTGATAGTTGATACTAGCTTTGTCACTAGTTTCTTTCAATTGCGAACTGCACTTTTTCGCCATATATCTCTCTTTATCCTTTTGCAATTCACTGACTTGTGCTTGTAATTCCTACAATGTTTGCATCACCTCTTAATTGCTAGGATTTATTTTCCTTGAATGCATATACAAGGAGGTTGGAGTCAAACCATGACCTTTACCCCTCACCCAACCGGGATACTCAACAACATTTAGTGCTCGACTAAGTACGCTCATGTTATCCTGGTCCTCACCTGTGGATACCGATTGTGATAGGGTCTCATGTAATTCATTTACATATCGAAAATTATTAGTGGAGATAAATAATTAATTATATATTAATAAACATTTGATTTAATTAAAGACACGATGTTATACTTACACATTCATCATAAATATGTTGAACATCGGGATTAGCTACGACAGCGCTTTTGAAAAGTGTCTTCATAGCTCCAGATTTATCAGCGCATTTTCCCTAAAAAACACTTTCATTTCATATGCTTATAACAACACTTTTAAAAGCGCTTTCGAGAGGTCAGCTTTAGCAGCGCTTTTAAAAAGTGCTTTCTAAGGTTAACCTTTAGCAGCGCTTTTTAAAAAGCGCTTTCTAAGGTGGGTTCTTTGTAAGGCCTTTAGCAACGCTTTTAAAAAGCACTTTCTTAAGGTACCCTTTAGAAGCGCATTTTTTTAAGCGGTTTTTTTTACAAGCTATAGCAACGCTTTTTGATAAAAGCGTTGTCTATGTAGTGCTGTCAAAACTTATTTTTGGTGTACTGTGTTTAATGGTTTTGGATATTCGTTCATATAATCTGGATAGAATTAAATGGTTATTAACTGGTTAAATTATTTTGGATTCAGTTATAATCTGGTTATTATCAAAATCCAAATATTTTAATTTTGAAAATTAGAAATAAAATATTTTAAAAAATATATTTTTTTTTCATAAAACTAGATTTTTTTTAAATCTGGTTATATAACCATAACCAAATTTATAATCGATTTTATAACTAGTTTTGTTTAAAAGGTGGTTTTGGTTATAAATCCAAACCATTTAAATGGTTTGAATATGATTATGGTTTGGTTATTAAAAATAACCAACCATGAACACCCCTAATTATTAATATAATATATTATGATAAATTGATATTAAACACTAATTATTGATGAATTACTTGATTGAATTTTGTGGTTTAATGGACCGTGATAGGTTAGATCATTCAGTTAAGCCTAGTGAGAGGTCTCTTCCCTCAATCATTTAGTTATTTAAGGATTGCCCCATTAGACAATTAATATACTCTGAAACCCTAAACGGCAGTGAGGGGATACCTTTTATATTCACTCTCTCCGACGGTAATCTCTAGAATTATAAAAGGTACAATGTTATTATTATTATTATTATTATTATTATTATTATTATTATTATTACTATTCATTATTCTTTAATATATGATATGTTATAATTTATGTCTATTCGATTTAGTTAAATCCATCAATTGATATCAGAGCATTGATATAAATTATAGCATAATGTTAAATTAAAGAACAATCAACAATGATAAGAACGGTGTACCTTTTAGTATTTGAGAGATTATCGTCGCGGAGAATAAGTATGAGATGATTACTACTGTCAATACCGTCTTAAAATAACTAAATGGCTGAGAGCATAGATATCTCATTGGACTTAATTGCATGGTAACTCATTCCGGCCCATTCAGACACAAAACTCAATTAAACAATTCATCAATAATTACTATTTAATAACAATTTACCCTAATATAAATAATTAAATATGTCAATCCATATTTGATTAATTAAAGAACTAATCTAATAATATCCTACTTGGATGACTATAATTAAGTATTAAAAAATACCTATTTTTAATATTATAATAATATCAATAATGGTCAAACCACTCATCAATCAAAAGATTCACATTAAAATATTCACATTTTATATAAAGAATGATGAATTTAGAGTAACATATTTAAGTTAAGAGAAATATGTTATAAAGAATGGCTCAAGCATCTGAATATGCTAACGAAAAATTCTCGCTAACCCAAAATATCAAAGACTTATCCATGTGTATAAGTCTGTGGTCGGTAATTTGTTAATGAGTTTTTGTATTAAAGGTCAATTATTTGACTAGTACTTGTTCATTTTTGAAAATATAATTATTTAATTTTCATATATATATATATATATATATATATATATATATATATATATATATATATATATATATATATATATATTGCATAATTACACCATGGTCCTTTAAGTAATTTTATTGTAATTGGTTGGGCCTTTAAGCTTTTTTTTTTTAACAACTTGCTATTTGAAGTTATAAACTCTTGTGCATAGTTATCTTTCTAATAAATTACATTTCAAAAATGAATATGTGGCATTAATGTGAGTGGGGTGTGAGATAATGATGCTGACATGGAATTATTTTTTTACATTTACATGATTACCCAAAAAACCCTTTCTCATCTTCTTCCTTTGGTTCCAACACCCATCTCCCCAACCTAAAACTCAAACACCAAATCGTTTGCAATTGAATTCTTCCATGGTAAATATCACCCTCAAATTCAGTTTCACCAGGTCCCTTAATTGCAAATTGTCATTCAAATATATTTTCCTGTAACCAAATACGAAAAAATTATTTTTTATTAACAAAAATCTCTCTTCAATTCTCAATTAGGCCCCAAAAAGTTGTTCTTTTTTCAAAAATATCTTCTCAAAATTTCATAAATTTGAAATCTTTGCAATGTTTCTCTTCTGGGTTTTGATCATACTTTAATGGGTCTTTTTAATTTTTAGGATGGAAGTGAATCATACTAGCAGTGATAAAAGAAGAGCTTTTACTTAGAAATGGTTAATCACAATCTTGATGAAACTCGTTCAATGGATGTTGTTCTGATGTTGAATCTAACTCTAATGTCGTTAAAGATTCCGACATCATCATCGGCAAGATCAGATTGTGAAGATGCGTCAAATAAACGAAGGAAGAGAGCAAAAAATAGTGAATTTGTTGACTTGAATGAGCACACTTCTATTTGTTCAAGACTTTCCCCGATAACTCAAACCATTTACGATAGCGAAAACGGTGGTGTTGGTGGTGAACACGGTGGTGGTTTTGAATTTAATCTAATGGGTTTTGAATTTCATAGTCAAAGGAAGGAGTATAGAAAGATATTAGAAAATTGAACTGAATTATGAATATGAATTACAAATTGTTATCTTCCATTGTGCAAATCAGTTGTTTGCTTTAGAGTATGTTTGGATGGATGGAAAGGAATGGAATATAGTGGAATGGAGTGGAATAAAGTGGAATAGAGTTATGTTCTCCCGTTTGGATTTATAAAAATTAATTGGAATGGAATGGAGTCTAATGGAACATATTTCTTCTAATACCACTATTTTGGCCCATTTTTCATTTGCCCCCCTATTGGGATGTATCTAATGGAATGAAATC
The DNA here is from genome assembly GCA_021764765.1 of Vicia sativa. Classification (NCBI taxonomy): domain Eukaryota; kingdom Viridiplantae; phylum Streptophyta; class Magnoliopsida; order Fabales; family Fabaceae; genus Vicia; species Vicia sativa. The sequence goes on from CM038794.1 coordinate 133,002,360, forward strand.
AATTAATAAGACATTTACAATTTTGTCCTCTGAATTTCCACTTTTATTAACGATTCTTAATTCTAATATCAATTCATGTGATATTTTTTCTATTCATTCACTGCAACTCTTCTCCTTCACAGACGTTCTTGCTTGCAAAAAGTCTATCTTTCTTCTACCCTAACAAGGTACATCATATTTTCTTATTATTTTTACACCTGTAATTATATGTGTGTTCTATTATATGAAATATCTTGATTTATTTTCATGTTCATGTCTCTTTCAATTTTGAGAAATTAGGGTTTAGGGTTTTGAATGTTAAATTTCTTTTTTATTAAAAACAAAACCTGAAGAAAAAAAAAATAATTTAGTATGTTTACTACTGTTTACGGTGCTTTTTTTCTCATGATTTACTTTGTTTATATTATGATTTATTGTGGATTTACACTTTTTAAGTTGCTTTTTCATTATGTTGTATAGGGAAAAATTAATAATATAAGTTTTTGATTTTGCTATAAAGATTCTTAATTAATTTGGGTTTGAAATTATATATTTGATTTATTATAAATAAAAAAAATTGATTTGATATAATTTGTTTCATTTGTTATAAATATTTTAATTTGATTTATTTATATATGGATTTATAATTAGAGTAAATTTTACTATTTAATTTGTTATAGATGAGTAACGAAGACATAAGAATCAAGTATATGAAATTGGTTCAAATGATAATTCTTCAAGTATCTATCATTATTATTCTAATATGTTCGCTAAAAAGTAGCGTAGAAGACCCCAAATACCTTATAGAATCAACGAGCAAAGAAAGTTAGAAATGAGTTTATGAAACATATTGTAGGAAGTGAGCAATGTTATGTTATCATTTGTATGGGTCCCAAAGCTTTCTTAAACTTGTGAACCTTATTACAAGATCAAGGTGGACTTAAACATACACAAAGAGCGTCTATCGAGGAACAAGTAGCAAAAAAAATTCATGTAGTTGGACATAATGTCAGAAACAGTGTGATGTCCTTCTTTGATAGATGCTTCGGTGAAACTGTTAATCGTCATTTTCATAGAGTGCTAGATGCTTTGATAAAGGTGGAGAGAAATTTTTTAAAACAACCTGATGGTATCGTATAGGGGATAACGATACCACATACAAGAATACTACAGAAATCCACCTCAAAACCCCCGTGAGTTATTCAACCATCGACATTTATCATTACGAATGTCGATTGAATGTGCATTTGAAGTGTTGAAGAAAAGATTTTCAATTTTACAAATTGGAACAGGGCCTACATTTGGTATTAAAACTCAATAAAATCATCATTGTTTGTTTCATTTTACACAACTATTTGATGGGTGAAGACCCAAATCAAAATCTAATAGATGAGGTGCAAGATGAGCTTGCAAACGAAAGAGATTTTCAAGAGGGTCATCAAGATCATAGAGAAGAAAATGATTATACAATTAGTATAGAGCCAATTAGAGATAATATTGTTGGTTCTATGTGGCTAGATTATTAAAATTATTCTCAGTGAATTGTTACTCTTATGAACGATGTTTTAAAGAATTTTATGTGGATTGAACTTTTTATTTGTAATTTGTGGATTTAATTTTTTAGTTGTAGTTTGTGGAATGAATTTTTTAGTTGTAATTTGTGGATTGAATTTTAGTGTTACAAATCTTTACATTTAAATTTGTGCATGAGTTGTTATTTTCTATATTGTGCTTTTTAATAATAGGCATGGAAGCAAGCTAAAAGAGGACGAGGAAACTCAAAATTCTATATACATGCAATTGGACAATTGCTATGGATGAAGTTTTGCTTGATGCATATTTGCATCAACAAACATTGGGAAATAAAAATGGTAATAGTATGATAACAAGCACTATGGATATCATTCTTAAATAATTGAAGATTCACTTTCCGGAAAAACCAATTTCCAAAGAAAAGATAAAAGATCACATGAAACACATCAAAACCAAGTTCAATTCTTGTTATGACCTTTTTCCAGAATGGCTTGAGTGGGTTTGGATAGGATTCAACAACAAATATGTGGATTGCTGAAGATGAAGTTTGGAATAATATAATTGAGGTATTATTTACTATATTATTTTATACCCTTACTGGGTTATTTTTTATTTAAGTGATGGATTATTTCGCTTATTTTGGTGCAGGAAAAACCTGAAGCTGCTGAATGGAAAAACAAGCCAATATTATTTTACGATAAATTGGCCAAACTTTTTAGAAAAGATCAAGCAACAGGAGAGCATTAAGATACATCTTCTAAAAAGAGAACAAAAAAGGCTACAAATGTTGAAAAATGTTATGGCACAACCAACGAAGAAATAGACCACCTAGTTGAAACTAATGAAGTTATTTTTGAGGGATTTTACAATGAACACCATTCCAACAATTCTCTCAAAAGACCTTCTATTACTAATTCTCAAGATGTGTCATCGTCTAGGACTAAGAAGCGAGTAAACAAGGTCATTGAAGATGTTACAAGCATAATTGAAATTTCCAAAACATTCAAAAAAATGGTTGATGTGTTTGAAATGAATTCAATGGACTTGGTCAAACAGAGTAAGAATGCTCATGGTGGAGATATTTGGGCTGATTTGGTCGGGATTGGAGTTGAACTAAGTTCTTTGCCTCTTGTATACATGTACCTTGTTAAGAATGTCGATGCATTAAAAGCTTTTAATGGAATTCCAATTGATAAGCACAAAGAAATGTTACATCTCATTGTTCCAGACTATCCTTTTTGATAATGGTAACATATTTATTTATCACTTTTATGTTTTTTTTTTAATCTTTAACAATTGAAATATTTGCGTAATTTATTTTATGTTTTTTTGTAGGGTTGTGAAATACTTCAAGAAGAGAGTCGTTATCTATTATGGACCAATTATTTTTTTGCAAGACATTATCTACCATAGACCTATATTTATTTTTTAACTTTAGCAAAACTTGATTTTGTTTATGAATTACTATGATTATTAAATATGGTGTTGATCAAAACTTATGTACTGGATCTTTGCAATTCCAGGTTATAATAATCATGTTTCATTTATGAATATTTAAATTTATTACAGTTTTACTTTTTTTCAAATGTTAAGTTGATATTTTTCTATGATTATATATTGTTTTACTTGGATCTATCAATATTGTATCAAAGGGTAAAAATGGAATAAAAGTTATAGTACATTCTGCTTCGTCCAATTTATAAATAGTGGAATGAGATATTAGTTTCACTTCGTTGTAAAATATTCAAACAGTGGAATGGAGTTTATGTTCTGCTCCATTTCACTCTATTTCGCTTTGTTCCGATAGTTTAAAATTATCCAAACATAGCCTTAAGTTTGATATGAGTTATGATCATTTTGTTGTTGTTGTTTTTTAGTCGATAAAAAGTGAGAGTTTGAGTGGATAAAAAATAGGTAGATTCTTAAGTACCCATGATAAGTAGTTGGGTACCAGTACCTTTAGTGTAAATTTTATTTATATTTTAATCTATTTTAAAATAAAATAAAAATGACATTGCATTGAATTATCATATTTGATTGGTTAAGAGTATCAATATCCAACCAAATTAAAAGGTACTGAAGTATTCGCAAATATGTCAGCATCATTTTTTTTACGGAAAAGATTCAACTCATATCATTAATCAAAAGATTCAAAATACAAGTTGGCATGTCGGTAAAAATATGAAAACCAACATAAGATGGAGCCGCCCATGCCAAAGCATGGTCCGCTTCATTACCTTGTCTCCTAATGAACATGACACGAGAGTTCGTAAAAATAAGAGATAGTAAGTGATTACATTCACGCGTAATCGCACCAAAATTCGATGAGTTGGGTTTCGAGTTGTTAACGATATTGAAAAGAACTATATGGACCAAAATAGGTGGACAAGTGGTGTGTCTCTCACAAGGGTGCTTGTTCCTCAAATTTATATCAATGCTCCTACTATTAACTCCCTCTAACATGGTATCTATAGCCTTTGGTTTGAAAAGGGGATCCGCTTAGTATCGACCATTGCAAGGTGTCAGCGGCTGGCTTAGTATCGACCGTTGCAAGGTGTCAACGACGGTAAAAGTGGGGGAGCATTGTAGACTCACAATTGAGGGGGTGTTGAAATAATATAGCAAGTGTGAGTAAGTGGAGAAATAGTCCCACATTGGATAGGAATGTGGAGACTTATGCATATATAAGTGGGAGAATCCACTCACCTATCACCTTAAGGTTTTAGGTGGACAAGTGATATGTCTCTCACAAGGGTGCTTGTTCCTCAACTTTATATCAATGCTCATACTATTAACTCCCTCTAAGGTTTAGGTGGACAAGTGGTGTGCCTCTCACAAAGGTGTTTGTTCCTCAACATTATATTAATGCTCCTACTATTAACTCCCTCTAACAATTATTACAAATAAGAAAGAAAACTATAGGGATACAATCATCAATTATTTATAATAGTCCTCCTTGGATGTTTGTTCAGGACATGCCTCGTTAAAACCTTACTAGAAAAAACCTAGTGGAAAAAAATCTAGTGAAGGAAAAAGAGTACATATCCTTTTAAGAAAAATTCACTTCTCCCCCTCAGCTGAACGAATTCAATTCTCCCCCTCAGCTGAACAATCATTTCTCCTATGATGAAGGTCAATCTTTTTTAATAAAAGGTTTGTAAGATTACCACCTGAACAAATTTATTGGAGCTTATATCACCACTTTTCTTAAGATCATGCGTGAAAAATAATTTTGGAGAAACATGTTTCCTTTGACCTCCTTTAATGTAATCATCTTTCAATTCGGTAATGCATATAGTGTAATCTTCATATATAATTGTTGTATTTCTTTTTACAAAAGTCAACCCACAAGTCTTTTGTGTGTGTTGAGTTTGGGATCTCAGCCAAACACATTCTTGACTTACCTCACGTAGTGCTAAAAATTCTTCATAATTAATGAAGTTGATGATGTGATTTGTTTCACTGGTCTCCATGAAATAGTTATACCATTATGAGAATTTGACAAATAAACAATTTGTGCAATGTACCATTATGCAGATTTTTCAAGTGACTTATTTCTACATAATATTTTAAATATAATTTAGATACTTTGGAATAAAACACATGTACATTTACCCCTAATATAATAAAGTATATTTTGACTTTGTTCCAATGTCTCTGTGTAGGCGAAGAACTATATCTGGTTAATAGAGTAATAGTACTTGATACCTCATGGTATACATAATTAGCAAGATAGACCAATGCTTGAACTACACTGAGATATGGTACTTAAGGACCAACTAATTTTTCATCCTCTTCTCGAGGTCTAAAAGACTCTTTACACATCCAAGGATCTATCATCATAGAAGTAGACAAAACACGATATTTATCCACATAGGAACATTTTAACATGTTTATTATATATGGGATTTTTTCATATAGAAATGTCTTAACACTTTTTCTATATAACCTTCTTGGTGTACGCAAATTCTATTGTCTGAATGTTCACCTTGTATGAACTTTGTCTTTCCCAAGTCCTTCATATCAAACCATTTCTTTAAACCATTTATAGATTTTGGAAATACTTCAAGAGTTCCAATAATATTTATGTCATACACATACACATATATTATTTCAAATTCTTTTCCAAACTTTTTTATAAAAATATAAGGACATTTGGAGTTATTTGTATATCTCTCTCCCTTAGCAAATCTTTACTAAGACGGTTATACCATATGTTTCCATATTGTTTTAACTCATAAAGAGACTTGTTCAATTTTATGGAGTAGCTTTCTCTATATCCAAAATTATGTGTCTATGATATATTAAACTCTTTAGGGAGTTTCATGTAAATGTCACTATCAAGTGAGTCGTATAAATAAGATGTCACAACATCCATCATATTCATATTAAACCATTCATGCGCTACAAGGCTAATCATATATTGAAAAATTAATTAAATTCATTGCAGGTGGATATGTTTCATATAAATCAATCTTAGATCTTTGCGAAAATCATTGAGCAACAAATCAAACTTTATACAATTCATATTTTTCATTTTCTCAAAAACTTCGTTATATCCCATTGATTTTACACCTAGAGGCGTTTGGACTACAACTCCAAAATCAAGTCACTTATAAAGTGAGTTTAATTCTTCTTCAATTGAATATATTCATTTTGGCCAATTCTTACTTTGTCTACAATCTTTGGTAGACTTTGTTTCACGATCCTCATTATTGATTATCATCTTTAGCGTTATATTATATACAAATACATTATCAATGTCGACTTTATTTGGTTATCTTAATTTTACCTCCATTATATTTCATCCATGACATAATTTATCGATATCTCTTTATTTCATATTTCAAGTATTTGATTAGTTCATCTGGAACTGAAAAATAAATTATGTCAACATTCTTTTAGAATTTTTATATCCTCAGTCGGGTCGTCTTTTAGAATATTCTCTCTCCCTAATGTTGGGAAAATTAATTTATCAATTGATAATCAGCCTACTGAGCTTCAAGCACATATCCAGTTATCGGATCAAGATAAACCTCAAATACGATATTCATATAATATGAATTTTCTCAATATTCTTTCAAAACTCATCTTAGCGTACTATACTAGGCAATTGAATTATACTCAACGCATCCAAACGTTTGCTTAGATGAGAAGTATTAGGTTATTAACCTAAAATAATTTATAAGTTAAGAGGAGAATTAACATATACTATTTTGTTGGCTTAGTATGGATAAATTTCTCAATATTCGTATTTTGTGTGTTTCAAATATCTAACTTAGAATTTGTGATCTCACAAGTATCAACCATACAATCAACTTTAGACGTCTAAAGAATGGATCTTCAAGTCCTTTTTTTTTCTTTTAATGAACTTATGCTACTTGATGTTCAATATTAATTTTAATAATATATGTGATACTTATCAAGAAAGTTCTGAAAAATTCAGAAATTGTGATCTTAGTCTGAGAAAACAACTTCAGAAACTTCTGGTTGCAAGTCGACAATAAAAATTTGGATGATATTTTAGTCGATGTAAAAATTGTCATGAAAAACTCACATTCTTAGAATTTTTTTCATTTAGAAACACATAAAAGTTTATTGGATTGAAGAAACTTCTAGTTCTTCATCGCGAGTTTTCACATCATGGTACATATTCATGATCTTTTAGTTGATAAAACAATTTCACAAACTTATGGTTGTGAGTAAAAATAAACATATGCATTATCTTTTAGTCGATACAACAATTAATATCCTAAAACATTTAAATCGTCTACACGATTGGTATATTGAATCATAAATATCACCTTACATATGTTATATAAAAACTCAACATATAAAATTTTAGTTTCCTTTACGAACATACAAAATGTATTGGATTGAAGAAACTTCAGGTTCTTCAATATTAATTTCCACATCATAATACATTCGAGATGACCCAGTCGATTTTGCCAACAACACACTTAAGTGTGATTTGTAAACTTTCGGTTTACCATAATACATATATGTATTTTAATCATTCTAAATTGTTTGAATCAACCATAATATTCTATAATAAATAAATCTTCATAAATCATACATACATGTTTTTATATGATTTAATTGTTATAAATTAAATCTAAATTTATTTCATATATAATAATATTATTCCGATCACACATTTAACCTAACACTACGCCAAAAAGTGTTTTTGGCAGCACTACATAGAAAGCGCTTTTAACAAAAAGCGTTGCTATAGGTTGAAAAAGAATTCGCTTAAAAAAAGCGCTTCTAAAGGCCGTACGGAGACCCCACCTAAGAAAGCGCTTTTCTAAAAGCGTTGCGAAATGTTAACCTTAGAATTGTTGTTAACCTAAGAAAGCGCTTTTCCAAAAGCGTTGCCATATGCCTTAAAGTAGGAAACTAAACGAAAGTGTTTCTAAGTAAAAACTGTTGTTATTCTAGCACTTAAGTAAGTGCTTTCCAAAATCGCTCTTATAAGGCATTTATAAAATTAAAATAAAACATACAAGTTTATAATTATTCATATTTTCTTCTTCTCTGTACGCACAGTCTTCTCTCTTATCCATTCATCTCTTCTCTATTCGCTCTTCTTCGTTCATCTCTCTTCTCCGTTCATCTCTCTTCTCTGTTCGCGCACAGTCTTTGTGCAGTACGGTTTTCTGGCCGCCGTTCACCTGCCACCGTTCAACAACCTCCACCTTCCGTCGTTCATCTCTACTTCTCAGGTAAACAAACATTGTCGCGGTTCTTCTCTGGTTTTGCATTATGTTCTTCTATTGTTCTTCTCCGATTAGGGCTTCTCTGATTCTTATCTAGTATTGCTTGCTTTTATTGTTTTTAGTTTTAGGGTTTCTATGGTTCTTCTCAAGGTTTCTTAGGTTCTACTGTGGTTTGAGTTGAATCCATTTTATATGTCCTTCTATGACTTATTGTTAACACGGTTTGTGACCTTTTCCTATGTCACATGGATTGGTTTTCTTCATACATTGATGCAATTTGGTTACAGAGAAAGTGTCATGTTTAGAAGCCAATTGGAAGTTGTGATTGCAATACGCTTGTGTTAGTTAATGTTGATTGAGAATAATGTTTGCTGTCATTTTGTTTGAACCGATTGGAAAGAGATTTTGGTTGACATTTTAGTTAATTTGAGTTCAAATTCAAAAGATTAATTCCGTCATGGTATCGTTGCATATTTTGTGCACGTGGAACACTTGTTTGAGATTGATTTTATTGAGTATCAACGGATTTAAGAAGTTGGTGCCTGGTTCTTGGTTTAGTCAATTATAAGTTTCTTTGAAAGCGATTTTTCATGTTTTGAACTTAATTTGAATTGTGGCATGGGTTTTGGGATTTCAGTTTCTATTGTGGATTGAGTTTTAAATGTTGTGCCTTGTTATTTGAGATAATTTGAAGGAGTTTTCGTGACGTCTTGGCTGAATTTTTTATTTGAACTTGGAACGGTGAGTTCGGTTATGGCGACGTTGTGAATTCCGTTTGCGTTGAACACTAGTTCGAGATGATTTCATTGAGCATAATTGGATTTAGGTAGTTGCTACCCGAATTAGGGGTTTATAACTTACTTTGAATTCGATTTTTCATGTTTCCAATGTGAATTGAATATTAACTTGAGTTTCTTTGGTTTTAGTTTCATTTGTGAATTGAAATACTTGAATGATCGATTACTTGGTGCTTGTTTATTAAAATGGATTAGTTTACTAGCCTGTGAGATAATTTTGTGATAACTCTGTGGAATGAACTAGCTTGTTGTTTTTGTTGCAACGAAGGACGTTGTGTTGGAATTAAAGTCGCTTCTGATAAGAACAGGCTTTTGGTTTCTGTGTTGCTGCTGGAATCAAGTTGAAAGATCTCCAGGTAATGGAATTTAGTCATTTTCACCTTCGTTATAAAATAAAACCAGAAGAATATAAATAAATTAAAAAAGGTTATTAAAGGGGGTGTGAATACGAAATTAAACCAAAAGTGAGTTGTCATAAGAGTAAATTATTCTCAATGATACTCCAACAAATCATTCGTAATTCTCATTTTACTAGTTTTGTTTTATTAAAAAGAAAATTATACCTCTATTTTTCACTCAGTGTTATTTTTCAGATATCAAATTGTTCTCTTCAAATTCACAATGAGACATTGTATTATTAACAAAGACTATTATATTATGTAACTTCACGAAAATCAATGTCATTGTGAAAACTATAGTATGAAACTTCACAAAATCAATGTCATTGTTAAGATTTTCTAAAGGCTCAATATATGACGACAACATAGTAAGTAAGATGAGATAAAAAAAACTACTTAAGTAGTTATGTTGGTAGTAGAGACCTGTACAATATTTTCCTAATACTCATATACAATATTACTAACTACATGCATAAAACGTAGATCAGATACCTCAAATCACTTCTATATAGTTCACTCCAAGTAGAAGTAACACTTTATGCATAGGATCATATATATTCATTTCATATTGAACAACTTAAAGAATATAGAATTATGCATCAATTATTATATCAAAACCCAAACATGATACTTAGTACTAACATTTTGAAAAAGCTACAACGATGAATTATGCATCAATTATTATATCAAAACCCGGATGTTATTTTATATGTTATGACTTATCTCTGATGTTGTTTTATATATACAATGCTCATTCCCTGTGTTTAGGTGAGTTTGACCTTCTCGTTTCAACTTCTCGACGTTGTTGTTTGGTAAATCTGAGGTAAATTTCTTCCTTAAATTACTGATATTGTGATGAATTTGTCTGAAATTGCGTGAGTATATTGCGTTTTCTTGCTCCTTATCCATTTCGTGTATACTTTGCATTTTGACAGAAATGTATTATACCGTTTTGTGCCCTAATTAGTTGTTTTTGTTTAGCTTAATTAGTAAAACCATGGATAAGACATGGATGTATTCCAATTGATTATCGAAAGAGTACGAGAATGGGGTATCGGAATTCGTTAAGTTTGTTGTTGCACACGCAAAAGACCCCAGTCGAATGACATGTCCTTGCTTGGGTTGATGTTATGGGAGTCGGGTTGACGCAGTTCAGTTGGCATCACATTTAATACGGTATGGAATTGATAGAAGTTATACATGTTGGAATTTGCATGGTGAGAAAAGTAACGGGATTGTTGAATCAGGGGATAATATGACCTATGCTTCAAACGACAATTGCACAGATACATATGATTATGATCGAGTCAAAGATATTGCAGAAGTGCTTGAAGAAGATCTTAAGGATTGTCCCAAAATGTTCGAGAGGTTGGTAAGTGATGCATAGAAACCGTTGTATAATGGTTGTACAAAATTCACAAGATTTTTTGCGGTATTAAAGTTGTACAACTTAAAGGCGGGAAATGGATGGTCGGATAAAAGTTTCATAGAGTTATTAGCCCTTATGAAAGATATGCTACCAGAGGATAATGTTCTTCCCAATCGAACGTATGAGGCCAAAAAGATGTTATGCTCTATTGGCATGAACTATGATAAGATACATGTCTGTCCAAACAATTGCATTTTGTTTCGAAACGAGTATGCATCGTTAAATGAGTGTCCTAAATGCGGTTCCCCTAGATATAAGAAAAAGTTGTCTCCAGCAAAAGTATTATGGTATTTTCCTATAATTCCGAGATTTAGACGCATGCATCGTAGTGAAACCGATTCAAGACACTTGACTTGGAATGGAGATGAAAGAATTATTGATGGAAAGTTTCGACATTCGGTAGATTCACCATAGTGGATGAAAATTGATAATGATTATCCTGAATTTGGAAAAGAATCAAGAAACCTTCGCTTGGCATTGTCTACTATTGGAATGAACCCACACGGTATTCAAAGTATCTCGCATAGCACATGGCCTGTGATTCTTATGATTTATAACCTACCTCCATGGTTATGCATGAAGCGTGAGTACATGATATTATCTATGTTAATTTGTGGGCCTAAACAACCAGGGAATGACATAGACGTATACTTGACACCCTTAATCGAAGATTTAAAGTTTTTGTGGGAGAACGGTGTGGAGGTTTATGATGGGTATAGGAAAGAAAGTTTCAACTCGAGGGAGATGTTGTTTGTAACAATTAATGATTTTCCAGTATACGAAAATCTATCAGGGTATAACATTAAAGGTCAAAAAGTGTGTCCGGTTTGTGAAGATGGAACCTATACGACGCGATTGCACCTTTGTCAGAAGAATGTCTTTCTCGGTCATTGTAGATTCTTAAATTCTAATCATCACTACCGTGGGTGGAGAAAAGCATTCAATGGAAAGGGAGAACAAGGTAGAGCTCCAACAATGTTGACAGGTGATCAAATTTTTGAAAAGGTGAAAGATGTGTGTACTCTGTTTGGCAAGCCTTTTGTACATACACTTATCAAGCGTGGGTGGAAGAAGAGGTCAATTTTTTTTGAACTGCCATATTAGAAGTCGTTGTATGTAAGACTTTTCCTCGATGTTATGCATATTGAAAAAATGTATTTGACAGTGTTATTGGTACGTTACTCAATATACAAGGAAAGCCTAAGGATGGCCTTAAAGTAAGGGAGTGCATGGTAAACATGGGATGGGAACTGAATTAGGACCCGTGAAGAAAGGAAGACGAACATATCTACCACCTACTATTTACACTCTATCTAGAAAGGAGAAAAAATATTATGTAAGTTCCTAAGTGAAGTTAAAGTTCCAGAAGGCTACTCATCAGATATTAGAAGACTTGTGTCTATGAAAGACCTCAAGTTAAAGAGTTCAAAGACGCATGATTTCCATGTTATAATGGAACATTTTCTACCGATAGGTATATGTTCTATTTTGCCAAAAAAGTAAGACGCGCAATAACTAAACTGTGTTTTTTCTTCAAGTCAATTTGCAGTAAGGTGATCGATCCTACGATCTTACCTATCAAAAAGAAATAGTTGTTACTTTGTGTGATCTTGAAATGTATTTTCCTCCCTCGTTTTTTGACATAATGGTTCATCTAGTCGTTCATCTTGTGAAAGAGACACAATTGTGTGGACCAGCCTATATGAGATGGATGTACCCTACTGAACGTTATATGAAAATATTAAAAGGGTATGTGAAAAACCAAAGTCGTCCAGAGGGTTGTATTGTCGAACGATACATTGTTGAAGAAGCGATTGAGTTTTGTACTGAATATCTGTCAAATTTTCAATCAATTGGACTCCCCAAATCTCATATTGTTTAAAAAAAGAAGGTAAAAATCTAATTGAAAATAAAGTTGTGACAGTATCAAGGGTCGAACGGGATCAAGTGCATTTGTATGTTACGCACAATGAGATTGAGGTTGAGTAAATGCGTTGAAATGCACAAGGTGTTCTCAAGGTTTAAATCCGAATAGAAATGAGAATTGGATAGTACAAGAGCACAATCGAAGTTTCATACCATGGTTTAAGGAACATCTTTATTCAAAGTATCGTTCAGATCCCACTTCAATAACAGAAAGGTTGAGATGTTTAGCATATGGTCCAAGTTTGGTTGTGTTTTCTTATAGCGCATACGCAATTAATGGATACACATTTTATACCAAAGAACAAGATGATAAAATTACTATACAAAATAGTGGTGTCACCTTGGTAGCTGAAGCAATGCACATATCAAGTGTGAAGGACTTAAACCCGAAATTTGCAAATCTGTCATATTTTGGGGTTATCGAGCGCATTTGGGTGTTTGATTATGAGAAGTTTCAGATTCCTATATTTGGTTGCAAGTGGGTTGAAAATAATAATGGCATACGAATGGATAAGTCAGGATTTTTGCAAGTGGATCTTAATAAGGTGGGGTACAAAGATGAGCCTTTCATTCTAGCCTCTTAAGCTAAACAAGTGTTATATGTCATTGATCCGACAAGTACGAAATGGTCTATAGTGCTTTTATCTAACAAAGTAATTGATGAAAACATTGGAGATTAAGGTGATATTGATGTTGAGATTGAATCTTTTACCAGAAATGATCAAAATGAGAATGAATCATGTATTATAAATGATCATAAAAAGGGTATTTGGATCAATCCAACCGTCCGCGTTGTTAAGAGTCGAGTAGAACATATTCCTACCAAGAAAAGAAAGAGACGTTAGTGAAAAAGGTAATAGTATAATTATAGCCTATATTGTAACACCTCATTTCTACCGGTAATTATAAGGAAATCAGAGTGCAAAAATTTCAACAAACAAATGAGATGCCACATTTTCAAGTTAGAACAACTTCATATAACCATAATTAATTCAGATACATAACACTAGTTCGGGTAAACTGATAACAACCTGATTTATTCTTTTGAAAAAAAACAACTTTTATTAATAAACGGCTTCACATAATTCAACTTATAATGACAAACTCATGTCCAACTCAAAACAACTTTAATATAATGATTCTTTAATAACAACGGCTTAAGATTCACATACTAAAACAATAACAACAATTAAACAACAATCGTTCAACCCCCGAGTGCTACGTATTAGAACAACTAAACCAACTTGGACTAACAACAACTAATTATTCATTCTCGAATACCTGCACGTTACCAGTACAAAAGAAATGGCGAAATAAATGAAAAAGGTGAGATATACCAATATAACTGAATTCATGATAAATAATATATTAGAATGTAGATCATATAATTCACCGCTTCACATAATCCAAACAACATTTATAACGACAACACCAACAACGATTACAACAACATATGTACTAGCAATTAGCAACGACAACAATTATAACAATATTTATAATAACTATCACACATCTTACCATAGTACCTGTCGCATCAAACCGTTAGTATAAATTCACTCAAATTCATCAACAACGTATTAACAACCACATCGTCAACGCAACACAACACTTATCACAACAAAATCATCAACAACAAATCCATTTATAATGTGACTCTTAACAATGCACATGCATGTGGTACCAGTGGAGTACAACTTCCAACGTAATCATTTGCCAGTTTACCGAGGCACAAGGCATAAGCCTTCAACATAATCATTCTGCCCCTAACGGCCAACGTGTTTTGCCAATCCAGGCCAACATAATATGCAAATGCATCTATGCGACCACAACCACAACATCAACTCAATCAACAACGGAAACTCAACGACAACACACATCAACAACGTAATCCCAATTCAACACTAGCCTTAGGCCTACAACGTAATCAACATATCAACGTAATCCCAATTCCGAATTATTAAAATTTTCATTTTGGAATCTATATTTTATGAGGGGCGAAAATAATTATTTAAAAAAAAAAGGATAAACCAAATCTCGCTACTATTGCAGGGGTAAAAAGTATTTAACTCTTATTTTTATAAACAATAATCTAAAAATATATATAATCATCCTCCTGGATATGTGTCATTCTTTTGGAATAACAATGAATATTATAATTTTTATAACACAAATATATTTATGAAACCTTTTTGAGATATTCAATTTTTTTTATAGGATTCATTAATATTATAGATCCAATCCTTTCTGGGGTCATTAATATTATAGATCAAATCCTTCTAGGATTCATTAATATTATAGATTCTGCCATTCTTAAATATTATTGATACAATCCTTTTGGGATTATTTAACATGATTGATGTATAAATATTATTGATATAATCCTTCTGGGATTGTTTAACATGATTGATGTAATTATTTTATGATGCATAAAAATCATCATTAATTTTTTGATCAATGGAGACAAAATATGTTATTAATAATATTAAATTTTAAGTTCTTATGAAACTATAAATAATTCCATCAATTAAAATTAAAATATAATCATTTGCATAATTCTTACTATAATATTATTCAAGAACTCAATCACAAATATTTTGTTAAAAAAATTATAATATTTACAATTCTTCAATTACTCAGGAACTATAAAATAAATTTGTTATTTTTGAAATCCTTCAGTGATGCTTATATGTTCTTCAAGAACTAAATTAAAATTTTATTATTTTCTTTTTCATCATTCGTGGATGTTTTATATGTTCTTCAGGAACTATATTAGAATTTCATTATTTTTTCATCCTTCAGGGATGTTTTGTATCAGAAATTCATTATTGTTTCCATTCTTCAGAGATGTTTTATATGTTCTTTAAAAATTATATCAGAAATTCATATGTTCTTCAGGAACTATATCATAAATTCATTATTTTTCCATTCTTCATGGATATTTGATAATTTCTTAAGAAATTATATAATAAATTATTATTTTGCTATTCCTCATGGATGCGAGTTCTACAAGAACTATATAATAAACTATTGTTTTGCTATCATTCAGGGATTTCTCATATAACATCATATCAAAACTCAAAGTAAATAAGTTTAAAAAAAACATAAAAGAAAAGATCAATATTACTTGTAATAGTTAGAAATTCTTTTTTTTTTCTTTCTTTTCAAGTTTGGTAGATTTTCGTGCTAATAACGTGTTATTAAAACTAAATAAAATAATAGTAGAGAGAAAGGGAGAAAGATAGTATATTCTATTATTTATATTCTAGTTAGTGTTTCAAGTACAATATGAATCCTATTTAGAGGACATATGCAATAAATAAAAAATCAATCGAAATCTCATAATTGATGAAGATCTATTATCATTCCATTTATAACAAAATTAAAATTTCTAAGTGAATCATTTTTAAATTTTTTTTTTTGAAGAGATTAAACATTAAGTATGAGATATTTAAGAGGAGTTAAAACATATTTAATCCTATATTATTTTATTTTAAAATTAATTTAAATTAATTTATATTATAATTAAAGATATTTATACCCATTCAAATTTATGATGTCAGAGAATTTATTAAACTTAAAACATTAATCAACAATTGAAGTAATTAGAAATTTGACTATGAGAAATCCGTAGTTGATAGATATTATATTTAATATGAAAAATCACGATTCGATCTCTTACAGCTGCGATTGAGAAAAGACTGAAACTAATTAATATTTGAATTGATCTCAAAATCGACCTCCATTGGTTTTAAAAATAAAATAAAATAAAATAATTTTTGACTTTCAATTATTTAAAGAGAAATGGATGGTGCACATGTAAATTATTTTTACACTTTCAATCAAAATCATAAAAATCATATAAAACGTGGTTCTTTCATAATTTAACACTTTAAAATATTCCAATTAAATGTATATATATAGTATATTTTTACAACTTCCTATTACAATAAAAACATTATTATTACAATAAAAATAATATGGTAAAAACCAAAAAAACAAGTAAATTGAAAAACGAGTATATACAATAAAAATAAAAATAAAAGATTAAATAGAGATACGGTGGCAATTTGCAAGGTCTCTGAGAGTTTGCGACCAAACTGCTTCTTCTATTCTATCTATCGTCTTCATCTTCTTCTTTCAAATCATTCTTAGGGTTTCAACGGAGCCCCAAATTAATCAATAATTGAACCCAATTTCGCAATCTTTTCATACTTTCGGTTCATACAACGCACCATATCCGAATTCATCGACGACTCCGTCTGGTACGTCACTTTGTTTCTATTCCAGCGCATAAAGATTCATTTTTTATGTACCCTTTGTTGCTATGCATGTTGAAGGTTTGAATTTTTGGTAGTTCCTAGAAATGGATATAAGGGTTGTAATTTTGCATAAGATTTCCGTGAGGAAAAGAGCTTTATGTTGTGTGTGAATAGAATTGGATTTGTGTTTGAGATCAAATCAAACATAATTAGTTTTTTCTTTTATTTTCTTCAGTTATAATTTTGTTTTAACTTTCATTTCATTTTTTTAATTCCAGTTATCTGTCATATACCAATGTTGGCCACTAGTGCAGTTGCATCTTTGCCCAAATTACCACCAGGTAAATGAGAATTTCTCACTTTTTTTTATAGCCATGTGACTGTGCAAGCATTGCAGTAAAGTGTTTAGTTAATAGTTGCTGGAATTTCTGTTTCGTTGCGGTCTGCCCCTAGTCACCTTAATTGCGGCATTTGACTTGCCTTTGTTGCAGCCTTATACACCTTAATTGTGTTGAGTTTAAAGTGGTGGATTTAGTCTTACATTGCTTAAAGACATGACATGTGTTGTGTTTATAATTGCGTGTGCATCCTCACCTTACAAGCCGGTTCTGTAAGGATGAATGGGTATTCTAAGATGGTATCAGAGCCTATCCTAGATCACTTGTTGGGCTTCTTGCATCGTCCACGATTCGACCTCATTGAGGTCTGAGAGTTAGGCCCATCCCACACACTCTTAAGAATAATGATACTACCTGAAGATTGGATTGGCCGATTGGGAAATCTTGACTGTTTTTCTACCTCCCTGCCAATGAGTTAGATGTATGTGTTATTATTTCTTGCTATCTGATCCAAAGATCAATACATCACATCCATGTTCAGGATCCCGTACTTTTAACCAACACATACATCCACTTGTGTGGAAAACACTGAATCTATGTGAAGGTTTTAAGCTGTTCCATTGTCCATATTTGTGTTAAAAATGACTGCTTTTATATACAATTTGAAGACACTGCTTTCATATGCATTTTTGTTTTATTGATTTTCCTTATTTGTATGGGTTACAAATATGTATGTAACCCTAAAGGCAGGATCGGTCTACAATCCTTGCATTAACTACAAGTAATTTTCCTGCTATGCTATCTCACCCATTTGGTTTTTTATTCGTCCCAGAATTGGTTGAAAGCATTATTTAAACTTTTAATTATTATAGATTTATAACTATAATATAATTATCTTATTTTGTATAGTGAGAAGAGGTGGAAACTGCATTGAAGAGAATGTTCTTCCCACATCTAAATCTTCAAGAGGCTTACAGACTGTTAATAACTCAAGATCATTGAGTCGTACACAGTTTCCATTTGATAGAAGAACTCGCTCTACTCAGGCAGCAACTGTAATATGTGCTGCAGCTTTGGTAACATGCTTTACTCTTATCGTAATTTTACTCATATTTGGTAGTCTACATTGCAATATTTTCCAATTCTTACCGTCTATTAGTTTCTGAACTTTGAATACTTTCTTCATACAAAGAGCACAATACATTGATAGAATGCATATGCAGAATGCAAGATGTGGTGCAGAGCAAACTCAGACGATTACTCGAGAGGCTCCGACAATTACTCATCTTCCTGGTAATTGTTGACTGCGGGGATATTATTTGATTTTCATTATTAAAAAAAATCTCTCCCTTAATTTTATGTAATACTGATAGACTCTTCCAAAGGGTACTCTAATGGCTCATCATGGTTTGCTTCTGTTTTTAGGTAAGGAGAAGTCCCCACAAATCGATGATGGTGGATCTGGATTTCCACCTCGTGATGATGATGATGGCGGGGGAGGAGGTGGAGGTGGAGGCAACTGGTCTGGTGGATTTTTCTTTTTCGGGTTTCTTGCTTTTCTTGGCTTCTTAAAGGACAGAGAAAGTGAAGACGAAGGTTACAGTAATAGAAGAAGGCGGTGATGAATTGGCAGGCGCAATTGTATGCTTTGTTAGAAGATTTTGCTGTTGTAATATTGAATTTCCTTTATCATATATACGAACTGTAGAATATGTTGATCAACAGGGTATTGTGCTATAAGATGAAGTATCAGTGAGAACCTTTTTGTTTCTGAGTTTCTTACCAATTAAACTTTGTCACTTGATCTCAATTACCAGAACTATTGTAGTCCTCTTATACTTCAAATCATCAAAACAATTCATACTTTTTAGAAATGTACTAATCCCGATTCCACGATATATCCCAAAATTTTAAAATTATCTTTTTATCCTAAATTCTTAAAATAACACACTTTGAAACTTTATCATATCATGCACCACCTTATGCATATTAATATTAAATAAATTCATCTCAATCAAGTTACTATGCCTTTTGAAAGGGAATTTTTTTCCCCACTTAGTGGGTTCTTCTTCATTACTGACGAAAAACCAAAAATATCTTCAAGTTTCGTAAGTTAATTTACGAATTCACCTTAGAGGTGGACTTTGCTAGTTAACTTGAAATAATCCAAAATTTCAAAAATAAGGTGAATTGAGATTCACTTGTGAATTCACCTTATTTTAAAATTTATTAGGTGAATTAGTAAGTTTTAAGGTTATAAAACATTTAATAAAATTCATATCATTCATTCAACTTAATTCATAAAATTACATAGTAGATACAGAAAATTAGATTACATATTATTATAAATGAGAAGTTGTGGACGTTGCAGCATCTTGATAACATCTTCCGGTGATCTACGAAGCGACGCATCCATCTCAATCAGACCTTTTGTCGAGTACTGACAAAAGGTCTCCACATAACCTCTAAGTCGTCGTCGTTCTTCAACTGAAACGGGTGAACTTGACTTTTCCTTCACCATCAAGTGAAGGTGAGCGGTACTCCAACTTGACCACCTTGCGATTATCTAGATACTACAACAGAGAATTGTTGTACCCTAAAATTTACCCTCTTCTTTCTCGTGTTTTTGGCTAACAATTCGATTGCATAAACATACATGTAGTCGCATACATAGCATCGATCATGGGGTTACCCGACTCAAGGTATCTCAAATTTGTGAAAATGACGCGTTTCAGTTATCTCAGATCACTTTGGAGGCCGTTTCGCCAAACAAAAAGAATTTATTCGCTTATTTCTAAATAAAGCGAATTTTGGGTTTTCAGCGCGTTTTGGGCACTCTAGAAGGCGTATCTCTCAGCTCGTCATGTATTCTCTGATGATTTTCGATCAGCAATTTCATCTCATTATTATCTACAACTTTCGTTTGAAAGCCGGAAGCAAATTGTGCGAGAAAGGTTCCCAAAGAAACTGATTTTTCTAGGGGATTAAGTTGAATTTTAGTGTTGAACCGTGCGCTCTGCCAACTAAATTGTCTCTATCTTTTAGTTGGAAAATCGAAATTGAGCGGGACCAATGGATAAAAGTCCGTATCGAAGCCCTATACAACTTTTATTTGCAACTCGAGAGCTGATTCCTCGCCAATCAATACCAGAATTTTATTCTTTGGAGTTGATTTTGAGCTGAACCGAGTAACTTTCATATGATACGCGAAGTTCGAAAAATTATATCTCGCTCGATTTTTATTTGAAACGAGGTGGGACTAGTGTCAAAAGTTCACAAATTTTGTTAGCTTCGATTGTCTCAGAAATACGCATTTGCAAATTTTGATTAGAAGACCCTCGTTTGAGGCATTTTCTCCAAAGAGCGCAAATAAAATCGCATGTGTCAAGAGTCTAAAACTTCAAAAATTCATATCTCCTTGACCGTTCACCCGATCAAGTCGAAATTTTGATTCATGCAAGCAAAATCTCATTTCAGACATTTTTCGTTTACATTCCAACTTCAAATTCCGCACGGATTTGGCTGTTTTGGATTAATTACGGAAATTATTCGGATAATTATGATTTGGGCTTGATTATGGATCTAAGGCACTCTTAGGCCCAAATCCCAAAACTATTAATAGATTTTTACCTTCACAAATCACAACAACACAATCATTTGCTAAAATTTCACCACAAATCACTCCCCAATCCTCTCAACACAAAACTCAAGAACAAATTTCAAACTTCAATTTCTCTCCAAGAAACCACCATAGGCCGCCACCGGACCTCTACCTGACAACTGTTATCACCGCAAACCGTGCTAAGCTCGCCTCATCGCGCTAAGCGCGCCCTGTGATTTCTCATTTTTCTCATTGCAGCTTTATCCCATAGGATCTTGCTCATCTTCTCCTTCTTCTGGTCGAATCTGATCTGGAAAGAGCCAATTCCACTGGATTTCTCTTCAATTTCAAGAATTAAACAATTCTCCTTCATCTTCTTCAATTCTCCATTGAAGACTTCAAGTTTCTTCAAGAATTCAAGGTTGATTTCAAGGATTATCATCAATTCGACGCTAATTTGGTATTTTCTTTGAAGAGCACAAGGAATTCCTCTTCAATTTGATTCAAACTTCAAGTTCAAGTAAGTGTTTAGTTCAATTAAGCACTTATTTTAAGCTATTATTGGATTTTAGCTTTTCTTGAAATTGAATACTGAAATTGCTTGCAAGTTCCATGTAGATTCTGATTTTCGAACTTTCATTCTTGAATTCTTTGATTTAAATTGGATTTTGCAACGTTATTTGTGTTGGTGTGAGGATTTTTGTACATAGCACACACTTACACTTGTGTATTTGTGTTTTCCTTGCATTTAGGTCACAAATTTGTGCATCTTGCATCATCTATCACATGCTCATGCATTAGAGAGCATTTAGATTGTTGGATTTGCATTGATTCACGTTGATTTGAAGTATAATGTGCATTCGAAAGTGTGTCGACATGTAGATTCAAAGGCATCTTGATCACTAGGTACATTGTGCATTGTACATAGTTCATGCATATGCATCTCAAGTGTTTGTGTTAATGTACAAATTAGAATTGACGTGATCTTGCACAACTTTTTTGTAGCATGAATTGCTTGCATCGATTCCTTGCACATGAACATTAGAATTGTTGATTCAACTTACATTCTTAGCATGTTCATGTGTTGATCTCAACATATGAATATTAGGATTGTTATTTTAACTTGCATTCTTCACTTGTTCATACATTGATTCTTGTCACATGAGCATTAGAATTGTTGATTCAACTTGCATTCTTAAAATGTTCATGCTTAATTTTGCATACAATGAACATTAGAATTGTTAATTCAACTTGCATTCTTAACATGTTCATGCATAATTCTAGCATATGAACATTATGATTGTTGATACAACTTGCATTCTTAACATGTTCATACATAACTTCGCGTATGAGCATTGATTCTTGTTACATGAACATTCAAATTGTTGATTCAACTTGCATTCTTAACATGTTCATACATATTTTTGCATGTGAGCATTAGAATTGTTGATTCAACTTGCATTCTTAGCATGTTCATACATTGTTACTTGATATATGAGCATTAGAATTGTTGATACAACTTACATTCTTAACATGTTCATACATAACCTTGCATATGATGAGCATTGGACTTGTTGCTTCAATTTTCATTCCTCGCATGTTCATGCATTTGATTTTCATCTATGAACATTGGAATTATTGCTTTAATTTGCATTCCTCGCATGTTCATGCATTTTGTAACACCCCAATATTATCCAAGGTTTTATAAGTAAAAAAAATCAGAGTAAATTAAAATTTCATAAATTCAATACTGAGGCATCACACCTTCAAAACCAAATCACTTTAAACAGTTTACTTTAAAGTATAAATCTCGAATACATAGCATCGTCGAAAAACATAAATTGATTCATAAAAATCAAAACATCTTCTTTAATAAACTTCCTTAACCAATCATATTTTCATAAAGTATGATTCTTATTTACAACAGGAAAAACAACAAAAGAACAACAAAATTATTCCCCCCGAGTGCTACGTACGCGACACCGACTGACTAATAGCGACTATAAACTCCGCTTTATAACCCGCATGTTACCAATATAAAGGTAACGTAAACAAGTAAAGGGTGAGATACTCCAAAATATATAATTAAAGGCATGATAACATATATATATATATATATATATATATATATATATATATATATATATATATATATATAGTATTTGGAATCATAAAAGATATAGATTAAAAAAGTGCATTCCAACACATAACCAAAACTCACTTACTCCAATCGTCATTCTAATGTGTATAATCTACACTTTATCGTCATAACCTAATCGGCATAAATCATCACAATCAACACATAAATGTTCGTTACCACGAAATCATCACAAGTCAATACATCACTAATCAACACGACAATCATAGATGACAACATCAAACAATGCTAATAACATAATCAACATAAATAAAACCATCACAAATTGGCTAAAGCTCATCGTCACAAACATCATCACATCATATTTGCATTAAGCATTTCATCAAGGTTAAATCATCGCAAAACTCATCATTTATATTCATCGCATAGTTATCATGAAATTACCAAGTCATATTCATTTCATGTTCATCATAAAGATCATCACCAAACAAAGCATCATATATCATCGCAATTCAACATCATCCATCAATTAAAAACCCTACGCCAAACAACTCAAACATAAACATAACCGACTCTATGAGACACGACTATGTTATGCATGTGGTACCCATCGCTTTGTCCATAATTAGGAACACTTGGCATAAAAGCCTCGTCACTTGGCATAAAAGCCTCATCGCTTGGCATAAAATCTCATCGTCGCCAATGCAATGTATGTGAATCGACAATAAAACAACACAACAAAAACATCATAATCGCTCATCAAAATTGGCATAAAGTCCACATCGTCATAATTTATCCACATCAAGATAAATATATCATAGCATCATATTTGCATTATGCAAAACATCACCAATAATTCATCATCATCAAAAATAATGCATTCACAAATCGGAAGCATTTATTAACAACAACAATATAATCATCACATCATCATGTACAAAGACATATATCATCGCATCGCATATCATGAACTATTCATTAATAAATACATTGTCGCAAAATATTATGTTTAACCACACCACATCATTATCGATTCATTCACTAAATTCCAAATACGGAAAACTAGTCAAACACCTATAATCATCACGAAGGCCATTCCTAATAACTGACATTATTCATAATCATCAACATCGCAATCGGATTGTCCATACGTGCCTTAAATCTACTAAAACGCAATCCGATTCAATTTAATCGTAATTAAGCCTATTTCGGGTCGTTTAGTAAAAACTCGTAATTTCTAAAAACTAACCTCACCACTACGTTCTACACGTCGAACTTAGCTAGCACGTCAATTTTCGTTGAATTCGGAGCAACTTGCTCCGTCGCCGAATTTACCGAAATCGGAAAATCGGAACATAATCAGGTTCTAAATTTAATCGGCTAACTTATGTCCTAATTATATTTTATTAATACTAACTAGTAGTATAAGGATTTGGAAAAAATGACAGAAACATAAACTAAATAGCAAGAATTATGCAGGAACTCAAATTCTACAGAATAGAAAAATTGTGCAAACAGAAAACTGGAAAACGCAGAAATTCGTTCCCCCTCCATGCTACAAGGGACGCACGTCCCAGCTCAAAGGAAGAAGGGAGGAGGGTGCCTTAAGAAGGGGGGCGGTCGCCCCACACATGGAGGTGGGCGCCTCCCCCATGCTACTTCCTCCATGAATTCGTTCTTCATCCCTATGCAATCTGTCTGTATTATTTTTCTGGTTTTTCTTCTTTTTACAGTTTCATAGTTTTGCTTATTTTTCTTCATTCTTGCAACTTAGCCTTGCTAGCTTAGGAATAAATTACCCACAATCCATACTCCTAACTCAACCTTGCTAAGTTATTTCAACAATCAACCAACCAAACTCAAGAATCAACCTATCAATTTTTCCCCTAATCCTAAATATAACTATCAAACTTTAGCCATATGTGATAGAGAAATCAAACCCCTTACCTCAAGTGATTGGAGGATCCTTGATGATTCTACAAAACTCAATCCTCAAGCTTGCTCATGCTCTTCCTCTTCTTCTTCCCTTGCTCTTCTTCTCCCAAAACCTTTTCTTTTTCTCTCAAGTTTCTAAGTTTGGCTTTGTGTTTTTGAATGGAAAGAAAATGAGGACAAATGATTTATATGTTGTTTTCTTACTAGCAACCAAGGGTGTAAACCCAATTCTAACAAATTAATCCTCACACCCCCATCTATTCTTATAAATTAACACACTAATAATATCTACTAATATTATTAATTCAATCAATTAAAATAATTCTGGGGAATTAAATATCGGATCCGAA
This sequence comes from Vicia sativa, assembly GCA_021764765.1. Classification (NCBI taxonomy): domain Eukaryota; kingdom Viridiplantae; phylum Streptophyta; class Magnoliopsida; order Fabales; family Fabaceae; genus Vicia; species Vicia sativa. Next base: position 133,027,722 of record CM038794.1, read on the forward strand.
TAATATTTTACCGGACCGAACGGAACGTCGCCAAATATATTAATAGATATAACGATTAATATAAATATTCTCGTCACCAAAATAATCGTCAAACGGTAACTCAAAAATATTAATATAATATAATATTAAATAAAACGGGCGTTACACATTTGATTTTCATCTATGAACGTTAAAATTGTTGCTTCAATTAGCATTCCTCGCATGTTCATGCATTTGATTTTCATCTATGAACATTGGGATTGTTTCTTGATTGTACGAATGAGCTTTTGGCATGAGAACATCATGGAGAAGTTATTCGGATCAAAACAGGAAATTCTGTAGGTTACAGACCGCGCTTAGCGCCACCAGGAGCGCGCTAAGCCCCAAACTTACTGACTTTTGTGTTGCAGGCCGCACTTAGAACCACCAGGAGCATGCTTAGCGCCAAACTTTCTATTTGGGTCGCGCTTAGCGTGAAATACCAGGCTTAGCGCGACCTGGAACTGAGTTTTCTTTTCTTTCTTAATTCCAAATGTAAACAACATGTATTCTAATATTCCTAATCATTGTTTGAGATGTATTTGATGCATGAGCTTGTGTTGTAGTTACATATGACACAATACTTCTATGTTTTGCGCTTGTATACCCACATATACCTCCTATTAATTGCTTTTTGGGTCTAACTCCGTTCTTGCAGGTGTTTCGTGTTTGTATACCCACATATACATTCCTTTTACTTACTTTTCGGGTCTAACTCCCTTCTTGCAGGTGTTTTTGGTTCGGATGCGTATGAACGCGTATTCCGCTTGTTTCTGATACTTTGAGCTATTTTCACCGGTTTACTCTTATTGCGTGGCTACAGTACTTGAAGTTTTCCAGAGTATTTCATTAGCCTGTAGTGCACTTCGGATTCTATATCCGTTTGGTAAATTCTACACCATTTATCGCATTCTCTTACATCTTTCCTAGATATTATGAGAAGTAGAGCTTTACAGCTTTCTTTTGCCATGAGAAGTAGGAATAGAGATGCATGATGGGGCTTCCGTAGTTGGAGCATGTTCAGGAACCCCTCTGGTTTATTTAAAGACCCGTTTAGGGCGCTTCTGTTTGCTAATTGTCTTTGGTTTGTTTAAAGTCCTTATCCGTGCATAGGGAGGCACTTTTCATTGTGTTTACAATTGTGCTTGCATAGGTCAGAAGTGGTTAGGACACCCGACGTGGCACCACCAAGCAAACTCCCGTTTTTTACATTTCCTGCTATCGAGTCATTGATATATGGGTAAGCGGAAAGGGTCAGCAATCATCCCCCACAGTTCTAGTCCGTGTCTTGTATGGTGCATGCGAATCGTGTTATTATTTCTATCGAGTTAATTACAAAAGTGGCCAGAGTTCCATATTCTGACTCTCCACTCATTCCTGGGGTTCGCATTCACTGCAGAACTCGCATTATTTGCTCTGTAGGCTATGCCTGCAATTGTTTGACATTTGCTTGCGCATTGAATTGCTTGTGTGCTTCTGCCAAAGCACTTGATTACTTCATCCCCTTGCATCCCTTGGTCCTTCAACCAAGATGGATATAGGACATCTTTCCCTTAGGACCGCTCGATTAGGATAGTTCTCGTGCCTAGACATTAGAATTTACATCCTTTGCATGTTGGCATAGGTAGAGATTCCCTTACATCCTCAACCATAGGTCCAATCTTTACATGACAATATTAGGGCTAGTACTAGTTAGTCTCCCTTTTGTTTTTGCTAGTTCTTTTTGCATCCTTGCATGTAATTAAAACTAAAACTTGTTTATTTTCTCTTTTGAAAATAAAACACTTAATAATGGTTTGAACTCCTTTTCAAGGTAAAATCAACCAACCAAGACAAACTTTTTTCGCCAGCGCTTTTGTTTTAAAACCTTTTCATAAGTAAAACACAACACCCACCAAAACAAGTGAGCCAAACTACAACGCCTCGATTTTCCCATTGCACGGAATACATAGGCATCTTGTCACGGGCTCGATCGAGCACAACTTGTAAATACTTCCTTCTTTTTCCCGTGGTTTCTTTATTTTTTCATTTTCTTCGGCATGCACTATAGCGTTTAAGCATAGATAGATATAACACACCCTTTAGCTAGAAAGTAGAAGTGGATACCGTAGAGTACTATGGGCGTGTGGGGTGCAAATCCCTTCCCCTCGCGTAACTAACTCCCTTACATAGATTCTCTCGATCTCTCGGTCGTAGGACCGTGATTTCTCCCCTTCAGGTTTACTCGATGTTTTCCTTTCTTCTTCGTGAGATAAAAGACGTTCGATGGAGACTTAATTTATACACCCCTATCAGTCGGATGTTCAGCCGGGTGGTTTCAAGAATGCAGTGTCATAATAAACTCATCGTACAGGGTATCTCGCGAGAGCCTGAATTGTATTGGCTCACGCGCAGCGGTGAAGTAGACAAATGCAAGATGTGGATAAGTTTGTGTCATTTTTCTGGTTTTGTTTTGTGATGGAGAAATGAATGAGTTGTAGATCCAATTTATAGCAAAATTCATAACAGATAACATTTCGCAAGTTCACTTACGAAATGCACTAAATAAGGTAAATTCGTAAGTTAACTTACGAAATATTCTCTGTGTTTTTTTTAAATAATCAAGCATAATTCGCAGGTTAACTTGTGAAATGCACTAAATCAGGTAATTCGAAAGTGAACTTACGAAATGTTCTCTGTGTGTTTTTTTAAAAATGATCAGGCATATTTCGCAAGTTAATTTGCGAATTATACAGAAACAGAATCAAAACTCAGTTTTGGTTGAAACATAATTTTGTTTTTTTGGTGTTTTTGACATTCAAAAAATAATACATATATATATATAAAATGGAATATACATAAAACTTTTATATATATATATATATATATATATATATATATATATATATATATATATATATATATATATGTGTGTGTGTGTGTGTATTAAAACGATAGGATTTTACAATGTTTCGATAATACATACTAAAAATGGTTCAGTTACATTCTAAAACGAATCGAAAAAATTATCCCCGCTTAAATCTAAAATCGATTCATCCTTTGATTTCTCCCTATTGTCTTCTCTCTCAAGATCCATGAAATGAGTGAACTCTGTCATTCTCTCCAAAACATGATTCGGCCAAGTTCTGCCTCTTTTTCGTGATGTTCCATCCATTCCACAAAAGTGACCTGAATAGGACAACCCAAATTCAAATATACTTGAACAAAATAACATGCGTAGATAGCCAACACACACAATGCGTCCGGACGAATCAATAGGCGGTGGAGCTTGTAGAGGAAAAAAGTTTCTGAAAAACCATATCTTGTTAAGTCGACGCACAACACGTTATAAGCACTTGTTATTAGATGTCCCATTTCCGGGAAGCACATCCATTTTTCAACCGGTGCGTGGACGGTAACACTCAGAGCTAGAGCATGGTGAAATTTATTAAAAAAATTTTCGAGGTCAATTCCGAGATAAGTTTTTTTCGAACAAGAATGTGTTGCTCTTCCCCTTGGCCAAGCAAAGCAGATACGACCTGATACCCGCAATTACCATCGCTTCCCACATCTACGATTTTTTCAATGTGTTAGTGCATAAATAAAGGCATCTCATTAATGTATATTATCGGTGGTGGTGGTGGTGGTGGCGGTGTTGGTGTCCAAGGTGATTTTGAAATCCACGTTCCTTTTTTGGCACTTGTCTTGGATTGTGGGGTTGGAGAATCCGGGAATATTTCATCGACAACTTAGTGATAATAAGGAGTGCGTTTGATTGTACTATCGGCTTGTGAGGTTTTCATCTTTTTTGGGGCACATTTTGTTTTCACCGGTTGGGTCGAAGGCTTCAAATCGGTTGTTTCCGAAAATGCCACTTTTCTCAATTGTTCTTTAATATTCAACTTTGTAGCATCATCCACTTTTGAAAAACAATCTACTATGATTTCCCACTCGGTTGTGATGGTAATGTTGGAACTACCTTCCTCTGTCGGCTCGTGATAATCAAAACTGAGCGTTTTCCAATGAGTGCATATCTCATCCATTCGAATAGGGGAATTGAGTTTCATTTTTTTGGAAATAATACAAGCACATGGGAGTCCATAAGTTGCCCGCATCGTACACCCATATTTCACACTATCGGGACCTATTATTTCCGCTCGTTTTGCTTCGTAAAAAATAAAATTCAATCTCGCCTGGGATTTATTGTGAATCAACTGTGCATAAAGAGTTTTGTCTTTGAACCTGTGTTCCAAAACAGTTTTTCTCCTTCCAAATGTTGTTTGAATTTTATTGTGATGGTTTGTGAGCATTTGGTTCACAACATCCCAATCTCTCCATAAGTCTCCCTTACTATCACCCAACCACTTCTTCAAAGTCGCATGTGCGGATTCCACTCCATTAGTGGTTGTGTTCCCCAAATGTCTAACACGGTCCGTCCATGCACACACAATTTTCTCTTTCACTTGATTAAGAATAGTGGATTCAACATATTTCAAAATTTTGGGATATTCAACACACAATTTTCTAAAGTGTATCACATTAGCGGTATACATCTCTTCGGTAGAAGAATTAAGAATATCTGTCCATGCACTCATAATCTCTCTTTGGTGCCAACAACGAGTTTTAGCTTGCTCTCACATTTTTTGATGTGATACCGACATAGTAAAGCGGTAGACAACGGAAACACGGTGGAAACCGCATTCATAAGAGCGTTATCTCGATCGGTGACGATAACCAAAGGCATATTTTTTCCTTTTTCAACAAAGTCTTGCAAATATCCAACGCCCAAGTGACGTTGTCTTCCTTCTCACATTCCATGAAACAAAAATCAACCGAAAATGTTTTGTCGGTAGAGGTGACACCAACAATTTCAAGAAGCGGAAGCCTATATTTATTTGTCTTGTATGTCGAATCAATCATTAGAACGGTTGGAAATGTATTGAACAATTCGATACTCTACGAATGCATCCAAAATATATCACGGACACTTACATTGTCATCACAAACTCTATGTCTCGAAACATAGTTGTTATCGTCAAACATTTCAATAAATGTTGCATTTGGACCTCGCACCCCTGAGAAACGTGTTGTTTGTATCGATAATTGTAAACCGATTTTATATTTGACACATCCTCTCTATTCTTTTAAACCGGAAGTATGTTTCTAGGCACAACTTTGATCAACGAAAATTGAAACATATTCTTCTCTTCGCTTTAAGCCGACAAATAATAGGATGTCTGTATTTTGTGATATATTGGAGAAAATGAATGAAATAGGAAAATAGGTGACCATGCAAAGCAAAGAGACATTTGAGTTAACTTACGAATTCACCTAAAAGGTGAATTTGTAAGTTAACCGATTTAATTAAGTTTATTTTTTAAAATGTCAACGTTTAAAATAATAAGATATAAAATTAGATGAATTCAAGTTAACTTGCGAATTCACCTAAGGTCACTGCAAGTTTACTTGAAAATATTTTGATTTTTGAAATTCAAACTGATAGTACTTGTGTGCACTCAATTGATCAAGAGTTCAAAATTTTGCACAGATAGCTTAGAAACTAGTATTAATCTTGATGAAGAATTTGTATAAGAAGATGAAGTCATCGTTCAATTATGACTCAACAACATTCCATTGTTGAAATTGCTTAAAAACGAGGTGTTTTTTTTAAAGGGAAATGATGGTTGGTACATAGCCCAACACAGCACGAAGACGAATCAGGTATAGCCTTTGGATGAAACATTTATAGCATCTCATTCTCATTTATGCGCTCTCTCCCATCTAATATTATTCAAACTAAACGTTAAAATCTCTACAAGTACTTTTTTAAGTACTATAAGTACTTTTAACATGCATAATAATCATCATAGTCCATCTACAATTTATTAACAATAATTATTGTATTCGACAACTAGCGTTAGAAATGACTCGAGTCGAGTCGAACTCTCATCAGCCCTGTTTAATTCGTTAAAAATTAGTTGAGTTTAAGTTTGAGTTTATCATGACTTTTTTTCACTCAAATTCGACTCAAGATTTGACCGAGTTCAAGTTTATCAAGAACTTTTTCTAACTCAAACTCGATTTGTTAGAACAATCTTATTTAAAACAATATTATTTATCTTTATTACATTCACAAGAATTATAGACAATTTCTAACTTACATATAATATAAATTTCATCTCAAAATAATATTTGTAATTCAAGATATTATCAAGAAAAGTAGGTAATATGAGCAAATAATGAAATGTTATAACTTAAGTTTGTAACATATACTTTACTATGTTGAATTTGAATTTTTTTTAATCAATAGAATTGTAAATTATTTTATCATCTTTCAAAGGATATAAATAAATATGAAAATTAAGTATTGATGTCTACATGAAACTTACATATCGAGCCAGTTCATGAACCAAACGAATCGAACTATACATAGTTCAAGTTCAACTCATTTATTTTACGAACTTAATTTTGAACTCAAGTTCGATTCATTTGGTTAATGAACCAAGTCCAATGAATTAATTATCGAATCGAATCTCGAACTATTTTCGAGTTGGTTCGGTTCATTGTCAGCCCTATCGATAACAAACTTCTCTTCACATGATCATTCCAATCCTTTCCACATTGTGAAAAAATGTTCATGAATTATGTTCCATGCTGAAACTAGAATTGATCAGAAAGAATGGATTCACAATCTATTGCGGTGATTTAGAGATTCTGATGCAACAGAGAAGGGGCTGACCTACGAGGTTAGCACTTCAACGCTTAAGTCAGTAAAAGAGTAAAAGTGGAGTTTAAATGAGAAGGGATTTGAATTATTGAAAAATGGCGCGTTTTTCTCTTTAAATAGATGAGACGGTTGATAATTGCATGTGTGTAGAACGACATGGGATGCTTACCGGTGGATTGATTTGGGTTATTTGTATGATGCTTTGTGAGAAGTTACACGTGACACATAGGAAAAAAGAAATATTTATTACACCTTCAGTAACTTTCCACTTCGTAATTAAGTCTTCGTCTTCTGGATCTTGCGGTCGGTCCAAAGTAGTTCCTCACACCCCATCCCCCTTAAGTCTTTGTCTATGCTTTGCGAGAAGAGAGATTGTGATTTGATGAGTGATGAGTGATGACATTGATCTCTTTAATTTTTCTTGCTTCAGTTACAACCTTTTGAACATCTTTAATTTTATAACTAATGATTTTAACTTATTTAGGATGCGGCATTTTAATGTTTTTATGCTAATTCTTGTAAATTGCAAGTATATAATGAAATTTTAGGTATTTATTATAATGTAACTTTAGTTTTTTCAAATATATTTATGATGAATTTTATTGTGTGTTTAGAAATTTAATACTTAAAAAAATAGAGATAATGTGTTAAAACTATTTATTAAGAAACAAATACGACACATCATTTATAATTATATAAGGAAGAAAAAAAGGGGGAAATTGGATAATCCACTACCCAACCCATAAATTTGTGCTTTTACCTAAAACCCAATGATATTGTGGGTTGTTGTTTTACCTCACCTAAACCGGTGTATCTTGTATGGATTGGTTATGATTTTCCCGAATTCAACCGGATCGTTGTATCTTGTATCGATTGGGTCATGATTTTGCCTAAATTCAACCCAAATTGGTGTATCTTTTATGGATTGAGTCATGATTTTGTCTAAATTCAACCCAAACCAACTCATGTACACTCATACGCATCATTACTCGGGTACAAGATCTGTGACGTGGAAGTCCTACATGGAATATTGTCGTTCTTAAGATTAGGCATATTAAATTCCTCTATTGGGAGTCGTAACGTAACGTTGGAAGTGATTGACATACCTTTATTCTCTTGTTGACAATGATGTCTTTCCTTCTTTAGAGTACTCAAGTGTTTCAAACCGTTTCTGAGAAGATCTCAATTGTTGGTATTATGGGTTAAATTGTACGACCATCATTTTTTGAATTGAGTATAAAAGATTTTTGAAGTGTTATTTTACCTTCTTTTTTTACTATTATCAATTTGCGAAGATAGTGTTTTCTTTATCAATCTTCCATGGGAGTGTTTTATTTTGATGTTGAATCAAACTCAAACATTTTGGTTTGTCGCCATTGGTTTTTTATGTTGGAATGATCCTTATTCTGTATTTGCTTTCTATGTTTCTTTTGCTATTATTCTCCTTCTCTAAGGCTTCCAGGATAGTGATCGCTTGAACTTACTTACTTCCATGCATTTGCACCAATTTTGTTTACAATTTATTCTTACCATGATGATAGTATCAACTTTGATCAGGAAGACTAGTAAGAATATCGCAGGTGACAGGGGATCCCAATATATAAGGCTCTGACACCACTTACTAAAAACTATCTTTCTTTTCTCTTTTGATTTGACATTCACCAATCAATGGGTATGATTGTATGAATGCATATTTTCGGCAATTTTTCATGGTGCCAATAGTTTTTATTGAAACTAGATTTGATAGATCATAATGGATTCACAATATGTTCCAATGGTTTGAACTTCGATGCAATGAAAAGGAGGCTCGCATACAAGATTAGCACATTAATACTCAAGTTAGTAAGAAGGTGAAAAATAGAATTTAAATGAAAAAGAATTTGAATACCTAAGAAATGACGTGCTTTTTTCTTTAAATAGGGGAGATAGTTGATGCACGCATGTATAATGATGTAGGATATGGAAAAGTCAACTCTATTAAATATTACATAAAGTATATCTATTAGAATGTATTTATCTTGAATGAATTATATTTGTAAAATCATCACAATACTACAAGAAAATTTTAAAAAAGATTATTTGTCCAACATGAAGATAAACACGCCATGTATGGTGACAGTTTTGAGTAATTTATGATCATCTAAACAATGACCATCATTCAATATAATAAAGTAAGATGATTTTTTTTTGGCAATTTTGACACTTCGATCCAGTGTTTTAAAAACTGGACCGGAGATCAAACCGTGAAAGGTCCTGGTTTATTGGTTGAACCACTCGGCCAATGGTCGAACCGCATGACTAAACCGGATTAAACCGGATAACTCAGTTGATTAAATCGGCCTTTATAACAAAACGATATAGGTATAAAACTTGTCGAACCAGATGACTCAATCTCTACAAAATATAATTAGAATTAATTTTTTTTTAAATATCATTTCATAAATAAATTCACAATTTGATAATTTAAATTTAAATTTTAAATATTTTAAAAATATCATATCATAAATAAATTTACAATTTGATAATTTAAATTAAAATTTTAAATATAAGTATCATATATAATAAAATAGTACAAAATTACAAAGTATAATTGCAACATAGTATAATTGAATAATTTATAACAAAATAATTTTATTATCTACTATTTAGTTTCAAGGAGTAAAGATTATTTTAATATTAAGATATCCTTCTTCAATATCAAAATTATCTACAAAATCAACCGCATCAACAACATTTTCTTTGTCAATAATATAATTAATTAATTTTATTTTTTATTTAAATATAATATCTTAATAAAATAATTCAAATAAATAAAAAATTTAAATTGCATATTTTTTAAAAAATTTAAAAATTTTGAATAAAAAAATTAAAAAATACAGTTGAACCATCGGTTTTAAAAAACCGCCGATTTTTTCGGTTTCGCCGGTTCTTGCCGGTTCTTACCGGTTCAACGACATTCTCGATCCAACTATTGAACCAGGCCGATTACCTGGCCGGTTCCCGGTTCGATCGGTCCGACCGACCGATCCGGTTCGATTTTTAAAACACTGCTTGGATCCATTCTACTTTTTTACATCTTGCTATAAGAGAAAAGTTTTAATTAATATATTTCTATTTTTTTTAATTACTTATTACATCTTGCTATTTACTTCGAGCAATGAAACGGTTCTAGTGTGACTTCTTTTCATTGAAACCATGAAAGAACCCTTTTCAATTCCATCATTTATTTTTGCCTTCAGAAAGATTGTTAATAAAAAGGCACAAAAGTACAATCTAACGTTTCATCTTGAACGTATCATATATTGAGATTAGCATATAAGAACAAAATATGCAATTTTTTTCACATACTATTGATTCACTTAGTTGTTCATGAATCATTTACCTTTGGGTTGTTGTTATTCTACTCTCGGCTTTCTTCTTCCATCCTTTTTGTTTTCATCCTTCAATTTCTCTTAAAAAAAAAAAGAAGCATATTTTACTCTTTCCCTAAATTTCTAACATGGTTTGTGATTTTCAAATCAAAAGGTATATGCTTTGTTTTATACTTTTAAATTGATGCATTTCAATTTTAATTCTAACAATCTTTGTGTTTTTGTTTCATATTTCTCGAGTTCAAATCTACATCTGAAAGATTAGAGCTCAGTGTCAAAATTCTCAATGGGTAAGGTTATACACACAATACTTGAGTCTCATTTTTTTATTTCATACTGTGAAATCTTTTATGCCTTTTTCAAGTTATTGTTTTTGTTTAAGGATTGTTTATGTCAATTTTATTTTTTGGGGTTTTTCATGTTAATTCTAATGTTTTATGCGTTTTTTGTAGATCAAAATGACAGAAGAGTGTTCTCTGCGTTTTTCAAATTTTTAGTTCAAATCTTGCACCTAAATTGTAAATATTTCATGATTATTTTGATGCAGCCTAATATTCATATTATTTACCAGATTTTCAGGATTAGCAGCTAATGTTTCATGATTATTTTGATTTTCAGGTTGTTCAGTATAGTTTTGGGGTTTGACAACTAAGGTGCATTATGGAACTCAATATCTAACATGTGTTTTTGTTCACCAACAACTCATGAAGGCTCTTTTCAGATATACACTTCATTGCATCATTGCAACAAAGAAACCACCAACTGAGAAAACACTCAATGTGAGATATGTAAAGTTTGCACATGTTGAATTTAAGCCTCACTGTCAAGGTTTGAGAGAGTTATTTCTGCTAAATTTGGATCACATGATAGCTTAATCCAACTTTTTAGGTTGGGATCTTCTTGAGAAATTAACTTATTTGAATTACAATGATGTTGAGACTTTGTTTTTGGGTTGATCTCAAACGTAAAAAATTGGAAATAGTTAATTGTGGTAACTTTATTAGGTTCTGAATAAAAAAATTGCTTCAAATTGAAATTGATATTGCTGTTATAAGAATACTTTTCATTTTGTTACAGGGAATTAATAGAATGGTTGTGGCTTTGTGGTTTTATGGAATTAGGAGAATGGGTCATGCTTTATAGAATTAGAAAAGTATCAATCTTATAAAATTGTTGTTTACATTTAATTATTAGGAGAATGGGTCATGCTTTTTATCTATTTTTGAATGATTTTGAAATGATCAAATATTTATTTTTAAAGAATATGATTTGTATTAATGGGATGATTATCTTTTTATTTGAAAGATTCTAAAAGTACCTACTAATTTACTAAAAAAACTGGATAGGTTACCTGTTTCTCTAAACAATCTTAGCAGTTAAAATATGTTTTTAGCATTTGTAATTTAATATGTTTGAATAGTAAATTTTGAATATTCTCACATGCATATTTTCCAAAAATAAATATAGTTGTAAATAATGTGATTATAACTATATAGAAAATATGAAATATTGAATATTATTTTATAAATTAATTAATATTTATTTTCTTTATAATATTTTTAAAATTTTAAATTTATAAACCTTTATTATATATATCACGTTTTTAATATACTTTTTTTATTCATAAAATTAAAATTAAAGAATTTCGAGAATAAAGATTAAAGAAACATCAAGAATTCAAATAAAGCGTTCATGAAGTATTGTAATAACCAAATTATTATATTGGTTTGTTAATAACTAATAAAGATAAAACCATATATTGAGTATGTTTGAAATATTATTCAATTTTGAATACAAATTATATAAAAAATACTTGCTCCTTGTAGTAAGAGTTATAATTAATTACTTATAATATTATTTCAATTTAATGTCCTATCTGAATTTACTACATCAAAACATAGGTTGATGATTAGATTATTGAATTTTTTATAAAATAATTTTATGAATTTATTAACCATTAAATATAGACCCGCCTTAATAAATTTGCAAGAAAAAAACAGACATATTCAATGGGCCATTATATAAATAAAAATTTGCACATATTAATATATAAAAATTATACATTTTTGACTGATCGACATTATTTAATTTGTATATCTTTTATATATTTTTTAACCATCATTATACTCTATTTATTTAGTATTTATTATGATATTGCGCAACATATACTAACGCACGATAGATAATCAATTATATATATATATATATATATATATATATATATATATATATATATATATATATATATATATATATATATATATATATATATATATATATATATATATATATATATATATATATAGAGAGAGAGAGAGAGAGGAGGATCATTACACAAGACTTACACCATGAGTTACACTCTTAAAAACGTTACGATTAATATTTTTAAAATCAACCGTTGAATTGAAACATACCATCATATAGATCATACCTATAAAGTTTGAGACTAATCTATAATGATTTCTTTACGATCAAGATATCCAAAATTAACGTCAAAATGAACTTTCATATAACGTTAATTTTGATGTAGTTCATTAACATAGTAAATCATTACAGATTAGTCTCAAACTTAATAGGAATGATCTATATGATATTATGTTTCAATCCAACGAATTTTAAAAATATTAATCCAAGTAACGCTTTTGATGTAACTATGATGTAAGTCTTCGATAATTTGATCTCTCCTATATATATATATATATATATATATATATATATATATATATATATATATATATATATATATATATATATATATATATATATATATATATATATAACTTAATTTCTAATTATATTATGATAACTACTACAATTTAATAAATTATATTAATATTTATGTGACAATTTTTTTTCTTAATTCGTATATATTTTAGTATAATATATTTTTGATAATAATTATATAATATTATTTAATATTTATATCAACTTTACTCAATTTATAAGAAAGCACAAATTCTTATGTAATGTACTAAAAAGTTGAAAGCCAGAGCAATATGGAACCAAGAGAAGTTGCAGTTTAATGGTCATATTCCACTACATAATAATTCTAATAGAATAATATTTAATATCACGACATTCCATCACCATTATGGGACATATGCTTTTAGTTTTATTTCCACAACTCCATTTTGATGTCTATATTTCCCTTATTTATCATCTTTTTTTTATTCAATTATTATATATTTATTAAATATTCACTGAAGCAATTTATACATATTTATTAAACATTTAATTTATATATATATTTTGTACCTTTTTCTTCCTACTAAACATCTGCCTCATCAAAGTAATCTCATTTTCCATCTCTTCAATTGGAAACTTGATGTACACAAATGAAGTGTTTTTTTCTTCAAAGAGAAGTGTAAGTCTATGCATTCAAAGAAAACTATAAATCTACTACATAGTTGTAGAACCAAAGTAACAAACTTAGTGGTTGTATACATGAAGTGATTTGTATTTACGAATAATTATAATTTGAAATTAGTTTGAAGGTTTGCAATCAATACGTCTTTTTTATTCGAATATTTATTGAAAAATTTAAAACAATTCTATTACAATCTGTTATGTTGTATTTTGTAAAAAGGAAAAATAAGTAATGCACCTAAAATATTTTTACAGTCACGTGTATTCCAATGATATGACAATTTAAAATAATTTTGATGATTTACTAATTGATATTTTTTTATTGAGAGACTGTTTACACCGCATATCTATTAAACTTTTAAAAGACATGAGTGATAGTCTATTGTGCAAGATATGATAGAGATATGATATGATATAAAGTATGATAAAGATATGACATGATATAGACATAATAAAATTTATCCTATCATATATTTTAATAACAATATAATAATTAAAATAATTTTTTTTGGAAATAATATATATTTTTAATAATAAATGTAATAGAAAAAGATTGAGTAAGATCATCTTTATATAAAAATTTTAAATTTTAAATATTTATTAAATCTGATGGTTGATAATAAATTAAATAGTAACGGTTGGATTTGATAAATGATATTGATGAACATTCATGGGCTCATGGCCTTAACTTCGTGAAGATCATTTATCAGCGGTTATTATTTAATCCTACTATCTCTTATTTCAAAATCCTCCTACTAGATACAATTTGTCATATTCTGCCGGATTTTAACCCAGCTCATATTCAAGATAACAATTTGAACTAGTGAGACATGATAAGATAAATTTTATGATTAACTTATCATATCTTGATGTGTCATCAAACACTGAATTGAGATAGAATATGATACATATATCTTATCCTATGCATCAAATGGACCATAAAAATTTATAGTCAAAATTCGTAAGTTATCGAGTGTAGCACATATGAGCGAGTAAAGGGATCCGATCAAAAGTGTTAAAAAAGAAATAACATTCACATTCTAATATTGATTTTAAAGATTTTAATAATTAGAACATTTCATGGCCGTGATATATGATATATTCATCAATGCATTCTACCTGATTATTAGTGGGATACTCGTGCGAGCGCACGAGTATTGGTCTAATATACACATTTTTATTTTTAAAATATAATAAAATAATAAGAAAAATGAAATAGAAAAAAGATAAAATTGTCTAACTAAAATAGTTTATTATATTTAAAAGAGATAATAAATTGGTTTTAATATTTTCTTTTGTATATAAAAATATTTAAGCAACAATATAATCATTTAAAATGTAATAAAAATATAAATCAGAAAAACAAAATTATTTAACCAAGATTATTTTACATCAATTATATATATATATATATATATATATATATATATATATATATATATATATATATATATATATATATATATATATATATATATATATATATATATATATATATATATTCTTTAACCAATAATATAACTATTTTAAATTGTAAATGTAAATCTGAAAAATAAAATTGCTTTACCAAAACATTTTATTACTTTTAGAAGAAAGATATATTTTAAATTTTTTTAAATAAGACCTGTTTTTAAAATATATGGTTACTCGTATGATCGCATTGGTGTGTCATTTGTGCTCACACAAGTACTTATATGTTACACATGTTTTTATTTAAAAATATAATAAAATATTAATAAGAAAAACAAATTTATTTTATTAAAATAATCATATTTTTAGTGTAAATTTTTTATGAGAATATTCTTGTTATTATTTAATATTTAAATCAATAATTTAATATTAATATCATACGAACGTATCACACGGGTACTTGTTGTGGTATCATACTTTTATTTTCAAAATATTCTTCTAATATAAATAAAGAAAACAAAATAATTTTAGCAAAATAGTTTATTATTTATATAAAAAAAGACATAATTTTAAAATTAAATATGCACCTTTTGTATTTTTTTTCCGCATGTATTAAAATCAATTTTACATGTTTTTGCAATCATTATTTTTATAATTTTAGTTTCAATTATTATGAGGTATATTTTAACTTATTTACATTAACTATACCAAAAAAGTTTATTATTGCAATTAATACTTCCTTCGTGTTATTATGTGATTTTCATTTTTTTTTAAATAATGGTTAATTATGTTGATTTTAATAATAAAATTAGTCTCATTTATTAAAATAATTTTATTAATAATAAATAGTAAAATAATTATATATATTAAAATATAATAAATAAGAATAAGTTAGTAGAAAGAAATATACAAGAAAACATTTATTTTTTAAATGATCTTAAATAAAGACTTACTAATTGAAGTTAGTATTTTTTTTTGTAAATATGTGAGTCATCTTATCATGTTCAGCTTCATTGAAATTTCCACAGATGATAGAATATAGTTCAATATTATTATACTCTGGTCAATTATACAAAAGTAATTATATTTTAAATTTGGGTCTAAAATTGCTAATTCAAATTTTTGTTTAAAACAAAATTTCTTGGTACTTAAATACTTGAAATAGAATCCGTAGAGACAAAGATAACCGCAACAATATTAATAATTGTTGGATATATATGACACTGTTCAAAAACCAAACTTAAAATAACACTTTAAATGTCACCCTCAACTTTAATCAGATGATTATGGATGCTTGAATGTGTTACAACATGAGATATTGGCTATTGAAATTTGGTCAAAATGTTTCAATGAATGTTTGTGGTTTATTTCTACCATAAAAACAACTTTTCACTAAATGATGAATCACATCTTCATTTTAAGTAAAAGTTAAGTATAAAATTAAAAACTATTTAAGAAAATAAAATAATATTGACATTTTAATTTAACTTTTAAACTTGAAAACTATTATTCATATTTTAATAGTATTTACAATTGCATTTTCATATTTTATTTGCTTTTATATATGAAAAAATGAATATTATCTATTTAATTCAATAAAATCTAACAAAATATTAGACCCATTTTAATTTAAAAAGTTTTAAAAATTCTATAAAGACAAAAAGAGTATATAAACCACTAAAAAAACTTTTTTTGTACAACTAAAAATTTATATGATATTTGGATTTCAAGAAAAAATATAAACAAAATTGATTATAAATGTTAATATTTATTACTATAAGTATTTGAGAATATTAAAAGTTGATTATAAAAATAAAGTCATAAAACGTATGGGTTAAATGCACAATTCCCCCTATTATATATATATATATATATATATATATATATATATATATATATATATATATATATATATATATATATATATATATATATATATATATATATATATATATATATATATATATATATATATATATATATATATATATATATATGTGTGAATTTTGATTTATTTTCTTAAAGATATTTTTTGATTACCTATGTAATTTTTGGTACTACGTGTAAAAATTAGAAGTAAAAAAATAATAATTTATACATAGACTAAATTTTACACTTAGAAGACAAAAGATTTAGTATTTTAAAATTTTAAGATGTATTCCAAAAATATTAAAGGGACAAATCAAATTTGACTCATATAAGAGGAGGAATTGAGTATTTAACCCTAAAAATATCAATAAAAATATGTTATTAAAACTCAATAATTAGTATAGTATCAAAAGAGACAAATCTAATATTTTAAGTATCTTATAAATCAATGACATTAATTTCAAATGCTCAACACCTTTCTTCGAATCACATTAATCTCAAATGCTCAACACCTTTTTTCAAATGATATTAATTTCAAATGCATGTACATTTTTACCTATATATATATTATATGCAACAGCACCATCGGGTATATATTGATAGAACATAAAACAAAAAAACCATGAAACAAAAAATCAACCGAAAATGTTTTGCGGTAGAGATGACACCAACAATTTCAAAAAGTGGAAGCCTATATTTATTTGTCTTGTATGTCAAATCAATCATTAGAACGGTTGGAAATGTATTGAACAATTTGATACTCGACAGATGCGTTCAAAATATATCACGGTGTTGCACCCCAAAATTTCTCCTCTTGATTTTACTCTTAATCGGCTTTTTGATTTATATTCATATGCATCATCATAACATTCACAAGCATGCATTGCATTGGGCTACTAGGACATGAAATAGCCAACTATTGTACCCTTCATTATTTCTAAACGCCATATCATCTCAAATAAGCAGTGTTTTAAAACCCACCCGGCGGTCGACCGAGAATCGAATCGGCTAGACGGTCCGATTAAGAGATAAGACAAATTACATTTAGATGGATGAACCGGTGTGAAGCCCGGATCACCGGTTAAACCAAAGAACAACGATTTTGACGAACCGTGTTTGACTATTTATTTTATTTTTAGGGCTTTTGAAAAAATTAACATAATTTTCTACATTAAATTATTTTGATTTATAATTTGCTACATTAAATTTCTATCACTTATCTTGATTGTTACTAATACTTTTGTTTATTCTAAATTATTTGGATTTATAATTTTCTATATTATTATAGTTACAAATTTCAGGTAATGAATATATTTTTTATAGAAACCGGTCAAAGTTATGCGGTTCGACTGGTGACCCATGTCCGACCAATAACCCAATGACCCAATAACTTTACCGAGTCGATCACGGGTTTGGGTTTTAAAACATTGCAAATAAGTATATTGGCCTAGTGGATAGTAGAACAAATGTGAGGAGTACAATACATGTTGTGAGGTTTCAAGTTCAAATCTCGTTGGCTTTATTTTATGTTACTTTTATCTAATTTTTTTATTATTATTATTATTTTTTCTAAACCTTATTTATTTTTTTCCTTTTTTTAATATTATTAATAGTGTTAGATATTTTATTATAAGTTTCACTAGTATAAAAAACATTTTTAATTTCTGTTAAATATTAGAACTTTAGTTTCTTATTAAAAAAAGTTTGTTTGTTCTATTAGTATTATTATTTAAATTTTACAGAGTTATTTTAGTTTCTAATATTTTTAATGTTGTTTTCAGACTTATATTTCTTAAACTTTAATCTATAAAAAAAATAAGTTATTAGAATATTAAATTTTTACTTTTAGTTTTTATCATTATTCAATTTTTTAGGAGTTAGGAAAATATTAATTTATGATTCATTGTCATTATCAGTGTATGTAGTTTTCCATTAGTTATTAATATTTGTTTTCTAGAAATTAAAATAAATCACACGGTTCCCAAAACATCAGCAAAGCCAAGTCATTAAGTTGATCCCAAATCTTCAAAGCTATATGAAATCTTCATCAATTAATTTCTCAATAAAAAAAAAATCTATCCATCCAAGACTGTGTGATACATCAAAGATTTAAATTTACAAAAAATTGGACCAAATACGTAGGTTGAATCCCAAGCTCAAAAGCAGTTACGAATTTGATTTCTAAAACTTTTCTTGAATAATTCAATCAGCATTCAACATGATTCAATTACAATCAATTCTGAGACCAAGTTTTCAACTATAAAAACCACAAAAAATATCGACAGAAGACACAAAAAAGAAGAATAACATTCACTGAAACCCCCCCCAAAAAATACAAAGAGAAACAACTTCCTTTTGACGACACTGCAACACCTGCATGCCGAGCAACAAGCGGCACCCACAACATCTGATTTTCGTAGCGAAATTGCAGCAATGTTACATACCATCTCGGACGCGCAAGTTCTTCGTCCGCTGCTCATCCTGCCCGTGAAACGGCCGCCGCATCCGATGGTAAGCCTTGTTTATGTACATAGATTATTTATTACTTATCGATGTTTTTTCGGATATTTTATTTTTTGAGAAGAGAAAGAGGCTTGATGAACATGTTTATGGTGTCTGTTGTAGTTGTTGGATTGAAAGAGAGATCTTGAAATTGTTGAGTGAGAGAAACGATATAGATTTGTTTCATCTGTTTTAAGATCTTAAATATTACTTGTAACTCTTATTAGTGAACACATGCTACGTATCATTGTTGAATTAGTGCTAATAATAAATAAATAAATGAAAAAGGTAAAAAATAAAAGGTGGTAGCATGCATGCTCCCACCACTTGTTATGTCATCATCACCTATTTCTTTTTTTTCTCATCATCACGTATTTTTTTGTTTTGTTTTGTTCATCATCACTTTTTTTTAATTATTATTTGCGTCTTAATATTAAAATAACTTGCATCTCAAAGTTGAAATCGAAATCCTGCAACGTTACTTTTTTATGTCTTACTTTTTGGTTGTTTAATATTTAACTTAATTATTTAGTTTTTATATTAATTAAGATTAATTTAGATTTAAAGTTAAGTTATATTAGTTAATTTAGGATTAGTTTAATTAAGATTAATTTGTTTAATTTATATTAAATTTAAGGATAACTTTAATTTTATTAGTTTAGCATAAACGGTGATTTAAGTTAGATGTGGTTGTTCTTTTTCTTAATTACATCATAAAATCCAAAAGAGTCAATTTTCTTTTAACTTTCTAACAACTTTTTTTCTTATATAAATTTCAATCTACTTTTAATATTCAAAAACACAAAAAAAAATATGCTTCCCTTGTTTATTAGGTTAAACCGTCTAACCAATTCGAAATTTCCTTTTTTTACTAACTTAAGAAAATCAAGACAATTTTCAAAAAAAAAAAGAATTATATTGATACTCTTTAACGCGGACGAGAAACTAGATATTAGTTGCTATTACGCGAGCTCGCATAAGTTTATGGTTTAAAGGTGATCAATTTTAATTCCATATAAAATACTAACCAAACCCATGAGAATTACGTAGACTCTGATTTCATCTTGATGAATACATAGGCATAAAGTGTGATGCTTTAACGAATCACTAACTACTAACTATAGTAAAATATGGTAAGAAACCTTAGACAAACACACTTTAACCCTAGAATTAGAGAAGGTTCCCCTTGAGTACAAGGGAAGTGAGGGGTGCTAACACCTTCCCCTCGCTTAACCGACTCCTGAACCCTTAACTTGGTCCCGATGACCGTCGTATCCATATTTTTAGGGTTTTACTATAGTTTCCCCGTCCTTAGGATAAATAAACAATAGTGGCGACTTCATTGAATTTTTCTCGCCGCGATAGTTGTCGACTTCAATGGGGGACAAACTAAGTAGAGTCAAACCTATTCTTGTTTTAGGGTGTGTGTTTTCTTTTGTTGCCATGTTTGTGTTATTTATTTATTTTATTTCACTTTATTTATTTTACTCTTACCTATTTATTTAACTATTTGTTTTTCTTCGTTTATAAATATTATATTGTTGGGTTGGGAGTTACCATTCTTGATTGAAGCTAAACCCAAAGCTTGAAAAAATATAAGTTAGAACGTAGACTCATTGTACTAGCCGGTGAGATGTCTCATCTCTGGGTACGTGGCTGCAATGTGGTAGGTATGTTCAATGTTGTCTTCATGGTAGGGCTCACCCCTCATTATGTTGCTGATTTGGATTGGATCTACAACCCTGAGTCTCATTTTAGAACCAGATTCACTTTAGATGACCTTACATGATTAATCCGTGAGATGCACATCTCGAGGGTTGGTACTAAGGTCTCCTAGGTCCAAAACCCTAACCTACATATATAGGGATTGGGTAGCAAGAACTTAGAACCAATTTCTTGTAAGAGACTCCTTTAACTATGCCTTATATCATCTGACCTAATTGTCCTTAAACATACATTAATCATGTCATTAAATTCTTTTTTTGCATTAACTGATTTCAGGGAATTTTGATTAAGATTGATTATTGCTAAGCTTTAAAAAAAGGTAGAAAATGGAATCCAACAAGAGGAAAACCATGCAATTTAATGTGAGAGTGCCAGATATGGAGAATGTAAAAACCTACTACAAAAAGTTGACCGATCACCAAAGAAACTCCATCACCTACAAATATGACAAGATCCTAGATCTCTCGAGTGTTCCGATGCAAAAAGAGGCTATAATAGCTTTGGAACAATTCTATGATCATACTCTAAGGTGCTTTCAATTTCAAGACTTCCAGCTAGTCCCTACCATTGAAGAATTCAACAAAATCATGAAGTCTCATAAGCCTACTGTCGCACCCCAAAATTTCCCCTTCGTTTTATCCCATCATTTTTAAGTAAAGATGTGCATTTACTGAGATTTTAGAGAAATTCTTACTGAGAATTTTTTCATGGAAAAAAGGTGGTGGGAAAGTTCTATCTTGTTAACCGATTCAATTCCAATTCAAGAGGTTTCGGAACAAAAAGGTTGTTTGGAATTATTCATCCGAAAAAAGATTATTTGTTTAGAACTTGAATTCAAAAAATAATTAGTTATTTGAGAATTTAAATTTTAAAAGAAATTCTGTTCACTCGGGTTATTTGAATTCGGTGAATAAATGCCATTTCTTGGTGTACGAGTTTGCTAGTCAAAAATAATTACAAGAGATTATTGGATATTTCAAGCAAGAATACAAAGATCGAATTTCAAGACTCAATGAAAAGAGAAGTTTTATTTCTTTAGAATTCGGTTACAATGTTGAGTTACAAAGTTATAGAAAATACAATACAAAAAGAGGAATGTCCTAATTCTATTGTTGCTACAAGTCCTATATTGGTCCGAGTTAATTGTCGCTTCCTCCGAATTTTGCTCCACACCCGGGCTGCTTTCCCATTTGTTGCTATGTCATTCTCCGCATCGTCACATGAAAAACAAGAAAAGAGAACGATTAGTAGCTGTATATCAGAGTAAAATCAAAATAAAGTGAGGTATTTTTGAACTCATCATTAGGTGTTCAAGGAATCAGTTTTAATGCTAATCCTTCTATCTTGATTAAGATTAATCATGGTGAAAAAACTTTTATTTGCAAATCGCGAGCTAACTCGGTTCACAAACAAGCCTAACTCGAACCATTCGTCACGGTTAGTATAAGGCAGCGGTTCATTAATTCCCAACAGGCAGAAGCACAAGTATAAAGCAGTTTATTAATTCCCAACAGTTCCACGCTATAATCCAACAGGCAGCAATGTAGATAATCCCAACAGCAGCATAATCAAGTCAACACGGCAACAAGAAATGGGTGTGGTTATCAGATAAGCTAGAAGTAAGAAGTAAAATAACCCATACAAGTAACACACGAAGAAGAGATGGAAAAGGAAAAGAGTGTTTTCAAAGTATATTTTCACCCAAAAGTGAAAAGGAAAATAGAAAATATCGATTTAGAAGCAAATATCCAAGAGCAATATCGATATCGGTTTGGGGCGCCAAAGCCAAGAAAGGCAATATTTGTTACGATCGGTTTAAAAAGCATAGCAAAAAGATGCAATATCCGCTTATCAGTGGCACAAAAGCAAGAAAAGGATCATTCTATTGGTTTTCAACAAGCCAAAGAGAATGAGGAGATTTTGGATTCAATATCGGAGTTAAACAAGAGCCATCAGTTGGAAGAAAACACGAGTTCATTCTCAACAAACCAAAAACCATTTTCCAAACCCAAACCATTTCAAAACGGAAAAAGATTTGTAGCATCCTCTACGATTTCACAAACCAAAAAAGCCATCTTCAAACGGTATTGTAGTATCTGTTTTAAACCAGTTCCAAAAGCACAAACCAGAAACCGTTATCTGTTTAAAACCAGATCCAAAAGCACAAACCAAAAAACTTATCTGTTCTAAACCGCTCCAGAACACGACAATGACTAAGCTAAGCATATTACTCATCATCTTCCAAACACCATACACCTTCAGAATTTGTTTTTTTCCGAAATCCTAGTTCTGAGACAGAGAAGGAAAAAGAAGAAGCAGAACGATCTCACCCAGGTATAACTCTGAACCCACTCCTCGCCGAACGCCAAGGTTCGGACTCGTGGTCCTGTCAAGCGAGAGTATAGAGTTTCATAACCCCTTGCTATTTTCGCCCAAATCCTCCGTTCATCTGCAAACATAACACGATTACCAGATTAGACAGAGAGAAAACGCAACAACAAACCAAACAGAACCCAGAATCGTTAGGTTAGGGTTTCAATAGCGATTAAGATAGTGAGTAAGGATGAGGTTCCAATCAAGCATTGAGAATGAGAGATGAGGTTTTTATTCAGTAATCGCGAGAGAGAGAAGGGTTTGGGTTTGGGATTTCACGTTCATCGTGAGGAAGAGAGATTGGGTTTTCCGAAAAAATACATGCATCGTGTTTGAGAACGAGGAAGTATCTGTTTCTTTTCTTTCTTTTTGTTTGTTAAAATTAGGAATATATATTATTTAGTAAATGTTATTACTATTACTATTATTTATATTATTACTATTATTATTAATACCTATTATATAATAACTATTATAATTATTATTATTATATAATAACTATTATAATTATTATTATTACTATCATAACTATTATTATTATTACTATTATTTATTTTAATTAATAAATTATTATATTTCTTTTTTTTTTTCTCTCTTAACCAATAAAATATTTAGTATACCTCAAAAATACAAAAAAATAATAGTAGTGTTAGTTAGACATTTTTTTTATATTTAATAGGAAATTTTTTAGCATTTTTCTCTATTCGATCCCGATACACCCGTATTGCCACTACTTCCATGATCAACGATGCTTTGTGCTCTATGAAATTTTCTGAAGGCTCTTTGGGCACTTTATTTGGGCCCAAGAGTATCTGTCTCTGGTTTTCTTTTTGCACCGCTCAAACCCGCGTCATACAGGCTATCTCTAAATCCTTACTCTTTTTCAATTATTTTATTTTTATGTAAATAATATTTTATTTTGTACGATGTATTAAATAATAATTAGTTCTGATAGTTCTTATTTGATAATTTATCGATTAAACTATTAGTCGATTTCTTATCAAATAGGAAAAATCATTTCTAATAATTATTTAAATTTCCGATTGTATTGTGTGATGATTATCATTTGTTCGCATTTATTCACCATTGTACACTTTGCACACAATTAAATTAAAATCAATTCGATTCCATCCTGATTGGCTCATATGCCGATTTCCTAAAGGGTCTCATAGTTGGGGATGGGCATGGCCATCTCACGAGGTGATTAAAGCCCTTGTTGCTTTAATCAATCGTAACCGAAAAATAACATTGGTCTATATACCAATCACCATGTACCGTGGTCTCATGGTTGGGGATATGAGCACTGTCTCACGAGATTAATCAAGTCCATATACTTGATTAATCATAACCCGACTCCATACTTCATCTCAAAGACGATCTCAAAACACTTTCATAATAAAATTTCAAACCTCGATCCAACGTCGAGTGCATTTTCAAAACCTTTTTCATAATAAAGTACAAGTTTTTTTAGTTGTTGGACGCTAGACCAATTGCTAAAAAAACTTGTCACCAAATAAACTTTTAGTCTTTAAAGTCGTTGGACGCTAGACCAGTTGCTTAAAGACTTCTAAAAAACGTGAAATTCGTTTCACTTCACTTTTTCACAAGAAAACCTTTTTGGGTGATAGACGGCTCGTTCGAGCATTAGTTCCTCGGGTTTCTAGTATTTGAATCGTAAGACGTTAGTCTTGTTGTTCTAAGACT
This sequence comes from Vicia sativa, assembly GCA_021764765.1. NCBI lineage: Eukaryota > Viridiplantae > Streptophyta > Magnoliopsida > Fabales > Fabaceae > Vicia > Vicia sativa. The sequence continues at coordinate 133,052,766 of CM038794.1, forward strand.
TTTCATCCACTTAAAAACAACTCAACTCATTCAAACTCTTTTTCGCTCATATGCGATCATCAAACTCTTTTCCGATAAAGAGTGTGCAATGGTCATTTCAAACACGAACGTGGACTTGAAGATTTTCAAACAAACTAAACAAGTCCAAGTTCAGGCATTTGAAATGTCTAATGCATGATTTTTCTTATAAAATCGATACAACAAACTTAAAACCTTTTTAGAGGAACTGAGTTTTGACTTTCCCATTGCAAGGGAATATGTAGGCACAGTTGCTCAAACCGTGCCAAACTCAAAATAATAATAAACAAAATCTTTTTTCTTTTGGTATTCATAACTTAGCAACACACACACAAACGCTTAGAACTAGATGGGTCCCATCGAGTATGGATGTAAGGGTGCTAATACCTTTCCCTTACATAACCGACTCCGATCCCACTTTTTGGTCACGTAGCGCCTTATCCGCTTGTATGGGTTTTATCTATATTTTCTCATTCTTTTTAGAACAAATAAAATTAGGTGGTGATTTCCTTTTTTAGAATTAAAAGATTTTTGAAAATCGAGTTGCTTCAGTTGGCGACTTCACTGGGGACAATTTTTAAAGCGAGTTAACCCTAATTTAGTTCTTCGCTTGTGTGTTTGTTTTTGCTCTGATATTTATTTACTATCCTGTGATGTATTTTGATTTTGGGGCATTTATTGGTTATGATCCATAGATAAGCCCAATACCCTGCTTCTGAAACATAAGCTTAGAGTGGTTGAGTAGCTTAGGTCCACTAGACATCCGTGTCTTTTGGATCGACGTGAAGACCACAACTTAGAGTTGGTCTTTTAAGGGAGTTCTGCACCACACGTTAGTGCGGGATGATAATTCTTGGACAAAGGGCCTATAACTCTAAGTTTTTAGGATGTCCAAAACAAACCGACCGCTCAAGGATTTTGAGTATCCCTTAAGAGCCGCTTCGAGTATACTTTTGGGAGTATTATCCCACGTGGTCGCTCGTGTGGATAATATTTCTAAAAGGGATCTGAGACTGAGGCATCTAGAATAAAAACACTAGAACCAACCTTGTTTGGGGAATTGTTGGGTAGGCGTCGAAGCCATGTCCGACCATCCGGTGACCTTTTTATGTGATCTACGCTACACCTCATTGGATATCATCATAATTCATTTGCATTGCATTTTGCATTAATCATTCATTTTCATCATATGTGTTTCCGTTTGTATCTTTAAAGGGCTCATTCTTGGAAACAATTGGATCACTCATGGATTTAATCAAAAGCACAACCCTCATCTCAAATTCAAGATCCCCGACACTCGCACTCTTTAAGCTTAGGAGGAAGGTGAAATCTTCGATTAAATAACTTTTATGCTAGATATGAGTGGATCTTAGAACCTGTTGGATACTACGGTTGATCATGATGCTCAAAGCCTTGGTGAAGTTTTATGATGCTCCTCTACAGTTTCACATTCCAGATTTTCATTTAGTCCCGACAATTGAAGAGTTTGAAAGTTTGAATTGGCCCTTGAAAGATGATGTTCCTTTACCAAGTTAGGAGAATGCTTGGATGCAAAGGATGTAGCATTGCTTCACACCTCCCATCGGAGAAATAGGCCAAAGTTAGTAGAAGGGATTTCAAGGAGATTTTTGGAGCAGTGTGAAGAATTGGTAGTATCGGAAGAAAATTGGATGTCGTTCAAGCGTTGTTTTAGCCTTTGCTAATTTATGGGGTGGTTTTGTTTCCAGAATGATGATGATTACATAAGTCACCGCCATTAGTGTTTTCCTCTCGACAACCCTGCTCGCATTACTTGGACATGCTCCTTAACATACATGTCCGATATAAGAAGAAAAAGGGAGTTGTAGTGTGTTGCTCCGTTTTGCTCTATTCATGGTTGAAGTCTCATATCCCTCGCGAGGACCGTGGTCGAATCTTAGAGAATTTGAGTTGGTCTCAAGTTGGCTTTCACCGCGAATCTCGTTTTGGTACTCTCATTGGTACACGTGGAGGTCATCACACACTGTCGGGCATTTCCTAACGTTCCACTGATTGGATCCCAAGGATGCATCAACTATAATCCTAGATTGGTTCTCAAGCAATTGGGTTGTCCTATAGAAACCGCATCAAGGGAATAATTTCTGAGAGAATTTATTTTGTTAGACTTCTAAGGAAGATCTGATTTGTTGAGCAGATGCGTAAAGCTTGGACCCAAGTTCATAGGAAGGAGTAGAGCTCGAAAGAGAGAAATGGTGATGGAGAATCTTACGAGTCCTCGATACTTAGAAGAGTAATGGAGGTAAAATTACCATTCACTGTGGAAGTTCCATTTGATGTTCGAACTCGAACTCACTCATGTCCCTAATGAGGAATTCAACAAACTCAAGCTCACTATCATAGAGATGCAAGCTGAAGAGGGTCGACAACAAGCTATCCTTACTCGTGTTACTGAGAAAGGGATGATTTGATGCAAAGCCTCAAAGAAAGGGATGATGAGCTGCTAAAGAGTCAAGAGCGGTAGAAAAGGAAAAGAAAGTAAAGTCCGTGAAAGATAATTGATGCTGCCAACTTTGAGTTAAGGAGTTCAACGAAAGTTAGCAGCCGAACAACAGAGAGGAAAGCCTCACGCAGATGAAGAGCGAGCTATCCAAGCGAAGTCGATTTGAAAACAACTCTTACCACTCGATTCAAGAGTTGAAAGCTACACTAAAAACATTGAATCTAGTTTGGCCAAACCGTCTCAAAGAAGGCAAGCGTAATGTAGACTCAAGAACTAGCTCGAAAATTCAAGAGTTGGACACGCAAGAGACCTTGTGACCCGATGGGAAGCATCGTATGGAGAATTGGAAGTCCAGTGAGGGATGGCGGGAAAGCCCGACGCCGAATGAGCTTTGGGTGAATAGAGGAGAAACCATTTTCACTTTGGAAGAAGCAGACAAGAGTTTGTATGACAACTATTGGCTTGGTGGAATTGGGGCAGCTAATGGTGGAGGTCCCATGGAGGCTTCAGTCAGCTGTCGAGGATCTAGAGGAAGACCGAGTACCCCCGGCGGTGGAATACTTCATTTATCTTTGCAGAGACATGGTGGAGCGATTCCAAAAAGAGATAAGAGATTTCAAGCCCCAAAGAGGACAACACTTCTGATCTTTTGTTGCCTTTATGTTTTCTTCAGCTCCATTGTATCTTTTGAACTAAAAGCATACTTATTTAGTCTTGTTTTATTTCTACAAAGACTAAATGTTTGTATTTCAATGTTTGAATGAAGATGATTATCCATTTGTGGTGCTAATTATTTACAAGTGAATGAGTCCGATAAAGATCCTTGGGAATGGAAACACGGTCATAAGCATTTTTGCATTAATCATGCATTTCTTTATTAAAAAGGGGACGCCAAGCTCATTACGTGTCATTTCATTACGCAACGAGCTAATTTAAGAAGAGCAATGGATCAATACGAGACAGGTAGATGTATCATGCAAGGCGACATTGACACCTTGAAGACCAAGATGGATCAATTGATGGAGATGCTCACGGCTCAAGATGTTGAGAGGAAGAGCGGGCCGCCGCTTCCCACAACTAACAACGAATCGCTACTATTCCTCCGTCGTCACGGAACGCGAGGACCTTTCGAGTGCTGCTCCATTTCCGTGGAGTACAAGCACCTAATCCTCCATTTTAGGGTGCAAGCTGATTTCTTTCATGGGCAGATAACCAAGGAACATCGTTGCCTCATGCCACTACCCAAACTATGGCGAATGATGAGCAGGGAGCAAGAGGAGGACGACAAGAGAATCTGTGGTCCACAACTCCTCAAGGTGAGGAAGATCGGAAAGATGACTACACGAGACAATTCTATCGAATGTGGCACCTGTGGGTAACCCAACTCCTTTCCAGGATGTGGCCGCCCAAAAGATGTTCAAGGAGCTTGTCGAGCAAGTGAAAGAGCGAGAGGAAGAATGTTGTTGGCCTGAGTCTGTGGATATGTGTCTTGTCCCGATGTCGTCATTTCCTTAAAATTCAAAGTGCTTGACTTTGAAAAGTACAAGGGAGTGAGCTGTCCAGACACCCACCTGAGGATGTATTACCGTAAGATGGCGGCACATGTTAAGAACAGTAAGCTGATGATTCACTGCTTTCAAGATAGTCTCTCAGGGGCATCTTTGAATTGGTACATGCAACTTGAAAAGGCGAATATCCGCTCTTGGGATGACTTGTCCAATGCTTTCTTCAAACAGTACCATTTCAATACCACTATGGCCCCCAATCGTGTACAACTTCAGAACATGTCTCAGAAGGAGAGGGAATCGTTTAAGGAATATGCTCAGAGGTGGAGGGAAATGGCCTCGAGGGTTCACCGCTTTTAGCCGAAAGGAGTTGAATTCTGTTCATGGGAACATTAGGCAATATTATGAAAGATTGATCGGAGCACTTTCTCGATTTCTCCAACTGGGTGATGGGGAGAAGATTGAGGAAGGTTTGAAGACCGGTAAGATTTCCGGAGGTAATGTAGGACCGTCTGCGGTAAAGAAGACATTCAATGGTTTCAAGAAGAAGGAGGCCGAAGCCAATGCGGTATATGAATCAAGAGGTAGAGGAAGTGGAAGACCACCAGCTAGATCTCTCCGGTTCAGGTCCCGTACATGCAAATGCCAGTTCCGTATTCAACTCAGGTTCCTCAGAATCAAGTTCAACAACAACAACAACAACAACAAGAAGTCAAGGGTCCGAACAAGGGTTTAGTTCAACAGAAGAGCCCACATAATCACAAGTACACCAAGGAAGAAATTCAGCCTATTCCAATGACTTACACTAGTCTACTACCATATTTAATCCAGGATGGAAGAGTGGTGCCAAGGGAATTAAAGCCTGTTCCAGGGCCTCCCAAACCATGGTTTAATGAGAATGCTAGATGTGCTTTTCATGCTAATTATCCCGGGCATACCACAGAAGACTGTTTCGACTTTAAGTGCAAAGTCCAAGAACTTATTGACCAAAAGCTGTTAACTTTCGCTGACGTCCCCAACATTGCTAATAATCCATTGCCGAGGCATGGTTCATCATCAGTGAATGCTTTGATTGAAGAAGGTCCTGTTATGAGGTGGATCACTAAGATGTCTTGAAGAAGGTGTTTGAGGAATTGAAGAGTGCTTATTATTGAAAGAAGGTCATGATATTGTTTGATTTGCTGTGACAATCCGAACACCTGCAAAGTTTAAGAAGTACCTACAAGGATTAATGTGTCAACATATGATTCAGTTTAGTGGAGTTCCCACTGAAGTTGAAGTGGATGTGGTGGTCCCTCTCATCAACAATAGGAGACTTCATGTATCTCCTATCCAAGAAGAAGAACCTGTTACGGCGGTAGAACCAATGATGGTTTACCCGCCCATTCGAATCCCTTATGAAAATAAAAGCAAAGGCTTGGAATTATGAACCTGAAGTCGTTGTGGGAGGTAAGCCAATGGTTTTGGGAGAGTCTACTGTTGAAAATATCACTGGTATGAGTGGTATGGCCCGTAGCGGTCGAATTTATCACCAAGATCCGATGAAGAACCGAGTCGTAAAAGGTGTCGATGTTCCTCGAAGAAAGATGGAATTGTTGATTGAGGAAGAATTAAGGGATATCTTCAAGCCAAGTGATGAGACTTTGAAAATCATCAATAGAGTGACTATAAAGTGGTTGATCAGCTTAGTCGACTCAAAGAAAATCTCAATCTTGTCTCGTTGAAAGTTCAAGCCCACAAGATGGCCTTGTTGAAGTTTCTCGACAACTCATATGTGGCCAAAGATATCACAATCAATCATTGATGTTGCAATTTCGAGTTTAAATGATGGCGCTGTTTATCATTCACTTATGCGGATCTCCTAACCGGAGGTAATCATAACATGGATCTTCACATTTCTCACACTGTGGTGGAACGACTTGCTAGAGTTTTGTTGATACAGCTCATCGAATGTGATTCAAGACAACATTGGCCTGGGCAGAAGTGGAAGGGCAATTATGAAACCTAGCTCTAATTGTAGAAGGCTGGCGGATCCCGCAGGATGGTGATGGAGAGATTGATCTTCCGATTTATCGGATCCCAAATTTTCAACATTACTCAAGATGGATATCTTCCATTTATAGTCGCTTGTTGGAAGGCCCTCGATAAGGTGCAAAGTTATCATCCTCAACTCTTCACCAAAATTGAAGTTCAATGAATAACAAGGTGGTGGAGGTTAGCTGGAGTAAGACTATCCGGTTAGCCACTGTCTCGAAGTTCAAGTATGTGGATGTCTGAGACGAGGTGCATGAGACTCTTTTTCGTGCTTTGAGATTGTTGAAATGCAAAAGGAAATTAAGATCAGCTGAAGCCCTGGCGGTAATATAACCTGGTGGTGGATGTCAAGGCTCTTATCGATGCCGAAACCCGGTTGTCGGGAACGGTGATAAACTCGCGCAGAAGAAGGACAAGAGCGGACTTGGCTATCAATCATCCTCCGTGATCGGAAGTTCGTAGATGAAAAGGAAAGATCCCTCTAGAGGATACTTTTGTCATGCGGGTTTACGCCTCCCGAGAAGGCTATCAATGCCATCAAGACCGGCGAACAAGCAGTGGAGCTTTCTCAGATGGTGTTCCGTCACCTCCTCGGTGTGGCGCTCAAGAATTGGATCAACAAGGATGTTATTCTCTCATTTCATTGTCAAAGTAATTTCTTGTTTAAAATTAAAAATCCTGCTCACCCAAGGCATAAAGGATCGCTTTCAGCTTGTGGCTTGTTCTTAATGAATGAAATTTTATCTTCAATAAAAGCGCATTTTGTTATTCAATTTGAGATCCCTTTATTGTTTTTACTTTCCACCGCATCTTATAAAATAACAATATTTTCACTATTTTTTCGCTAAAATAAACATACATATCTAAAAGATAAAATCAATCATTTATGCAGATCAATTCGAATTTGAGCTTATTGAACATAGCCATGCTATAACTCCTTTTGACTTCGATTTCCGATCAACCAAGCCAAGATGATGGTGAAGAAGACTATGAACCCCAAGAGTTAGCCACCGGTTGAACACAAGGAGAAGATTATCCAACCTCATCGTGAACCATGGATGTAATCAACTGGCATCAAGAGGATCAAAAGTCAAAGTTGGAACCTCCTGGGCAAGATATAAAAGATGAGTTGGTCCGCACGCGAGAGTTTGTAGATGTGTTTGCCTGGTCATATCGATATACCCACTGACATGATATTGTTGGCATAAGCTTCCGCTAAAGCCCGAATGCTCGTAAAGCAAAGACCAAGGAGAACGCATCCCGATGGCCAAAGATCAGACGGTCAAGGGCGCCCTCGACGCCTTGTCAGCTCTGTAGATATCCGATTGATTGCCAACATTGTACCCGTCCCTAAGGATGGAAAGGTTCGGATGTGTGTAGACTCAGAGACTTGAATCGAGCCACCAAGGACCATTTTCCTTACCTCACATTGATGTCTTAGTCGATAGCACCGCCTACCGTCAGCTTTCATGGATGGTTTCCTCCGATATAATCGATCAAGATGGATCCGCATATGATGAAGACAACATTCACCACCCCTGGGGCACCCTCCGTTACAAAGTCATGCCTTGAACTCAAGAACGCGGGGCAACTTATCAAAGGGCCATGGTAGCTCTTTCCATGATATGATGCACAAAGAAATCGAGGTCTATGGATGATATGATTGCTAAGTCTCGCATGTAAGAGGAACACATCATTCCATCTTTAAAGCCTGCTTGAAAGATCGAGAAGCAAAATCAATCCTAACAAGTGTACTTGAGTCCGTCCGAAGTTACTTGGATTCATAGTAAGCCAACGAGGTATCGAGGTAGACCCCGACAAAGTAAAAGTCATTCAAGAAATGCCGCACAAGAACGGAGAAGGAAATTTGTGGTTTCTTGGTATGTTTAAATTACATCTTCATTCATATCACATTTGACAACTACTTGCGAACCTTTGTTCAAGTTGTTGAAGAAAGATCAAGCCATCATATGGAACGATAATTGTCTCATGCGAGCATTTGATAAGATCAAGGAGTACCACAGAGCCACCCATCTTGATACCGCCTCTGCCCCTAAGGCTCTCAATGTACCTCACCGTACTCAAGGATCTATGGGTCGGTTCGGGGCAACATGATGAAAGGGAAGAAAAGAGCATGCAACCTATTATCCAAGAAGTTCTGAATGTGAAAGCCTGCATCGCTAGAAAACTTGTTGCGCTTTAGCATGGGCTTCCGTCGCTCGAGACAACATGGTGTGTCACATCACAATTTTGATATCTAAGATGGACCCCATCAAATATATCTTCAAAAAGCCCTGTCAAGGATCAAAGATTGCTTGGGGATGTTACTATCTCGAATATGATATTCAATATGTAATCTGAAAGCTATCAAGGGAAGTGTATCGTAATATCTCGCCCACCAAATTTCTATGGAGGACTATCAACTCGATGAGGTTTGACTTCCAGCATTTAAGATGTCATGTTTATCGAGAATGCAACATTCCCCACCGAGGAAGGACCCGAGCCAGATCCCTGTGACACTTGTGTTTGATGAAGCATCCAATGCAGGGCACCTAATAAGCAATTATAACTCCTCCGGCTGTTTTCATATTCCTTCACCGCCAGAATGCTTTCGACCGCACCAACAACATGGCGAATATGAAGCTTGTATTTTCGGGATAGAAGCAGACTTGATTTAAGGATCAAAATCCTTGAAGTTTATGGAGATTCGCAATTGCTTGTCACGTCAAAGGAGAGTGGGAAACTCGTGAATGAAAAGTTGATTCCGCATGCAGATAATGTATCGTCGATACCTTACTTTGATGAGATTACTTTCCATCACATTCTAGAGAGGAAAACCAATAGTCGATGCTTTAGCCACTTTGTCTTCAATGTTCAAGGTCAAGTGGCTAATGAAGCGCCTTCCATCACTATCAAGCCGCCTGACTAACCTCGGGTTATTGTTGATTTGATGAAGAAACCGACGAAACCCTGTTTTATGACATCAAGCAATATATAGAAGGGCGACCGTAAGGGGCATCTATCATCGATAAAAGACTTTGAGGAAGTTGTTCGCCAACTTTTCGAGTAATGGGGGGTACAGATGTACTGATTGCCTCGGCTTTACGCGGATGTATAATGGCACCAACTCATCAAAGAAATTCACGAAGGTTCTTTTGTGTTCACTAAATGAGCATGCAATGGCGAGAAGACTTCGTGGTCGGTTACTATTGATGACCATGGAAACGGACCGTGTTGTTTATGCAATGAGATGTCACAAGTGTCGATTCATCGATAAGATGCATGTGCCACCCTCACCTCCTCAATGCTCGACCTCTCCATGGCCATTCTCTATGTGGGAATTGATATGATCGGAATGATCGAGTCGAAGCTTCCAATGGACATCGCTCATACTAGTTGCCATAGACTATTTCACCAAGTGGGTCGAGGTCTGCTCATATGCGAATGTGACACACAAGTGGTTACCCGGCTTATCAAGAATAATATAATTTGTCGCTACGGTACTCTAGAAAGATTATCACCGATAATGGGACAAATCGAACAATAAGATGATGAAGGAGTTATGTGACACATTCAAGATCTGATCACCAACTCATCTCCGCCAAATCAATGAAATGTGTGTTGGAGCGTCAACAAGAATATCAAGAAGATCCTTCAAGATGGTGAAGACGATACATTGGCACCGAGATGCTGCCTTTCGCACAGTAACGCCTATTCGCACTTCGGCTGTGAGCAACACCTTACTCTCTTGTTTATGGCATGGAGGCGATTCTATAGAAGTGAGATTCCTTCTCTCGAGTTCGATGGAAACGGAGTTGGAAGAAGTGAATGGGTCCTAATAGATATGACCAACTCAACTGATCAAGAAAAAGGTTGATGCCATTTGTCATGGCCAACTCTACCGTAAAAGAATTAGAGGGCTTTAGACAAGAAAGTACGTCCGCGAGTTCAAAGTGGGCGAATTGGTGCTAAAGAGGATCATCTCTCCACAGAGACCCTCGTGGAAAGTGGGTGCCAAACTATGAAGGACCACACGTGGTATAGAAAGTTTTCTGGAGGAAAACTTAAGCCCTGTAAGCTGAAACCCGAAAGGGCGCCAAAAAAAGTAGATATCCCGGTGAACCAAGATCTTCTGAAAATGGTTCGCGCAAAAGTTAGGGAATGTATACAGACATAATGCTGCAGTGTGTGCCTTCATGCCACAACAAAAGCTCAGATGGAGGGGATTAGTTCAATCACCATCTTCGGTAAGTGATGAAGAATAGCGTTAGGGGGGAATAGCATGTTTTGTCAATGAAGTTCAATTTCAATTTCGTTGTTGTTTTAAGAAATGTGTATAGATTCACTCTTTTCCCTGATGTTCCTTCTAAAGGAATGTGCATCTTCATGTACAAAACCCTCTACTTATGAGTTATTTCTCTCATATTTTAAATAAAATAATTGTTCAGTTGAACTGCCTCTGTCCTATTTTTTATCTTTTCTCGCATGATTAAGTTAATGTCACCCGCTGCTTTAGATAAAATTAAAATCATTCAAATGATGAAACAATAAAGTTTTTGAAACTTAAAATTACTCTCGATACGGAATGGTGGGGTGACCACCTCTAACCTCTGCCAAGCACGCTCCTCCGAATTGAAGTACCTTCATACCCATCATGGTGTTCAGGGTAATCGATGTTGTCTCCCCCCGGAGGCTCATTGCAATAGCATTCGTGACCGGATTATGGCCATTGCCGCTCATCCGGTTTTCGCTGGTATCGTGAATTCGCTTGATAAACCAATGCATCAACCAAGATACTCATGCATTCATTCACCATCCATTCATGTCATATCACGGACAGCTATGTATGAACCCTTGCTGTAATTTGGAATGCTCGTAAAAATGTTGGATGTAAGCCAAAGTTCTCAGACGACGTATTTATCCTTTTCTCCCAGGCCAGTGTGAACGCTTGGGTGATGCACAATCGACAGAGTGGTAATTCTCCAAAGGAATGTCTTCCTCGCAGTGTGATCGATCATCCCGTAAAAAATTTGTGACAATGTGGATCGTCCAATTGATTCTGTTGATGTTTTCCTTCTCAACAAAGATCGGAAATCATATACTATTTGCATTAGAAAAATCATATCATGCATATCATACTCATGCATTAGCTTGGGCTATTTATTTTGCGTGTTTTTCAGATGAAATTGTATTTATCCTCATAAGGATCAAATTGAAGGATTAGTTCTCGTGCGACTTAATTATCCTCTTTTCTACAAAGACAAGTGATATACTTTTATGGGTCTCAACAACTGAGGGTTTCTCCAATCGAGATTTCTTCCCCAAATAAATTGTTTTCTTTCGTATGGACTCTAATGTCAAGAAATTATCAACCGGAATCCTCAAATAATTTTCCACACGTTTTCTTTAAGTTTCCAATAAGCTTAATTCACTCCCTGTGAGTCTCCTTCGTAGGATTATTTCAACGCTTCTTGGTACTTTCAAAGATTTCTTTCAGACAAGAATCTTCCCAAAGAAATTCTATCGGTGCAATTCTCGCGCTTTTGTTTCTAAGTCGCTCTCGAAACTACAACAAACTTCTGGTGTGTTTATTTCCCCAGTAAGTTATCAACTACTCAACAGTAAATGTCCACCAGGTGGGATGTTTATTCAATCACAGGATATCTCGACTCAGACGTTGATCCACATATCCACTTGCTACAATAAGCATTGTCTCGCACAATGCCAAGCAAATGAAGCTTCATTACCCTAGAATTTTAGTCGCACTTGCTCAATCTAATTCTTCTATTACCGGTAAAGCTATCTCGCATACCAATTGAAGATCTTGTCGACTCCTAAGTTGTTCAACATGTCGGTATGTGTTCAAGAAGATCTCTCATCAGCAGTAAACCAAACAAGATTTACCGACTTCATAAACATCTATATCACACCAATGCTCGGATATTGTTTTGTTTATCCCCTGCATCTATATTCTTGGTGCGCCACTGAATTTGTTCGCTAGGTAACTCAAAAGTTATATGGTCAAGACATTCAAGATGCTATGGCTCCTCGCACCTTCTTGCACCAACAATTTGGATTTTGTTCTAGCCATTTATCTTCGTTAAAGTTTATGGGTATTCTTTAACTCTTTGGGATCTTCGCATTTCATTTCATTTTCGTTGTCCATGGTATTCCTTAACTTTTCGGGATTTTCTCGACAAATTTCGATCGTGATCTTCGTAAAGTTCATGGGTATTCTTTAACTCTTTGAGATCTTCGCATAGCTTCCTCAATTTCATTTCGGTCTCATGGGTATTCTTAACTTTTCTGGAATTTCCGACAAATTCTCGATTTAATCGCTTTTTAATTTATCTTCCTTTCTTTTCGCTGTAAGTTCGGTTTTTTCTCATAGCATTTTCGTTAAGACGTCCCTGAGATGGCTTAATTTATTTATTTCTTTCTGCTTCAGAAGTTTGGTTTTTTCTCTCATAGCACTTTCATTTGTGTACCCTAAGCATCCTGTGTGTAATACTGAACCCTTTGTAGGATTTTTGTATCCAAATGTGCGGATAGCAAAGAGTCGCCACCGACTTTTTATTTTTATCCAATTAAGGGAAGGTAAAAGTAACGTAAAGACCTTCGTTAGATTCTCGAGTTCGAGAATGGTTATGAAAAGGGAAGGTATTAGCCCCTTTCCATCCGTAGTTTATTCTACGGGCTCTTAGTTGCTCTAGATAACTTTTTTAAATTGCTTTCCGTGTTTGACAAAAATGTTTTAAAAGGCATTTCGCTGACTTTGTAATGACTCATGTAGGAGTGTATACAAAGTGTTCGGAAATGTTTGTTTTGAAAAGAATTTGAACTTTGAAAAAGTGTGGGTGAAAAGCACTTGATGTAGCAAGCAACTAAAAGACTTATTTACCCACCCGAATTGGTCGCTTTATTGTACTTCACATTCCTTTAGAATAGCGCTAGCCATACCATTAGTTGTAGGTAGCTCCATCTCGTTGGATGTAAGCGGACATTCGGGGACACCTGATGGTCATCAATGTTCCGTAGGTATCCTAGACATTCTGGCGGACTATCATCATTTTCGTAGGCGACAATCGAGGTCAAGATCATGTATTCCGGCTTCACGCGTGGGTCTATGATCTTTGTATCGGCGGACTATGATGATTCGCTTGAAAGGCAATGCTAGAATACCTCTACGCTCGAGAGGACATGACCATTTTGAAATCGAAAGGCATCGAGAGAATTACCTGGCGTGGTGATAGTGTTGTTGAATTCGAATATATTATCTTGAAAATTAGTAAGTTAATTTTAATCTTGCCATACACGCCTAATTACTAGCAATTTATGAAAAAGTAAAATGCGGAATGTAAAGTGCGGAAAGGTAAACGTCCCACGCTATTACAAGGCTTTGGGCGTATACATAATTTAAACTTTATGAAAATAAAGATCCTAATTAAACTATTACAACCCATATGCAATTACATTATTGAGGAAAAATAAAATAAAAACGGAAGAACGTCCAATCGGATGAACCGTGAAAGAATAAGAAATCCAAATGCAATATGAATCGAACAAGAGAAAAATGTTAGAAAATGCAAATTTTAATATGAGAAAATTAATATAGGCTGGAAATAAGATAAATTCATTAAAATAATTTTTTTGAGATTTTTGGAAAAGATTTAATAATTAAAATGCAATTAAAAGTGAATTAAATGCAAAATTATGAATAAAATTAAATATGCATGCAAAATTATATTTTTTAATTTTAGAAATTAAATAAATATTTTATGAAAATAATGCAAAAAGAAAAAATGTTTTTGGTAATTTTTTAATGCAGAATAAAAATTATGAAAAGAATTAAAATAATGCAAAAATATTAAATAAAAAGAAATAGGAAAATATGAAATTTGCAAACTTGTAAAAATAAAGTGTCTGAGCCAGGGATCGAACTGGAGACACTAGCTTCAAACTTTGAAAACCAACGTGTCGACCAACCGAGTGGGCATGCCCATCGTTTGAAACTAACAATTTGAAAATAACACGCTGGCCACCATCACCTCGCCGCGCCAATTCATCGCCTTCTTCGCTTTCAAATATTCAAAAGTCATTCGGCCCTTCCTTCGACGCTACAAACCCCGGCAAAATGAAAACACAGATACATAATATAAATGAAATCCAAGGCCATGGTTCGATTCAAGACATCGTTATTTAATTCAATGGCATAGGTCTTATTGTCCAATTTTTCCGCTTGAGGAAACCCTAATTCAAAACCGTAAACCTAACTATGGCATAATACGATTCCGCCATGGAAACTCAATTGGTTTGCCCGTAAAGCTTGTAAGCTTGATTCTAAACACAAACAAACAATCAAAACAAGTTAATAATGCATGAATATGAAATCGAATTTGAAAATTCAAGAACAAACCAAACACGGATTGCTTGATTCTTGATGTTTTTGGCAAAGTAAATATCTGAATCACTCTGGTATCAAGGAATGTGTTTGACACCTAGAATTGATTGAAAACTACGGAATAAGGATCGCTATTTGCTTCAAGAACCTCGATTTTTCAGTTTGAGAATAGGGTTTCTGAGCCAATTTTTCGTCCTCTTGTGATTGATATGCATCAAGTATATATGCTGGATGGATTTGGCATTGTTTTTGGAAAGATTTGATCAATAATCAATGG
>CM038794.1:133067579-133129819 GCA_021764765.1 Vicia sativa
TCCCAATCGAACGATGAGGCCAAAAGATGTTATGCTCTATCGTACGAATCCATGATAAGATACATGTCCGCTCAAACAATTGCATTTTGTTTCAAACGAGTATGCATCTAAACGAGTGTCCTAAATGCGTTCCCCGATATAAGAAAAAGTTGTCTCCAAAAAAGTATTATGGTATTTTCCATAATTCGAGATTTAGACGATGCATCAGAAGTGAACCGATTCAAGACACTTGACTTGAAACGGAGATGAAAGAATTATTGATGGAAAGTTTCGATATTCGCAGATTCACCAGTGGATGAAAATTGATAATGATTATCCCAATTTGAAAAGAATCAAGAAACCGCTTTGCTTCTATTGAATCTAACCCATACTCAGATTCAAAGTATCTCGTATAGCACATGGCTCGTGATTCTTATGATTTATAACCTACCTCCATGGTTATGCATGAAGCGTGAGTACATGATATTATCTATGTTAATTGTACCTAAACAACCGGGAATGACATAGACGATACTTGACACCCTTAATCAAGATTTAAAGTTTTTGTGGAGAACTGTGAGGTTTATGATGGGTATAGGAAAGAAAGTTTCAACTCGAGGGAGATGTTGTTTGTAATAATTAATGATTTTCCAAGATAGGAAAATCTATCGTGGTATAACATTAAAGGTCAGTCCTTTTGTGAAGATGGAACCCACGACGCGATTGACCTTTGTCGGAAGAATTGTCTCTACTATCAGATTCTTAAATTTAATCATCACTACCGTGGTGGAGAAAAGCATTCAATGGAGGAGAAGGTAGAGCTCAAACAATGTTGACAGTGATCAAATTTTGAAAAGGTGAAAGATGTGTACTGTCAAGCCTTTTGCATATACACTTATCAAGCGTGGTGAAGAAGAGGTCAATTTTTGAACCATATTTAAGTCGCCAGATGTAAGACTTTTCCTCATGTTATGCATATTGAAAAATGTATTTGATAAAGGTTATTGGTACGTTACTCAATATACAAGGAAAGCCTAAGGATGGCCTTAAAGTGGGGAGTGCATGGTAAACATGGGATGGAACCGAATTAGGACCCGTGAAGAAAGGAAGACGAACATATCTACCACCTACTATTTACACTCTATCTAGAAAGGAGAAAAAATATTATGTAAGTTCCTAAGTGAAGTTAAAGTTCCGTAGGCTACCATCGATATTAGAAGACTTCAGGTCTATGAAAGACCTCAAGTTAAAGAGTTCAAAGACGATGATTTCCATGTTATAATGGAACATTTTCACCGATAGGTATATGTTCTATTTTGCCAAAAAGTAAGACGCGCAAATAACTAAACCGTGTTTTTCTTCAAGTCAATTTGCGATAGGTGATCGATCCCACGATCTTACCTATCAAAAAGAAATAGTTGTTACTTGTGTGATCTTGAAATGTATTTTCCTCCCTCGCTTTTTGACATAATGGTTCATCTAGTCGCTCATCTTGTGAAAGAGACACAATTGTGGACCAGCCTATATGAGATGTACCCTACGAACGTTATATGAAAATATTAAAAGGGTATGTGAAAAACCAAAGTCGTCCAGAGGGTTGTATTGTCGAACGATACATTGTTGAAGAAGCGATTGAGTTTTGTACTGAATATCTGTCAAATTTTCAATCAATTGGACTCCCCAAATCTCATATTGTTTAAAAAAAGAAGGTAAAAATCTAATTGAAAATAAAGTTGTGACAGTATCAAGGGTCGAACGGGATCAAGTGCATTTGTATGTTCTGCACAATGAGATTGAGGTTGAGTCGTACGTTGAAATGCACAAGGTGTTCTCCAAGGTTTAAATCCAATAGAAATGAGAATTGGATAGTACAGAGCACAATCAAGTTTCATACCATGGTTTAAGGAACATCTTTATTCAAAGTATCGCTCGATCCCACTTCAATAACGTAAAGGTTGAGATGTTTAGCATATGGTCCAAGTTTGGTTGTGTTTTCTATAATAGATACGCAATTAATGGATACATTTTATACCAAAGAACAAGATGATAAAATTACTATACAAAATAGTGGTGTCACCTTGGTAAAGCAATGCACATATCAAGTGTGAAGGACTTAAACCCGAAATTTGCAAATCATATTTTGGGGTTATCGCGATTTGGGTGTTTGATTATGAGAAGTTTGATTCTATATTTGGTTGCAAGTGGGTTGAAAATAATAATGGCATACGAATGGATAAGTCGTGATTTTTGCAAGTGGATCTTAATAAGGTGGGGTACAAAGATGAGCCTTTCATTCTAGCCTCTTAAGCTAAACAAGTGTTATATGTCATTGATCCGACAAGCACGAAATGGTCTATAGTGCTTTTATCTAACAAAGTAATTGATGAAAACATTGAGATTAAGGTGATATTGATGTTGAGATTGAATCTTTTACCGAAATGATCAAAATGAGAATGAATCATGTATTATAAATGATCATAAAAGGGTATTTGGATCAATCCAACCGTCCGCAAGAGTTAAGTAGTAACATATTCCTACCAAGAAAAGAAAGAGACGTTAGTGAAAAGGTAATAGTATAATTATAGCCTATATTGTAACACCTCATTTCTACCGTAATTATAAGGAAATCAGAGTGCAAAAATTTCAACAAACAAATGAGATGCCACATTTTCAAGTTAGAACAACTTCATATAACCATAATTAATTCAGATACATAACACTAGTTCGGGTAAACTGATAACAACCTGATTTATTCTTTTGAAAAAAAACAACTTTTATTAATAAACGGCTTCACATAATTCAACTTATAATGACAAACTCATGTCCAACTCAAAACAACTTTAATATAATGATTCTTTAATAACAACGGCTTAAGATTCACATACTAAAACAATAACAACAATTAAACAACAATCGTTCAACCCCCGAGTGCTACGTATTAGAACAACTAAACCAACTTGGACTAACAACAACTAATTATTCATTCTCGAATACCTGCACGTTACCAGGACAAAAGAAATGGCGAAATAAATGAAAAAGGTGAGATATACCAATATAACTGAATTCATGATAAATAATATATTAGAATGTAGATCATATAATTCACCGCTTCACATAATCCAAACAACATTTATAACGACAACACCAACAACGACATAACAACATATGTACTAGCAATTAGCAACGATAACAATTATAACAATATTTATAATAACTATCACACATCTTACCATAGTACCTGCGATCAAACCGTTAGTATAAATTCACTCAAATTCATCAACAACGATTAACAACCACATCACAACGCAACAAACACTTATCACAACAAAATCATCAACAACAAATCCATTTATAATGTGACTCTTAACAATGCACATGCATGTGGTACCAGTGGAGTACAACTTCCAACGTAATCATTTGCCAGTTTACCGAGGCACAAGGCATAAGCCTTCAACATAATCATTCTGCCCCTAACGGCCAACGTGTTTTGCCAATCCAGGCCAACATAATATGCAAATGCATCTATGCGACCACAACCACAACATCAACTCAATCAACAACGGAAACTCAACGACAACACACATCAACAACGTAATCCCAATTCAACACTAGCCTTAGGCCTACAACGTAATCAACATATCAACGTAATCCCAATTCAGCGCCACTAGTTTGCATTATAAATAGAATTTTGGATTAAAAGGTTTTTCATTTTGGAATCTATATTTTATGAGGGGCGAAAATAATTATTTAAAAAAAAAAGGATAAACCAAATCTCGCTACTATTGCAGGGGTAAAAAGTATTTAACTCTTATTTTTATAAACAATAATCTAAAAATATATATAATCATCCTCCTGGATATGTGTCATTCTTTTGGAATAACAATGAATATTATAATTTTTATAACACAAATATATTTATGAAACCTTTTTGAGATATTCAATTTTTTTTATAGGATTCATTAATATTATAGATCCAATCCTTTCTGGGGTCATTAATATTATAGATCAAATCCTTCTAGGATTCATTAATATTATAGATTCTGCCATTCTTAAATATTATTGATACAATCCTTTTGGGATTATTTAACATGATTGATGTATAAATATTATTGATATAATCCTTCTGGCATTGTTTAACATGATTGATGTAATTATTTTATGATGCATAAAAATCATCATTAATTTTTGATCAATGGAGACAAAATATGTTATTAATAATATTAAATTTTAAGTTCTTATGAAACTATAAATAATTCCATCAATTAAAATTAAAATATAATCATTTGCATAATTCTTACTATAATATTATTCAAGAACTCAATCACAAATATTTTGTTAAAAAAATTATAATATTTACAATTCTTCAATTACTCAGGAACTATAAAATAAATTTGTTATTTTTGAAATCCTTCAGTGATGCTTATATGTTCTTCAAGAACTAAATTAAAATTTTATTATTTTCTTTTTCATCATTCGTGGATGTTTTATATGTTCTTCAGGAACTATATTAGAATTTCATTATTTTTTCATCCTTCAGGGATGTTTTGTATCAGAAATTCATTATTGTTTCCATTCTTCAGAGATGTTTTATATGTTCTTTAAAAATTATATCAGAAATTCATATGTTCTTCAGGAACTATATCATAAATTCATTATTTTTCCATTCTTCATGGATATTTGATAATTTCTTAAGAAATTATATAATAAATTATTATTTTGCTATTCCTCATGGATGCGAGTTCTACAAGAACTATATAATAAACTATTGTTTTGCTATCATTCGTGGATTTCATATAACATCATATCAAAACTCAAAGTAAATAAGTTTAAAAACATAAAAGAAAAGATCAATATTACTTGTAATAGTTAGAAATTCTTTTTTTCTTTCTTTTCAAGTTTGGTAGATTTTCTAATAACGTGTTATTAAAACTAAATAAAATAATAGTAGAGAGAAAGGGAGAAAGATAGTATATTCTATTATTTATATTCTAGTTAGTGTTTCAAGTACAATATGAATCCTATTTAGAGGACATATGCAATAAATAAAAAATCAATCGAAATCTCATAATTGATGAAGATCTATTATCATTCCATTTATAACAAAATTAAAATTTCTAAGTGAATCATTTTTAAATTTTTTTTTTTGAAGAGATTAAACATTAAGTATGAGATATTTAAGAGGAGTTAAAACATATTTAATCCTATATTATTTTATTTTAAAATTAATTTAAATTAATTTATATTATAATTAAAGATATTTATACCCATTCAAATTTATGATGTCGAGAATTTATTAAACTTAAAACATTAATCAACAATTGAAGTAATTAGAAATTTGACTATGAGAAACCGTAGTGATAGATATTATATTTAATATGAAAATCACGATTCGATCTCTTACAATTGCGATTGAGAAAAGACTGAAACTAATTAATATTTGAATTGATCTCAAAATCGACCTCCATTGGTTTTAAAATAAAATAAAATAAAATAATTTTTGACTTTCAATTATTTAAAGAGAAATGGATGGTGCACATGTAAATTATTTTTACACTTTCAATCAAAATCATAAAAATCATATAAAACGTGGTTCTTTCATAATTTAACACTTTAAAATATTCCAATTAAATGTATATATATAGTATATTTACAACTTCCTATTACAATAAAAACATTATTATTACAATAAAATAATATGGTAAAACCAAAAACAAGTAAATTGAAAACGAGTATATACAATAAAAATAAAAATAAAAGATTAAATAGAGATACGGTGGCAATTTGCAAGGTCTCTGAGAGTTTGCGACCAAACTGCTTCTTCTATTCTATCTATCGTCTTCATCTTCTTCTTTCAAATCATTCTTAGGGTTTCAACGGAGCCCCAAATTAATCAATAATTGAACCCAATTTCGCAATCTTTTCATACTTTCGGTTCATACAACGCACCATATCCGAATTCATCGACGACTCCGTCTGGTACGTCACTTTGTTTCTATTCCAGCGCATAAAGATTCATTTTTATGTACCCTTTGTTGCTATGCATGTTGAAGGTTTGAATTTTGGTAGTTCCTAGAAATGGATATAAGGGTTGTAATTTTGCATAAGATTTCCGTGAGGAAAAGAGCTTTATGTTGTGTGTGAATAGAATTGGATTTGTGTTTGAGATCAAATCAAACATAATTAGTTTTTCTTTTATTTTCTTCAGTTATAATTTTGTTTTAACTTTCATTTCATTTTTTTAATTCCAGTTATCTGTCATATACCAATGTTGGCCACTAGTGCAGTTGCATCTTTGCCCAAATTACCACCAGGTAAATGAGAATTTCTCACTTTTTTTTTTATAGCCATGTGACTGTGCAAGCATTGCAGTAAAGTGTTTAGTTAATAGTTGCTGGAATTTCTGTTTCGCTATGGTCTGCCCTAGTCACCTTAATTGCGCATTTGACTTGCCTTTGTTGCAGCCTTATACACCTTAATTGTGTTGAGTTTAAAGTGGTGGATTTAGTCTTACATTGCTTAAAGACATGACATGTGTTGTGTTTATAATTGCGTGTGCAATCCTCACCTTACAAGCCGGTTCTGTAAGGATGAATGGGTATTCTAAGATGGTATCAGAGCCTATCCTAGATCACTTGTTGGGCTTCTTGCATCGTCCACGATTCGACCTCATTGAGGTCTGAGAGTTAGGCCCATCCCACACACTCTTAAGAATAATGATACTACCTGAAGATTGGATTGGCCGATTGGGAAATCTTGACTGTTTTTCTACCTCCCTGCCAATGAGTTAGATGTATGTGTTATTATTTCTTGCTATCTGATCCAAAGATCAATACATCACATCCATGTTCAGGATCCCGTACTTTTAACCAACACATACATCCACTTGTGTGGAAAACACTGAATCTATGTGAAGGTTTTAAGCTGTTCCATTGTCCATATTTGTGTTAAAAATGACTGCTTTTATATACAATTTGAAGACACTGCTTTCATATGCATTTTTGTTTTATTGATTTTCCTTATTTGTATGGGTTACAAATATGTATGTAACCCTAAAGGCAGGATCGGTCTACAATCCTTGCATTAACTACAAGTAATTTTCCTGCTATGCTATCTCACCCATTTGGTTTTTTATTCGTCCCAGAATTGGTTGAAAGCATTATTTAAACTTTTAATTATTATAGATTTATAACTATAATATAATTATCTTATTTTTGTATAGTGAGAAGAGGTGGAAACTGCATTGAAGAGAATGTTCTTCCCACATCTAAATCTTCAAGAGGCTTACAGACTGTTAATAACTCAAGATCATTGAGTCGTACACAGTTTCCATTTGATAGAAGAACTCGCTCTACTCAGGCAGCAACTGTAATATGTGCTGCAGCTTTGGTAACATGCTTTACTCTTATCGTAATTTTACTCATATTTGGTAGTCTACATTGCAATATTTTCCAATTCTTACCGTCTATTAGTTTCTGAACTTTGAATACTTTCTTCATACAAAGAGCACAATACATTGATAGAATGCATATGCAGAATGCAAGATGTGGTGCAGAGCAAACTCAGACGATTACTCGAGAGGCTCCGACAATTACTCATCTTCCTGGTAATTGTTGACTGCGGGGATATTATTTGATTTTCATTATTAAAAAAAATCTCTCCCTTAATTTTATGTAATACTGATAGACTCTTCCAAAGGGTACTCTAATGGCTCATCATGGTTTGCTTCTGTTTTTAGGTAAGGAGAAGTCCCCACAAATCGATGATGGTGGATCTGGATTTCCACCTCGTGATGATGATGATGGCGGGGGAGGAGGTGGAGGTGGAGGCAACTGGTCTGGTGGATTTTTCTTTTTCGGGTTTCTTGCTTTTCTTGGCTTCTTAAAGGACAGAGAAAGTGAAGACGAAGGTTACAGTAATAGAAGAAGGCGATGAATTGGCAGGCGCAATTGTATGCTTTGTTAGAAGATTTTGCTGTTGTAATATTGAATTTCCTTTATCATATATACGAACTGTAGAATATGTTGATCAACAGGGTATTGTGCTATAAGATGAAGTATCAGTGAGAACCTTTTTGTTTCTGAGTTTCTTACCAATTAAACTTTGTCACTTGATCTCAATTACCAGAACTATTGTAGTCCTCTTATACTTCAAATCATCAAAACAATTCATACTTTTTAGAAATGTACTAATCCCGATTCCACGATATATCCCAAAATTTTAAAATTATCTTTTTATCCTAAATTCTTAAAATAACACACTTTGAAACTTTATCATATCATGCACCACCTTATGCATATTAATATTAAATAAATTCATCTCAATCAAGTTACTATGCCTTTTGAAAGGGAATTTTTTTCCCCACTTAGTGGGTTCTTCTTCATTACTGACGAAAAACCAAAAATATCTTCAAGTTTCGTAAGTTAATTTACGAATTCACCTTAGAGGTGGACTTTGCTAGTTAACTTCGAAATAATCCAAGAATTTCAAAAAATAAGGTGAATTCGTAGATTCACTTGTGAATTCACCTTATTTTCTGAAAATTTATTGGGTGAATTAGTAAGTTTTGGGCTGGGCAGATTTATAAAACATTTAATAAAATTCATATCATTCATTCAACTTAATTCATAAAATTACATAGTAGATACAGAAAATTAGATTACATATTATTATAAATGAGAAGTTGTGGACGTTGCAGCATCTTGATAACATCTTCCGGTGATCTACGGTAACGATCCATTCAATCGGACCTTTGTCTAGACGACAAAAGGTCTCCACATAACCTCTAAGTCGTGCGCTCTTCAACCGAAACGGTGAACTTGACTTTTCCTTCACCATCAGTGATGGCTCTCAACTTGACCACCTTGCGATTATCTAGATACTACAACAGAGAATTGTTGTACCCTAAAATTTACCCTCTTCTCTCGTTTTTGGCTAACAATCGATTGCATAAACATACATGTAGTCGCATACATAGCATCGATCATGGGGTTACCCGACTCAAGGTATCTCAAATTTGTGAAAATGACGCGTTTCAGTTATCTCAGATCACTTTGGAGGCCGGTTCGCCAAACAAAAAGAATTTATTCGCTTATTTATAAATAAAGCGAATTTTGAGTTTTCGGCACATTTTGGGCACTCTAGAAGGCGTATCTCTCAGCCCGTCATGTATTCTCTGATGATTTTCGATCAGCAATTTCATCTCATTATTATCTACAACTTTCGTTTGAAAGCCGGAAGCAAATTGTGCGAGAAAGGTTCCCAAAGAAACTGATTTTTCTAGGGGATTAAGTTGAATTTTAGTGTTGAACCGTGCGCTCTGCCAACTAAATTGTCTCTATCTTTTAGTTGGAAAATCGAAATTGAGCGGGACCAATGGATAAAAGTCCGTATCGAAGCCCTATACAACTTTTATTTGCAACTCGAGAGCTGATTCCTCGCCAATCAATACCAGAATTTTATTCTTTGGAGTTGATTTTGAGCTGAACCGAGTAACTTTCATATGATACGCGAAGTTCGAAAAATTATATCTCGCTCGATTTTTATTTGAAACGAGGTGGGACTAGTGTCAAAAGTTCACAAATTTTGTTAGCTTCGATTGTCTCAGAAATACGCATTTGCAAATTTTGATTAGAAGACCCTCGTTTGAGGCATTTTCTCCAAAGAGCGCAAATAAAAATCTGCATGTGTCAGTAGCCTGAAAACTGTGCTAAAACTTCAAAAATTCATATCTCCTTGACCGTTCACCCGATCAAGTCGAAATTTTGATTCATGCAAGCAAAATCTCATTTCAGACATTTTTCGTTTACATTCCAACTTCAAATTCCGCACGGATTTGGCTGTTTTGGATTAATTACGGAAATTATTCGGATAATTATGATTTGGGCTTGATTATGGATCTAAGGCACTCTTAGGCCCAAATCCCAAAACTATTAATAGATTTTTACCTTCACAAATCACAACAACACAATCATTTGCTAAAATTTCACCACAAATCACTCCCCAATCCTCTCAACACAAAACTCAAGAACAAATTTCAAACTTCAATTTCTCCAAGAAACCACCATAGGCCGCCACCGACCTCTACCGACAACCATCACCGCAAACCGTGCTAAGCTCATTCATCGCGCTAAGCGCCTCGTGATTTCTCATTTTTCTCATTGCAGCTTTATCCCATAGGATCTTGCTCATCTTCTCCTTCTTCTGGTCGAATCTGATCTGGAAAGAGCCAATTCCACTGGATTTCTCTTCAATTTCAAGAATTAAACAATTCTCCTTCATCTTCTTCAATTCTCCATTGAAGACTTCAAGTTTCTTCAAGAATTCAAGGTTGATTTCAAGGATTATCATCAATTCGACGCTAATTTGGTATTTTCTTTGAAGAGCACAAGGAATTCCTCTTCAATTTGATTCAAACTTCAAGTTCAAGTAAGTGTTTAGTTCAATTAAGCACTTATTTTAAGCTATTATTGGATTTTAGCTTTTCTTGAAATTGAATACTGAAATTGCTTGCAAGTTCCATGTAGATTCTGATTTTCGAACTTTCATTCTTGAATTCTTTGATTTAAATTGGATTTTGCAACGTTATTTGTGTTGGTGTGAGGATTTTTGTACATAGCACACACTTACACTTGTATTTGTGTTTTCCTTGCATTTAGGTCACAAATTTGTGCATCTTGCATCATCTATCACATGCTCATGCATTAGAGAGCATTTAGATTGTTGGATTTGCATTGATTCACGTTGATTTGAAGTATAATGTGCATTCGAAAGTGTGTCGACATGTAGATTCAAAGGCATCTTGATCACTAGGTACATTGTGCATTGTACATAGTTCATGCATATGCATCTCAAGTGTTTGTGTTAATGTACAAATTAGAATTGACGTGATCTTGCACAACTTTTTTGTAGCATGAATTGCTTGCATCGATTCCTTGCACATGAACATTAGAATTGTTGATTCAACTTACATTCTTAGCATGTTCATGTGTTGATCTCAACATATGAATATTAGGATTGTTATTTTAACTTGCATTCTTCACTTGTTCATACATTGATTCTTGTCACATGAGCATTAGAATTGTTGATTCAACTTGCATTCTTAAAATGTTCATGCTTAATTTTGCATACAATGAACATTAGAATTGTTAATTCAACTTGCATTCTTAACATGTTCATGCATAATTCTAGCATATGAACATTATGATTGTTGATACAACTTGCATTCTTAACATGTTCATACATAACTTCGCGTATGAGCATTGATTCTTGTTACATGAACATTCAAATTGTTGATTCAACTTGCATTCTTAACATGTTCATACATATTTTTGCATGTGAGCATTAGAATTGTTGATTCAACTTGCATTCTTAGCATGTTCATACATTGTTACTTGATATATGAGCATTAGAATTGTTGATACAACTTACATTCTTAACATGTTCATACATAACCTTGCATATGATGAGCATTGGACTTGTTGCTTCAATTTTCATTCCTCGCATGTTCATGCATTTGATTTTCATCTATGAACATTGAATTATTGCTTTAATTTGCATTCCTCGCATGTTCATGCATTTTGTAACACCCCAATATTATCCAAGGTTTTATAAGTAAAAAAAATCAGAGTAAATTAAAATTTCATAAATTCAATACTGAGGCATCACACCTTCAAAACCAAATCACTTTAAACAGTTTACTTTAAAGTATAAATCTCGAATACATAGCATCGTCGAAAAACATAAATTGATTCATAAAAATCAAAACATCTTCTTTAATAAACTTCCTTAACCAATCATATTTTCATAAAGTATGATTCTTATTTACAACAGGAAAAACAACAAAAGAACAACAAAATTATTCCCCCCGAGTGCTACGTATCAGAGCGACACCGACTCGACTAATAGCAGCTATAAACTCCGTTTTATAACCTGCATGTTACCAATATAAAGGTAACGGCTAAACAAGTAAAGGGTGAGATACTCCAAAATATATAATTAAAGGCATGATATATATATATATATATATATATATATATATATATATATATATATATATATATATATATAGTATTTGGAATCATAAAGATATAGATTAAAAAGTGCATTCCAACACATAACCAAAACTCACTTACTCCAATCGTCATTCTAATGTGTATAATCTACACTTTATCGTCATAACCTAATCGGCATAAATCATCACAATCAACACATAAATGTTCGTTACCACGAAATCATCACAAGTCAATACATCACTAATCAACACGACAATCATAGATGACAACATCAAACAATGCTAATAACATAATCAACATAAATAAAACCATCACAAATTGGCTAAAGCTCATCGTCACAAACATCATCACATCATATTTGCATTAAGCATTTCATCAAGGTTAAATCATCGCAAAACTCATCATTTATATTCATCGATAGTTATCATGAAATTACCAAGTCATATTCATTTCATGTTCATCATAAAGATCATCACCAAACAAAGCATCATATATCATCGCAATTCAACATCATCCATCAATTAAAAACCCACGCCAAACAACTCAAACATAAACATAACCGACTCTATGAGACACGACTATGTTATGCATGTGGTACCCATCGCTTTGTCCATAATTAGGAACACTTGGCATAAAAGCCTCGTCACTTGGCATAAAAGCCTCATCGCAGCATAAAATCTCATCGTCGCCAATGCAATGTATGTGAATCGACAATAAAACAACACAACAAAACATCATAATCGCTCATCAAAATTGGCATAAAGTCCACATCGTCATAATTTATCCACATCAAGATAAATATATCATAGCATCATATTTGCATTATGCAAAACATCACCAATAATTCATCATCATCAAAAATAATGCATTCACAAATCGGAAGCATTTATTAACAACAACAATATAATCATCACATCATCATGTACAAAGACATATATCATCGCATCGCATATCATGAACTATTCATTAATAAATACATTGTCGCAAAATATTATGTTTAACCACACCACATCATTATCGATTCATTCACTAAATTCCAAATACGGAAAACTAGTCAAACACCTATAATCATCACGAAGGCCATTCCTAATAACTGACATTATTCATAATCATCAACATCGCAATCGGATTGTCCATACGTGCCTTAAATCTACTAAAACGCAATCCGATTCAATTTAATCGTAATTAAGCCTATTTCGGGTCGTTTAGTAAAAACTCGTAATTTCTAAAAACTAACCTCACCACTACGTTCTACACGTCGAACTTAGCTAGCACGTCAATTTTTGAATTCGAGCAACTTGTTCGTCCGAATTTATCAAATCGGAAAATCGGAACATAATCAGGTTCTAAATTTAATCGGCTAACTTATGTCCTAATTATATTTTATTAATACTAACTAGTAGTATAAGGATTTGGAAAAAATGACAGAAACATAAACTAAATAGCAAGAATTATGCAGGAACTCAAATTCTACAGAATAGAAAAATTGTGCAAACAGAAAACTGGAAAACGCAGAAATTCGTTCCCCCTCCATGCTACAAGGGACGCACGTCCCAGCTCAAAGGAAGAAGGGAGGAGGGTGCCTTAAGAAGGGGGGCGGTCGCCCCACACATGGAGGTGGGCGCCTCCCCCATGCTACTTCCTCCATGAATTCGTTCTTCATCCCTATGCAATCATACGTATTATTTTTTCGGTTTTTCTTCTTTTACGCTTCATAGTTTTGCTTATTTTTCTTCATTCTTGCAACTTAGCCTTGCTAGCTTAGGAATAAATTACCCACAATCCATACTCCTAACTCAACCTTGCTAAGTTATTTCAACAATCAACCAACCAAACTCAAGAATCAACCTATCAATTTTTCCCTAATCCTAAATATAACTATCAAACTTTAGCCATATGTGATAGAGAAATCAAACCCTTACCTCAAGTGATTGGAGGATCCTTGATGATTCTACAAAACTCAATCCTCAAGCTTGCTCATGCTCTTCCTCTTCTTCTTCCCTTGCTCTTCTTCTCCCAAAACCTTTTCTTTTCTCTCAAGTTTCTAAGTTTGGCTTTGTGTTTTGAATGGAAAGAAATGAGGACAAATGATTTATATGTTGTTTTCTTACTAGCAACCAAGGGTGTAAACCCAATTCTAACAAATTAATCCTCACACCCCATCTATTCTTATAAATTAACACACTAATAATATCTACTAATATTATTAATTCAATCAATTAAAATAATTGGGAATTAAATATCGGATCCGAATAATATTTTACCGGACCGAACGGAACGTCGCCAAATATATTAATAGATATAACGATTAATATAAATATTCTCAACCAAAATAATCGTCAAACGGTAACTCAAAAATATTAATATAATATAATATTAAATAAAGCAGGCGTTACATTTGATTTTCATCTATGAACGTTAAAATTGTTGCTTAATTAGCATTCCTCGCATGTTCATGCATTTGATTTTCATCTATGAACATTGGGATTGTTTCTTGATTGTACGAATGAGCTTTTGGCATGAGAACATCATGGAGAAGTTATTCGGATCAAAACAGAAATCAGAGTTCTGATCGCTTAGCGCCAGTGGCTAAGCCCCAAACTTATCGACTTTTGTGTTGCAGCCGCACTTAGAACCACGAGAGCATGCTTAGCGCCAAACTTTATTTGGGTCGCGCGTGAAATACCGTGCTTAGCGCGACCGAACCGAGTTTTCTTTTCTTTCTTAATTCCAAATGTAAACAACATGTATTCTAATATTCCTAATCATTGTTTGAGATGTATTTGATGCATGAGCTTGTGTTGTAGTTACATATGACACAATACTTCTATGTTTTGCGCTTGATACCCACATATACCTCCTATTAATTGCTTTTTGGGTCTAACTCCGTTCTTGCAGGTGTTTCGTGTTTGTATACCCACATATACATTCCTTTTACTTACTTTTCGGGTCTAACTCCCTTCTTGCAGGTGTTTTTGGTTCGGATGCGTATGAACGCGTATTCCGCTTGTTTCTGATACTTTGAGCTATTTTCACGGTTTACTCTTATCAAGGCTACGTGATTGAAGTTTTCCAGAGTATTTCATTAGCCTGTAGTGCACTTCGGATTCTATATCCGTTTGGTAAATTCTACACCATTTATCGCATTCTCTTACATCTTTCCTAGATATTATGAGAAGTAGAGCTTTACAGCTTTCTTTTGCCATGAGAAGTAGGAATAGAGATGCATGATGGGGCTTCCGTAGTTGGAGCATGTTCAGGAACCCCTCTGGTTTATTTAAAGACCCGTTTAGGGCGCTTCTGTTTGCTAATTGTCTTTGGTTTGTTTAAAGTCCTTATCCGTGCATAGGGAGGCACTTTTCATTGTGTTTACAATTGTGCTTGCATAGGTCAGAAGTGGTTAGGACACCCGACGTGGCACCACCAAGCAAACTCCCGTTTTTTACATTTCCTGCTATCGAGTCATTGATATATGGGTAAGCGGAAAGGGTCAGCAATCATCCCCCACAGTTCTAGTCCGTGTCTTGTATGGTGCATGCGAATCGTGTTATTATTTCTATCGAGTTAATTACAAAGTGGCCGAGTTCCATATTCGACTCTCCACTCATTCCCGGGTTCGATTCACCGCAGTAACTCGCATTATTTGCTCAGAGGCTATGCCGCAATTGTTTGACATTTGCTTGCATTGAATTGCTTGTGTTCGCCAAAGCACTTGATTACTTCATCCCTTGCATCCTTGGTCCTTCAACCAAGATGGATATAGGACATCTTTCCCTTAGGACCGATTAGGATAGTTCTCGTGTTTAGACATTAGAATTTACATCCTTTGCATGTTGGCATAGGTAGAGATTCCTTACATCCTCAACCATAGGTCCAATCTTTACATGACAATATTAGGGCTAGTACTAGTTAGTCTCCCTTTGTTTTTGCTAGTTCTTTTGCATCCTTGCATGTAATTAAAACTAAAACTTGTTTATTTTCTCTTTTGAAAATAAAACACTTAATAATGGTTTGAACTCCCTTTTCAAGGTAAAATCAACCAACCAAGACAAACTTTTTTTCGCCTTTGTGCGCTTTTCTTTTGTGTTTAAAACCTTTTTCATAAGTAAAAACACAACACCCACCAAAACAAGTGAGCCAAACTACAACGCTCTGATTTTCCCATTGCACGCGGGAATACATAGGCATCTTGTCACGGGGCTCGATCGAGCACAACTTGTAAATACTTCCTTCTTTTTCCCGTGGTTTCTTTATTTTTTCATTTTCTTCGGCATGCACTATAGCGTTTAGCATAGATAGATATAACACACCCTTTAGCTAGAAAGTAGAAGTGGATACCGTAGAGTACTATGGGCGTGTGGGGTGCAAATCCCTTCCCCTCGCGTAACTAACTCCCTTACATAGATTCTCTCGATCTCTCGGTCGTAGGACCGTGATTTCTCCCCTTCAGGTTTACTCGATGTTTTCCTTTCTTCTTCGTGAGATAAAAGACGTTCGATGGAGACTTAATTTATACACCCTATCAATGGATGTTCACGGGTGGTTTCAAGAATGCAGTGTCATAATAAACTCATCGTACAGGGTATCTCGCGAGAGCCTGAATTGTATTGGCTCACGCGCAGCGGTGAAGTAGACAAATGCAAGATGTGGATAAGTTTGTGTCATTTTTCTGGTTTTGTTTTGTGATGGAGAAATGAATGAGTTGTAGATCCAATTTATAGCAAAATTCATAACAGATAACATTTCGCAAGTTCACTTACGAAATGCACTAAATAAGGTAAATTCGTAAGTTAACTTACGAAATATTCTCTGTGTTTTTTTTAAATAATCAAGCATAATTCGCAGGTTAACTTGTGAAATGCACTAAATCAGGTAATTCGTAAGTGAACTTACGAAATGTTCTCTGTGTGTTTTTTTAAAAATGATCAGGCATATTTCGCAAGTTAATTTGCGAATTATACGTAAATGTAATCAAAACTCGTTTTGGTTGAAACATAATTTTGTTTTTGGTGTTTTGACATTCAAAAATAATACATATATATATATAAAATGGAATATACATAAAACTTTTATATATATATATATATATATATATATATATATATATATATATATATATATATATATATATATATGTGTGTGTGTATTAAAACGATAGGATTTTACAATGTTTCGATAATACATACTAAAATGGTTCGATTACATTCTAAAACGAATCGAAAAAATTATCCCGCTTAAATCTAAAATCGATTCATCCTTTGATTTCTCCCTATTGTCTTCTCTCTCAAGATCCATGAAATGAGTGAACTCTGTCATTCTCTCCAAAACATGATTCGGCCAAGTTCTGCCTCTTTTTCGTGATGTTCCATCCATTCCACAAAAGTGACCTGAATAGGACAACCCAAATTCAAATATACTTGAACAAAATAACATGCGTAGATAGCCAACACACACAATGCGTCCGGACGAATCAATAGGCGGTGGAGCTTGTAGAGGAAAAAAGTTTCTGAAAAACCATATCTTGTTAAGTCGACGCACAACACGTTATAAGCACTTGTTATTAGATGTCCCATTTCCGGGAAGCACATCCATTTTTCAACCGGTGCGTGGACGGTAACACTCAGAGCTAGAGCATGGTGAAATTTATTAAAAAAATTTTCGAGGTCAATTCCGAGATAAGTTTTTTTCGAACAAGAATGTGTTGCTCTTCCCCTTGGCCAAGCAAAGCAGATACGACCTGATACCCGCAATTACCATCGCTTCCCACATCTACGATTTTTTCAATGTGTTAGTGCATAAATAAAGGCATCTCATTAATGTATATTATCGGTGGTGGTGGTGGTGGTGGCGGTGTTGGTGTCCAAGGTGATTTTGAAATCCACGCCCTTTTTGGCACTTGTCTTGGATTGTGGGTGGAGAATCCGGAATATTTCATCGACAACTTAGTGATAATAAGGAGTGCGTTGATTGTACTATCGGCCATGAGGTTTTCATCTTTTTGGGGCACATTTTGTTTTCACCGTTGGGTCGAAGGCTTCAAATCGGTTGTTTCCGAAAATGCCACTTTTCTCAATTGTTCTTTAATATTCAACTTTGTAGCATCATCCACTTTTGAAAAACAATCTACTATGATTTCACCTCGGTTGTGATGGTAATGTTGGAACTACCTTCCTCTGTCTCGTGATAATCAAAACTGAGCGTTTTCCAATGAGTGCATATCTCATCCATTCGAATAGGGGAATTGAGTTTCATTTTTTTGGAAATAATACAAGCACATGGGAGTCCATAAGTTGCCCGCATCGTACACCCATATTTCACACTATCGGGACCTATTATTTCCGCTCGTTTTGCTTCGTAAAAAATAAAATTCAATCTCTCGATTTATTGTGAATCAACTGCATAAAGAGTTTTGTCTTTGAACTCGTGTTCCAAAATGCTTTTTCTCCTTCCAAATGTTGTTTGAATTTTATTGTGATGGTTTGTGAGCATTTGGTTCACAACATCCCAATCTCTCCATAAGTCTCCCTTACTATCACCCAACCACTTCTTCAAAGTCGCATGTGCGGATTCCACTCCATTAGTGGTTGTGTTCCCCAAATGTCTAACACGGTCCGTCCATGCACACACAATTTTCTCTTTCACTTGATTAAGAATAGTGGATTCAACATATTTCAAAATTTTGGGATATTCAACACACAATTTTCTAAAGTGTATCACATTAGCGGTATACATCTCTTCGGTAGAAGAATTAAGAATATCTGTCCATGCACTCATAATCTCTCTTTGGTGCCAACAACGAGTTTTAGCTTGCTCTCACATTTTTTGATGTGATACCGACATAGTAAAGCGGTAGACAACGGAAACACGGTGGAAACCGCATTCATAAGAGCGTTATCTCGATCGGTGACGATAACCAAAGGCATATTTTTTCCTTTTTCAACAAAGTCTTGCAAATATCCAACGCCCAAGTGACGTTGTCTTCCTTCTCACATTCCATGAAACAAAAAATCAACCGAAAATGTTTTGTCGGTAGAGGTGACACCAACAATTTCAAGAAGCGGAAGCCTATATTTATTTGTCTTGTATGTCGAATCAATCATTAGAACGGTTGGAAATGTATTGAACAATTCGATACTCTACGAATGCATCCAAAATATATCACGGACACTTACATTGTCATCACAAACTCTATGTCTCGAAACATAGTTGTTATCGTCCAAACATTTCAATAAATGTTGCATTTCGGACCTCAGACCCCTTTGAGAAACGTGTTGTTTGTATCGATAATTGTAAACCGATTTTATATTTGACACACATCCCTCTCTATTCTGTTTTAAACCGGAAAGTATGTTTCTAGGCACAACTTTGATCAACGAAAATTCGGAAACATATTCTTCTCTTCTGCCTTAAGCCGACAAATAATAGGATGTCTGTGTATTTTTGTGATATATTGGAGAAAATGAATGAAATAGGAAAATAGGTGACCATGCAGCATGCAAAGAGACACTTCGTAAGTTAACTTACGAATTCACCTAAAAAGGTGAATTTGTAAGTTAACCGACGAATTAAGTTTATTTTTTTAAAATGTCAACGTTTAAAATAATAAGACATATAAAATTAGATGAATTCGCAAGTTAACTTGCGAATTCACCCAAAAAGGTCACTTCGCAAGTTTACTTGCGAAAAATATTTTTGATTTTTGAAATTCAAACTGATAGTACTTGTGTGCACTCAATTGATCAAGAGTTCAAAATTTTGCACAGATAGCTTAGAAACTAGTATTAATCTTGATGAAGAATTTGTATAAGAAGATGAAGTCATCGTTCAATTATGACTCAACAACATTCCATTGTTGAAATTGCTTAAAAACGAGGTGTTTTTTTTAAAGGGAAATGATGGTTGGTACATAGCCCAACACAGCACGAAGACGAATCAGGTATAGCCTTTGGATGAAACATTTATAGCATCTCATTCTCATTTATGCGCTCTCTCCCATCTAATATTATTCAAACTAAACGTTAAAATCTCTACAAGTACTTTTTTAAGTACTATAAGTACTTTTAACATGCATAATAATCATCATAGTCCATCTACAATTTATTAACAATAATTATTGTATTCGACAACTAGCGTTAGAAATGACTCGAGTCGAGTCGAACTCTCATCAGCTCTGTTTAATTCGTTAAAAATTAGTTGAGTTTAAGTTTGAGTTTATCACAGACTTTTTTTTCAGCTCAAATTCGACTCGTTAAGATTTGACCGAGTTCAAGTTTATCAAGAACTTTTTTCTAACTCAAACTCGATTTGTTAGAACAATCTTATTTAAAACAATATTATTTATCTTTATTACATTCACAAGAATTATAGACAATTTCTAACTTACATATAATATAAATTTCATCTCAAAATAATATTTGTAATTCAAGATATTATCAAGAAAAGTAGGTAATATGAGCAAATAATGAAATGTTATAACTTAAGTTTGTAACATATACTTTACTATGTTGAATTTGAATTTTTTTTAATCAATAGAATTGTAAATTATTTTATCATCTTTCAAAGGATATAAATAAATATGAAAATTAAGTATTGATGTCTACATGAAACTTACATATCGAGCCAGTTCATGAACCAAACGAATCGAACTATACATAGTTCAAGTTCAACTCATTTATTTTACGAACTTAATTTTGAACTCAAGTTCGATTCATTTGGTTAATGAACCAAGTCCAATGAATTAATTATCGAATCGAATCTCGAACTATTTTCGAGTTGGTTCGGTTCATTGTCAGCCCTATCGATAACAAACTTCTCTTCACATGATCATTCCAATCCTTTCCACATTGTGAAAAAATGTTCATGAATTATGTTCCATGCTGAAACTAGAATTGATCAGAAAGAATGGATTCACAATCTATTGCGGTGATTTAGAGATTCTGATGCAACAGAGAAGGGGCTGACCTACGAGGTTAGCACTTCAACGCTTAAGTCAGTAAAAGAGTAAAAGTGGAGTTTAAATGAGAAGGGATTTGAATTATTGAAAAATGGCGCGTTTTTCTCTTTAAATAGATGAGACGGTTGATAATTGCATGTGTGTAGAACGACATGGGATGCGTTTACCCGGTGGATTGATTTGGGTTATTTGTATGATGCTTTGTGAGAAGTTACACGTGACACATAGGAAAAAAGAAATATTTATTACACCTTCAGTAACTTTCCACTTCGTAATTAAGTCTTCGTCTTCTGGATCTTGCGGTCGGTCCAAAGTAGTTCCTCACACCCCATCCCCCTTAAGTCTTTGTCTATGCTTTGCGAGAAGAGAGATTGTGATTTGATGAGTGATGAGTGATGACATTGATCTCTTTAATTTTTCTTGCTTCAGTTACAACCTTTTGAACATCTTTAATTTTATAACTAATGATTTTAACTTATTTAGGATGCGGCATTTTAAT
Organism: Vicia sativa; assembly: GCA_021764765.1. NCBI lineage: Eukaryota > Viridiplantae > Streptophyta > Magnoliopsida > Fabales > Fabaceae > Vicia > Vicia sativa. The sequence continues at coordinate 133,089,022 of CM038794.1, forward strand.
GTTTTTATGCTAATTCTTGTAAATTGCAAGTATATAATGAAATTTTAGGTATTTATTATAATGTAACTTTAGTTTTTTCAAATATATTTATGATGAATTTTATTGTGTGTTTAGAAATTTAATACTTAAAAAAATAGAGATAATGTGTTAAAACTATTTATTAAGAAACAAATACGACACATCATTTATAATTATATAAGGAAGAAAAAAAGGGGGAAATTGGATAATCCACTACCCAACCCATAAATTTGTGCTTTTACCTAAACTGACCCAATGATATTGTGGGTTGTTGTTTTACCTCACCTAAACTGGTGTATCTTGTATGGATTGGGTTATGATTTTTCCTGAATTCAACCCAGATCAGTGTATCTTGTATCGATTGGGTCATGATTTTGCCTAAATTCAACCCAAATTGGTGTATCTTTTATGGATTGAGTCATGATTTTGTCTAAATTCAACCCAAACCAACTCATGTACACTCATCGCATCATTACTCGGTACAAGATCGTGACGTGGAAGTCCTACATGGAATATTGTCGTTCTTAAGATTAGGCATATTAAATTCTCTATGGGAGTCGAACGTAACGTTGGAAGTGATTGACATACCTTTATTCTCTTGTTGACAATGATGTCTTTCCTTCTTTAGAGTACTCAAGTGTTTCAAACCGTTTCTGAGAAGATCTCAATTGTTGGTATTATGGGTTAAATTGTACGACCATCATTTTTTGAATTGAGTATAAAAGATTTTTGAAGTGTTATTTTACCTTCTTTTTTTACTATTATCAATTTGCGAAGATAGTGTTTTCTTTATCAATCTTCCATGGGAGTGTTTTATTTTGATGTTGAATCAAACTCAAACATTTTGGTTTGTCGCCATTGGTTTTTTATGTTGGAATGATCCTTATTCTGTATTTGCTTTCTATGTTTCTTTTTGCTATTATTCTCCTTCTCTAAGGCTTCCAGGATAGTGATCGCTTGAACTTACTTACTTCCATGCATTTGCACCAATTTTGTTTACAATTTATTCTTACCATGATGATAGTATCAACTTTGATCAGGAAGACTAGTAAGAATATCGCAGGTGACAGGGGATCCCAATATATAAGGCTCTGACACCACTTACTAAAAACTATCTTTCTTTTCTCTTTTGATTTGACATTCACCAATCAATGGGTATGATTGTATGAATGCATATTTTCGGGCAATTTTTCACAGACGGTGCCAATAGTTTTTTACTGAAACTAGATTTGATAGATCATAATGGATTCACAATATGTTCCAATGGTTTGGAACTTCAGATGCAATGAAAAGGAGGCTCGCATACAAGATTAGCACATTAATACTCAAGTTAGTAAGAAGGTGAAAAATAGAATTTAAATGAAAAAGAATTTGAATACCTAAGAAATGACGTGCTTTTTTCTTTAAATAGGGGAGATAGTTGATGCACGCATGTATAATGATGTAGGATATGGAAAAGTCAACTCTATTAAATATTACATAAAGTATATCTATTAGAATGTATTTATCTTGAATGAATTATATTTGTAAAAATCATCACAATACTACAAGAAAATTTTAAAAAAGATTATTTGTCCAACATGAAGATAAACACGCCATGTATGGTGACAGTTTTGAGTAATTTATGATCATCTAAACAATGACCATCATTCAATATAATAAAGTAAGATGATTTTTTTTTGGCAATTTTGACACTTCGATCCAGTGTTTTAAAAACTGGACCGGAGATCAAACCGGTGAAGGTACTGGGTCACTGGTTTATTGGTTGAACCACTGGGCCAATGGTCGAACCGCATGACTAAACCGGATTAAACCGGATAACTCAGTTGATTAAATCGGCCTTTATAACAAAACGATATAGGTATAAAACTTGTCGAACCAGATGACTCAATCTCTACAAAATATAATTAGAATTAATTTTTTTTTAAATATCATTTCATAAATAAATTCACAATTTGATAATTTAAATTTAAATTTTAAATATTTTAAAAATATCATATCATAAATAAATTTACAATTTGATAATTTAAATTAAAATTTTAAATATAAGTATCATATATAATAAAATAGTACAAAATTACAAAGTATAATTGCAACATAGTATAATTGAATAATTTATAACAAAATAATTTTATTATCTACTATTTAGTTTCAGGAGTAAAGATTATTTTAATATTAAGATATCCTTCTTCAATATCAAAATTATCTACAAAATCAACCGCATCAACAACATTTTCTTTGTCAATAATATAATTAATTAATTTTATTTTTATTTAAATATAATATCTTAATAAAATAATTCAAATAAATAAAAATTTAAATTGCATATTTTTAAAAATTTAAAATTTTGAATAAAAATTAAAAATACAGTGAACCATCGGTTTTAAAACGCCGATTTTTTCGGTTTCGCGTTCTTGCGGTCTTACCGGTTCAACGACATTCTCGATCCAACTATTGAACCAGGACATTCGGCGGTTCGTTCGATCGGTCCGACCGACCGATCCGGTTCGATTTTAAAACACCTTGGATCCATTCTACTTTTTACATCTTGCTATAAGAGAAAAGTTTTAATTAATATATTTCTATTTTTTTTAATTACTTATTACATCTTGCTATTTACTTCGAGCAATGAAACGGTTCTAGTGTGACTTCTTTTCATTGAAACCATGAAAGAACCCTTTTCAATTCCATCATTTATTTTTGCCTTCAGAAAGATTGTTAATAAAAAGGCACAAAAGTACAATCTAACGTTTCATCTTGAACGTATCATATATTGAGATTAGCATATAAGAACAAAATATGCAATTTTTTTCACATACTATTGATTCACTTAGTTGTTCATGAATCATTTACCTTTGGGTTGTTGTTATTCTACTCTCGGCTTTCTTCTTCCATCCTTTTTGTTTTTCATCCTTCAATTTCTCTTAAAAAAAAAAAGAAGCATATTTTACTCTTTCCCTAAATTTCTAACATGGTTTGTGATTTTCAAATCAAAAGGTATATGCTTTGTTTTATACTTTTAAATTGATGCATTTCAATTTTAATTCTAACAATCTTTGTGTTTTTGTTTCATATTTCTCGAGTTCAAATCTACATCTGAAAGATTAGAGCTCAGTGTCAAAATTCTCAATGGGTAAGGGTTATACACACAATACTTGAGTCTCATTTTTTTATTTCATACTGTGAAATCTTTTATGCCTTTTTCAAGTTATTGTTTTTGTTTAAGGATTGTTTATGTCAATTTTATTTTTTGGGGTTTTTCATGTTAATTCTAATGTTTTATGCGTTTTTTGTAGATCAAAATGACAGAAGAGTGTTCTCTGCGTTTTTCAAATTTTTAGTTCAAATCTTGCACCTAAATTGTAAATATTTCATGATTATTTTGATGCAGCCTAATATTCATATTATTTACCAGATTTTCAGGATTAGCAGCTAATGTTTCATGATTATTTTGATTTTCAGGTTGTTCAGTATAGTTTTGGGGTTTGACAACTAAGGTGCATTATGGAACTCAATATCTAACATGTGTTTTTGTTCACCAACAACTCATGAAGGCTCTTTTCAGATATACACTTCATTGCATCATTGCAACAAAGAAACCACCAACTGAGAAAACACTCAATGTGAGATATGTAAAGTTTGCACATGTTGAATTTAAGCCTCACTGTCAAGGTTTGAGAGAGTTATTTCTGCTAAATTTGGATCACATGATAGCTTAATCCAACTTTTTAGGTTGGGATCTTCTTGAGAAATTAACTTATTTGAATTACAATGATGTTGAGACTTTGTTTTTGGGTTGATCTCAAACGTAAAAAATTGGAAATAGTTAATTGTGGTAACTTTATTAGGTTCTGAATAAAAAAATTGCTTCAAATTGAAATTGATATTGCTGTTATAAGAATACTTTTCATTTTGTTACAGGGAATTAATAGAATGGTTGTGGCTTTGTGGTTTTATGGAATTAGGAGAATGGGTCATGCTTTATAGAATTAGAAAAGTATCAATCTTATAAAATTGTTGTTTACATTTAATTATTAGGAGAATGGGTCATGCTTTTTATCTATTTTTGAATGATTTTGAAATGATCAAATATTTATTTTTAAAGAATATGATTTGTATTAATGGGATGATTATCTTTTTATTTGAAAGATTCTAAAAGTACCTACTAATTTACTAAAAAAACTGGATAGGTTACCTGTTTCTCTAAACAATCTTAGCAGTTAAAATATGTTTTTAGCATTTGTAATTTAATATGTTTGAATAGTAAATTTTGAATATTCTCACATGCATATTTTCCAAAAATAAATATAGTTGTAAATAATGTGATTATAACTATATAGAAAATATGAAATATTGAATATTATTTTATAAATTAATTAATATTTATTTTCTTTATAATATTTTTAAAATTTTAAATTTATAAACCTTTATTATATATATCACGTTTTTAATATACTTTTTTTATTCATAAAATTAAAATTAAAGAATTTCGAGAATAAAGATTAAAGAAACATCAAGAATTCAAATAAAGCGTTCATGAAGTATTGTAATAACCAAATTATTATATTGGTTTGTTAATAACTAATAAAGATAAAACCATATATTGAGTATGTTTGAAATATTATTCAATTTTGAATACAAATTATATAAAAAATACTTGCTCCTTGTAGTAAGAGTTATAATTAATTACTTATAATATTATTTCAATTTAATGTCCTATCTGAATTTACTACATCAAAACATAGGTTGATGATTAGATTATTGAATTTTTTATAAAATAATTTTATGAATTTATTAACCATTAAATATAGACCCGCCTTAATAAATTTGCAAGAAAAAAACAGACATATTCAATGGGCCATTATATAAATAAAAATTTGCACATATTAATATATAAAAATTATACATTTTTGACTGATCGACATTATTTAATTTGTATATCTTTTATATATTTTTTAACCATCATTATACTCTATTTATTTAGTATTTATTATGATATTATTAACATATACTAACGCATTTATAGATAATCAATTATATATATATATATATATATATATATATATATATATATATATATATATATATATATATATATATATATATATATATATATATATATATATATATATATATATATATATAGAGAGAGAGAGAGAGAGACGGCATTACACCATGACACTGTCACTTTTGATTAATATTTTTAAAATCAACCGTTGAATTGAAACATACCATCATATAGATCATACCTATAAAGTTTGAGACTAATCTATAATGATTTCATCTACGATCAAGATATCCAAAATTAACGTCAAAATGAACTTTCATATAACGTTAATTTTGATGTAGTTCATTAACATAGTAAATCATTACAGATTAGTCTCAAACTTAATAGGAATGATCTATATGATATTATGTTTCAATCAACGATCAATTTTAAAAATATTAATCCAAGCGTTGAGCGAGTGTAACTCATGATGTAAGTCTTCGTAATTTGATCTCTCTCATATATATATATATATATATATATATATATATATATATATATATATATATATATATATATATATATATATATATATATATATATATATATATTAACTTAATTTAATTATATTATGATAACTACTACAATTTAATAAATTATATTAATATTTATGTGACAATTTTTTCTTAATTCGTATATATTTTAGTATAATATATTTTTGATAATAATTATATAATATTATTTAATATTTATATCAACTTTACTCAATTTATAAGAAAGCACAAATTCTTATGTAATGTACTAAAAAGTTGAAAGCCAGAGCAATATGGAACCAAGAGAAGTTGCAGTTTAATGGTCATATTCCACTACATAATAATTCTAATAGAATAATATTTAATATCACGACATTCCATCACCATTATGGGACATATGCTTTTAGTTTTATTTCCACAACTCCATTTTGATGTCTATATTTCCCTTATTTATCATCTTTTTTTTATTCAATTATTATATATTTATTAAATATTCACTGAAGCAATTTATACATATTTATTAAACATTTAATTTATATATATATTTTGTACCTTTTTCTTCCTACTAAACATCTGCCTCATCAAAGTAATCTCATTTTCCATCTCTTCAATTGGAAACTTGATGTACACAAATGAAGTGTTTTTTTCTTCAAAGAGAAGTGTAAGTCTATGCATTCAAAGAAAACTATAAATCTACTACATAGTTGTAGAACCAAAGTAACAAACTTAGTGGTTGTATACATGAAGTGATTTGTATTTACGAATAATTATAATTTGAAATTAGTTTGAAGGTTTGCAATCAATACGTCTTTTTTATTCGAATATTTATTGAAAAATTTAAAACAATTCTATTACAATCTGTTATGTTGTATTTTGTAAAAAGGAAAAATAAGTAATGCACCTAAAATATTTTTACAGTCACGTGTATTCCAATGATATGACAATTTAAAATAATTTTGATGATTTACTAATTGATATTTTTTTATTGAGAGACTGTTTTACACCGCATATCTATTAAACTTTTAAAAAGACATGAGTGATAGTCTATTGTGCAAGATATGATAGAGATATGATATGATATAAAGTATGATAAAGATATGACATGATATAGACATAATAAAATTTATCCTATCATATATTTTAATAACAATATAATAATTAAAATAATTTTTTTTGGAAATAATATATATTTTTAATAATAAATGTAATAGAAAAAGATTGAGTAAGATCATCTTTATATAAAAATTTTAAATTTTAAATATTTATTAAATCTGATGGTTGATAATAAATTAAATAGTAACGGTTGGATTTGATAAATGATATTGATGAACATTCATGGGCTCATGGCCTTAACTTCGTGAAGATCATTTATCAGCGGTTATTATTTAATCCTACTATCTCTTATTTCAAAATCCTCCTACTAGATACAATTTGTCATATTCTGCCGGATTTTAACCCAGCTCATATTCAAGATAACAATTTGAACTAGTGAGACATGATAAGATAAATTTTATGATTAACTTATCATATCTTGATGTGTCATCAAACACTGAATTGAGATAGAATATGATACATATATCTTATCCTATGCATCAAATGGACCATAAAAATTTATAGTCAAAATTCGTAAGTTATCGAGTGTAGCACATATGAGCGAGTAAAGGGATCCGATCAAAAGTGTTAAAAAAGAAATAACATTCACATTCTAATATTGATTTTAAAGATTTTAATAATTAGAACATTTCATGGCGTGATATATGATATATTCATCAATGCATTCTACGATTATTAGGGGATACTAAAGCGGCATCAGTATTGATCTAATATACACATTTTATTTTTAAAATATAATAAAATAATAAGAAAAATGAAATAGAAAAAGATAAAATTGTCTAACTAAAATAGTTTATTATATTTAAAAGAGATAATAAATTGGTTTTAATATTTTCTTTGTATATAAAAATATTTAAGCAACAATATAATCATTTAAAATGTAATAAAAATATAAATCAGAAAAACAAAATTATTTAACCAAGATTATTTTACATCAATTATATATATATATATATATATATATATATATATATATATATATATATATATATATATATATATATATATATATATATATATATATATATATATATATATATATATTAACTTTCTTTAACCAATAATATAACTATTTTAAATTGTAAATGTAAATCTGAAAAATAAAATTGCTTTACCAAAACATTTTATTACTTTTAGAAGAAAGATATATTTTAAATTTTTTTTAAATAAGACCTGTTTTTAAAATATATGGTTACTCGTGCGATCGTACGGTATTGGTGTGTCAGTGTGCGTTCACACAAGTACTTATATGTTACACATGTTTTTTATTTAAAAATATAATAAAAATATTAATAAGAAAAACAAATTTATTTTATTAAAATAATCATATTTTTAGTGTAAATTTTTTTATGAGAATATTCTTGTTATTATTTAATATTTAAATCAATAATTTAATATTAATATCATACGAACGTATCACACGGGTACTTGTTGTGGTATCATACTTTTATTTTCAAAATATTCTTCTAATATAAATAAAGAAAACAAAATAATTTTAGCAAAATAGTTTATTATTTATATAAAAAAAGACATAATTTTAAAATTAAATATGCACCTTTTGTATTTTTTTTCCGCATGTATTAAAATCAATTTTACATGTTTTTGCAATCATTATTTTTATAATTTTAGTTTCAATTATTATGAGGTATATTTTAACTTATTTACATTAACTATACCAAAAAAGTTTATTATTGCAATTAATACTTCCTTCGTGTTATTATGTGATTTTCATTTTTTTAAATAATGGTTAATTATGTTGATTTTAATAATAAAATTAGTCTCATTTATTAAAATAATTTTATTAATAATAAATAGTAAAATAATTATATATATTAAAATATAATAAATAAGAATAAGTTAGTAGAAAGAAATATACAAGAAAACATTTATTTTTAAATGATCTTAAATAAAGACTTACTAATTGAAGTTAGTATTTTTTTGTAAATATGTGAGTCATCTTATCATGTTCAGCTTCATTGAAATTTCCACAGATGATAGAATATAGTTCAATATTATTATACTCTGGTCAATTATACAAAAGTAATTATATTTTAAATTTGGGTCTAAAATTGCTAATTCAAATTTTTGTTTAAAACAAAATTTCTTGGTACTTAAATACTTGAAATAGAATCCGTAGAGACAAAGATAACCGCAACAATATTAATAATTGTTGGATATATATGACACTGTTCAAAAACCAAACTTAAAATAACACTTTAAATGTCACCCTCAACTTTAATCAGATGATTATGGATGCTTGAATGTGTTACAACATGAGATATTGGCTATTGAAATTTGGTCAAAATGTTTCAATGAATGTTTGTGGTTTATTTCTACCATAAAAACAACTTTTCACTAAATGATGAATCACATCTTCATTTTAAGTAAAAGTTAAGTATAAAATTAAAACTATTTAAGAAAATAAAATAATATTGACATTTTAATTTAACTTTTAAACTTGAAAACTATTATTCATATTTTAATAGTATTTACAATTGCATTTTCATATTTTATTTGCTTTTATATATGAAAAAATGAATATTATCTATTTAATTCAATAAAATCTAACAAAATATTAGACCCATTTTAATTTAAAAAGTTTTAAAAATTCTATAAAGACAAAAGAGTATATAAACCACTAAAAAACTTTTTGTACAACTAAAAATTTATATGATATTTGGTTTCAAGAAAAATATAAACAAAATTGATTATAAATGTTAATATTTATTACTATAAGTATTTGAGAATATTAAATAGTTGATTATAAAAATAAAGTCATAAAATAAATGGGTTAAATGCACAATTCTATATATATATATATATATATATATATATATATATATATATATATATATATATATATATATATATATATATATATATATATATATATATATATATATATATATATATATATATATATATATATATATATATATATATATATATATATATATATATATATTTTTTATTATTTTCTTAAAGATATTTTTTGATTACCTATGTAATTTTTTTACTACGTGTAAAAATTAGAAGTAAAAATAATAATAATTATACATAGACTAAATTTTACACTTAGAAGACAAAAGATTTAGTATTTTAAAATTTTAAGATGTATTCCAAAAATATTAAAGGGACAAATCAAATTTGACTCATATAAGAGGAGGAATTGAGTATTTAACCCTAAAAATATCAATAAAAATATGTTATTAAAACTCAATAATTAGTATAGTATCAAAAGAGACAAATCTAATATTTTAAGTATCTTATAAATCAATGACATTAATTTCAAATGCTCAACACCTTTCTTCGAATCACATTAATCTCAAATGCTCAACACCTTTTTCAAATGATATTAATTTCAAATGCATGTACATTTTTACCTATATATATATATATGCAACAGCACCATCGGGTATATATTGATAGAACATAAAACAAAAAAACCATGAAACAAAAAATCAACCGAAAATGTTTTGCGGTAGAGATGACACCAACAATTTCAAAAAGTGGAAGCCTATATTTATTTGTCTTGTATGTCAAATCAATCATTAGAACGGTTGGAAATGTATTGAACAATTTGATACTCGGCGATGTTCAAAATATATCACGTGTTGCACCCCAAAATTTCTCCTCTTGATTTTACTCTTAATCGGCTTTTTGATTTATATTCATATGCATCATCATAACATTCACAAGCATGCATTGCATTGGGCTACTAGGACATGAAATAGCCAACTATTGTACCCTTCATTATTTCTAAACGCCATATCATCTCAAATAAGCAGTGTTTTAAAACCCAGCCCGACCTGGCCGGTCGGACCGGTCTGACCGAGAATCAGTGGGCTAGACGGTCCGATTAAGAGATAAGACAGAAATTACATTTAGACTGGATGAAACCGGTGTGAACCGGCCGGATCACCGGTTAAACCAGTGAACCGACGATTTTGACTGAACCGGCAGGTTTGACTATTTATTTTATTTTTTAGGGCTTTTGAAAAAAAATTAACATAATTTTCTACATTAAATTATTTTGATTTATAATTTGCTACATTAAATTTCTATCACTTATCTTGATTGTTACTAATACTTTTGTTTATTCTAAATTATTTGGATTTATAATTTTCTATATTATTATAGTTACAAATTTCAGGTAATGAATATATTTTTTTATAGAAACCGGGTCAAAAGCCATGCGGTCTGACCAGTGACCCACTGGTCCGACCAATAACCCAATGACCCAATAACTTTACCGAGTCGATCACGGGTTTGGGTTTTAAAACATTGCAAATAAGTATATTGGCCTAGTGGATAGTAGAACAAATGTGAGGAGTACAATACATGTTGTGAGGTTTCAAGTTCAAATCTCGTTGGCTTTATTTTATGTTACTTTTATCTAATTTTTTTATTATTATTATTATTTTTTCTAAACCTTATTTATTTTTTTCCTTTTTTTAATATTATTAATAGTGTTAGATATTTTATTATAAGTTTCACTAGTATAAAAAACATTTTTAATTTCTGTTAAATATTAGAACTTTAGTTTCTTATTAAAAAAAGTTTGTTTGTTCTATTAGTATTATTATTTAAATTTTACAGAGTTATTTTAGTTTCTAATATTTTTAATGTTGTTTTCAGACTTATATTTCTTAAACTTTAATCTATAAAAAAAATAAGTTATTAGAATATTAAATTTTTACTTTTAGTTTTTATCATTATTCAATTTTTTAGGAGTTAGGAAAATATTAATTTATGATTCATTGTCATTATCAGTGTATGTAGTTTTCCATTAGTTATTAATATTTGTTTTCTAGAAATTAAAATAAATCACACGGTTCCCAAAACATCAATAAGCCAAGTCATTAAGTTGATCCCAAATCTTCAAAGCTATATGAAATCTTCATCAATTAATTTCTCAATAAAAAAAAAATCTATCCATCCAAGACTGTGTGATACATCAAAGATTTAAATTTACAAAAAATTGGACCAAATACGTAGGTTGAATCCCAAGCTCAAAAGCAGTTACGAATTTGATTTCTAAAACTTTTCTTGAATAATTCAATCAGCATTCAACATGATTCAATTACAATCAATTCTGAGACCAAGTTTTCAACTATAAAAACCACAAAAAATATCGACAGAAGACACAAAAAAGAAGAATAACATTCACTGAAACCCCCCCCAAAAAATACAAAGAGAAACAACTTCCTTTTGACGACACTGCAACACCTGCATGCCGAGCAACAAGCGGCACCCACAACATCTGATTTTCGTAGCGAAATTGCAGCAATGTTACATACCATCTCGGACGCGCAAGTTCTTCGTCCGCTGCTCATCCTGCCCGTGAAACGGCCGCCGCATCCGATGGTAAGCCTTGTTTATGTACATAGATTATTTATTACTTATCGATGTTTTTTCGGATATTTTATTTTTTGAGAAGAAAGAGCGATGAACATGTTTATGGTGTCTGTGTGTAGTTGTTGGATTGAAAGAGATCTTGAAATTGTTGAGTGAGAGAAACGATATAGATTTGTTTCATCTGTTTTAAGATCTTAAATATTACTTGTAACTCTTATTAGTGAACACATGCTACGTATCATTGTTGAATTAGTGCTAATAATAAATAAATAAATGAAAAAGGTAAAAAATAAAAGGTGGTAGCATGCATGCTCCCACCACTTGTTATGTCATCATCACCTATTTCTTTTTTTTCTCATCATCACGTATTTTTTTGTTTTGTTTTGTTCATCATCACTTTTTTTTAATTATTATTTGCGTCTTAATATTAAAATAACTTGCATCTCAAAGTTGAAATCGAAATCCTGCAACGTTACTTTTTTATGTCTTACTTTTTGGTTGTTTAATATTTAACTTAATTATTTAGTTTTTATATTAATTAAGATTAATTTAGATTTAAAGTTAAGTTATATTAGTTAATTTAGGATTAGTTTAATTAAGATTAATTTGTTTAATTTATATTAAATTTAAGGATAACTTTAATTTTATTAGTTTAGCATAAACGGTGATTTAAGTTAGATGTGGTTGTTCTTTTTCTTAATTACATCATAAAATCCAAAAGAGTCAATTTTCTTTTAACTTTCTAACAACTTTTTTTCTTATATAAATTTCAATCTACTTTTAATATTCAAAACACAAAAAATATGCTTCCCTTGTTTATTAGGTTAAACCGTCTAACCAATTCGAAATTTCCTTTTTTTACTAACTTAAGAAAATCAAGACAATTTTCAAAAAAAAAAAGAATTATATTGATACTCTTTAACGCGGACGAGAAACTAGATATTAGTTGCTATTACGCGAGCTCGCATAAGTTTATGGTTTAAAGGTGATCAATTTTAATTCCATATAAAATACTAACCAAACCCATGAGAATTACGTAGACTCTGATTTCATCTTGATGAATACATAGGCATAAAGTGTGATGCTTTAACGAATCACTAACTACTAACTATAGTAAAATATGGTAAGAAACCTTAGACAAACACACTTTAACCCTAGAATTAGAGAAGGTTCCCCTTGAGTACAAGGGAAGTGAGGGGTGCTAACACCTTCCCCTCGCTTAACCGACTCCTGAACCCTTAACTTGGTCCCGATGACCGTCGTATCCATATTTTTAGGGTTTTACTATAGTTTCCCCGTCCTTAGGATAAATAAACAATAGTGGCGACTTCATTGAATTTTTCTCGCCGCGATAGTTGTCGACTTCAATGGGGGACAAACTAAGTAGAGTCAAACCTATTCTTGTTTTAGGGTGTGTGTTTTCTTTTGTTGCCATGTTTGTGTTATTTATTTATTTTTATTTCACTTTATTTATTTTTACTCTTACCTATTTATTTAACTATTTGTTTTTCTTCGTTTATAAATATTATATTGTTGGGTTGGGAGTTACCATTCTTGATTGAAGCTAAAACCCAAAGCTTGAAAAAAAATATAAGTTAGAACGTAGACTCATTGTACTAGCCGGTGAGATGTCTCATCTCTCAGGGGTACGAGGGCTGCAGTCAGGGTAGGTATGTTCAATGTTGTCTTCATGGTAGGGCTCACCCCTCATTATGTTGCTGATTTGGATTGGATCTACAACCCTGAGTCTCATTTTAGAACCAGATTCACTTTAGATGACCTTACATGATTAATCCGTGAGATGCACATCTCGAGGGTTGGTACTAAGGTCTCTCCTAGGTCCAAAAACCCTAGAACCTACATATAATAGGGATTGGGTAGCAAGAACTTAGAACCAATTTCTTGTAAGAGACTCCTTTAACTATGCCTTATATCATCTGACCTAATTGTCCTTAAACATACATTAATCATGTCATTAAATTCTTTTTTTGCATTAACTGATTTCAGGGAATTTTGATTAAGATTGATTATTGCTAAGCTTTAAAAAAAGGTAGAAAATGGAATCCAACAAGAGGAAAACCATGCAATTTAATGTGAGAGTGCCAGATATGGAGAATGTAAAAACCTACTACAAAAAGTTGACCGATCACCAAAGAAACTCCATCACCTACAAATATGACAAGATCCTAGATCTCTCGAGTGTTCCGATGCAAAAAGAGGCTATAATAGCTTTGGAACAATTCTATGATCATACTCTAAGGTGCTTTCAATTTCAAGACTTCCAGCTAGTCCCTACCATTGAAGAATTCAACAAAATCATGAAGTCTCATAAGCCTACTGTCGCACCCCAAAATTTCCCCTTCGTTTTATCCCATCATTTTTAAGTAAAGATGTGCATTTACTGAGATTTTAGAGAAATTCTTACTGAGAATTTTTTCATGGAAAAAAGGTGGTGGGAAAGTTCTATCTTGTTGACCGATTCAATTCCAATTCAAGAGGTTTCGAACAATTTCGGATTTTTTGTACAAAAAAGGTTGTTTGGAATTATTCATCCGAAAAAAGATTATTTGTTTAGAACTTGAATTCAAAAAATAATTAGTTATTTGAGAATTTAAATTTTAAAAGAAATTCTGTTCACTCGGGTTATTTGAATTCGGTGAATAAATGCCATTTCTTGGTGTACGAGTTTGCTAGTCAAAAATAATTACAAGAGATTATTGGATATTTCAAGCAAGAATACAAAGATCGGAATTTCAAGACTCAATGAAAAAAGAGAAGTTTTATTTCTTTAGAATTCGGTTACAATGTTGAGTTACAAAGTTATAGAAAATACAATACAAAAAAAGAGGAATGTCCTAATTCTATTGTTGCTACAAGTCCTATATTGGTCCGAGTTAATTGTCGCTTCCTCCGAATTTTGCTCCACACCCGGGCTGCTTTCCCATTTGTTGCTATGTCATTCTCCGCATCGTCACATGAAAAAACAAGAAAGGAGAACGATTAGTAGCTGTATATCAGAGTAAAATCAAAATAAAGTGAGGTATTTTTGAACTCATCATTAGGTGTTTGGCGGGAATCAGGTTTTAATGCTAATCCTTCTATCTTGATTAAGATTAATCATCGGCGAAAAAACAGCTTATTTGCAAATCGCGAGCTAACTCGGTTCACAAACAAGCCTAACTCAGACCATTCGTCACGGTTAGTATAAGGCAACGGTTCATTAATTCCCAACAGGCAGCAAGCACAAGTATAAGGCAGCAGTTTATTAATTCCCAACAGTTCACAGCTATAATCCAACAGGGCAGCAATGTAGATAATCCCAACAGGCAGCATAATCAAGTCAACACAGGCAACAAGAAATACAAAAGGGTGTGGTTATCAGCATAAGCTAGAAGTAGCGGAAGAAGTAAAATAACCCATACAAGTAACACACAGCAGCAGCAGCATGGAAAAGGAAAAGAGTGTTTTCAAAGTATATTTTCACCCAAAAGTGAAAAAGGGAAAATAGAAAACAGTCATCAGTTTAGAAGCAAATATCCAAGAGCAATATCTGATATCAGTTTTGGGGGCAGCCAAAGCCAAGAAAGGCAATATTTGTTCTGATCAGTTTTAAAAAAAGCATAGCAAAAAGATGCAATATCTGTTCTATCAGTTGGGGTAGGCACAAAAGCAAGAAAAGGATCTGTTCTATTGGTTTTTTCAACAAGCCAAAGAGAATGAGGGAGATTTTGGATTCAATATCAGAGTTAAAACAAGAGCCATCAGTTGGAAGAAAACACAGAGTTCATTCTCAACAAACCAAAAAAACCATTTTCCAAACCCAAACCATTTCAAAACCAGAAAAAGATTTGTAGCATCTGTTCTACGATTTCACAAACCAAAAAAAAGCCATCTTCCAAACCAGAGTATTGTAGTATCTGTTTTAAACCAGTTCCAAAAGCACAAACCAGAAACCGTTATCTGTTTAAAACCAGATCCAAAAGCACAAACCAAAAAACTTATCTGTTCTAAACCAGTTCCAAGAACACAGACAACAGCCTAAGCTAAGCATATTACTCATCATCTTCCAAACACCATACACCTTCAGAATTTGTTTTTTTCAGAAATCCTAGTTCTGATACAGATACAGAGAAGGAAAAAGAAGAAGCAGAACGATCTCACCCAGGTATAACTCTGAACCCACTCCTCGCCGCCGAATACGCCTCCAAGGTTCGGACTCTGTGGTCACAAGCCGGAATCGCAAGCGGAGAGTATAGAGTTTCATAACCCCTTGCTATTTTCGCCCAAATCCTCCGTTCATCTGCAAACATAACACGATTACCAGATTAGACAGAGAGAAAACGCAACAACAAACCAAACAGAACCCAGAATCGTTAGGGTTAGGGTTTCCCTCTAATAGCGATTAAGATAGTGAGTAAGGATGAGGGTTCCAATCGAAGCATTGAGAATGAGAGAGATGAGGTTTTTATTTTCTGCAGAATCGCGTTTTGAGAGAGAGAAGGGTTTGGGTTTGGGATTTCAGCGTTCATCGTGAGGAAGAGAGATTGGGGTTTTCTGGAAAAAAATACATGCATCGTGTTTGAGAACAGAGGAAGTATCTGTTTCTTTTCTTTCTTTTTGTTTGTTAAAATTAGGAATATATATTATTTAGTAAATGTTATTACTATTACTATTATTTATATTATTACTATTATTATTAATACCTATTATATAATAACTATTATAATTATTATTATTATATAATAACTATTATAATTATTATTATTACTATCATAACTATTATTATTATTACTATTATTTATTTTAATTAATAAATTATTATATTTCTTTTTTTTTCTCTTAACCAATAAAATATTTAGTATACCTCAAAATACAAAAAATAATAGTAGTGTTAGTTAGACATTTTTTTTATATTTAATAGGAAATTTTTTAGCATTTTTCTCTATTCGATCCCGATACACCCGTATTGCCACTACTTCCATGATCAACGATGCTTTGTGCTCTATGAAATTTTCTGAAGGCTCTTTGGGCACTTTATTTGGGCCCAAGAGTATCTGTCTCTGGTTTTCTTTTTGCACCTCAAACCAGCGTCATCTGAGCTATCTCTAAATCCTTACTCTTTTTCAATTATTTTATTTTTATGTAAATAATATTTTATTTTGTACGATGTATTAAATAATAATTAGTTCTGATAGTTCTTATTTGATAATTTATCGATTAAACTATTAGTCGATTTCTTATCAAATAGGAAAAATCATTTCTAATAATTATTTAAATTTCCGATTGTATTGTGTGATGATTATCTGTTTGTTCCGCATTTATTCACCATTGTACACTTTGCACACAATTAAATTAAAATCAATTCGATTCCATCCTGATTGGCTCATATGCCGATTTCCTAAAGGGTCTCATAGTTGGGGATGGGCATGGCCATCCTCACGAGGTTGATTAAAGCCCTTGTTGCTTTAATCAATCGTAACCCGAAAAATAACATTGGTCTATATACCAATCACCATGTACCAGGGTCTCATGGTTGGGGATATGAGCACCTGTCCTCACGAGATTAATCAAGTCCATATACTTGATTAATCATAACCCGACTCCATACTTCATCTCAGCACGTATCTCAAAACACTTTCATAATAAAATTTCAAACCTCGATCCAACGTCGAGTGCATTTTCAAAACCTTTTTCATAATAAAGTACAAGTTTTTTTAGTTGTTGGACGCTAGACCAATTGCTAAAAAAACTTGTCACCAAATAAACTTTTAGTCTTTAAAGTCGTTGGACGCTAGACCAGTTGCTTAAAGACTTCTAAAAAACGTGAAATTCGTTTCACTTCACTTTTTCACAAGAAAACCTTTTTGGGTGATAGACGGCTCGTTCGAGCATTAGTTCCTCGGGTTTCTAGTATTTGAATCGTAAGACGTTAGTCTTGTTGTTCGGTACTTTTTCATCCACTTAAAAAACAACTCAACTCATTCAAACTCTTTTTCGCTCATATGCGATCATCAAACTCTTTTCCGATAAAGAGTGTGCAATGGTCATTTCAAACACGAACGTGGACTTGAAGATTTTCAAACAAACTAAACAAGTCCAAGTTCAGGCATTTGAAATGTCTAATGCATGATTTTTCTTATAAAATCGATACAACAAACTTAAAACCTTTTTTAGAGGAACTACAGAGTTTTGACTTTCCCATTGCACAAGGGAATATGTAGGCACACGGTTCTGAAACCGTGCCAAACTCAAAATAATAATAAACAAAATCTTTTTTTTCTTTTGGTATTCATAACTTAGCAATAACCACACACACAAACGCTTAGAACTAGATGGGTCCCATCGAGTACGATGGATGTAAGGGGTGCTAATACCTTTCCCTTACATAACCGACTCCCGATCCCACTTTTTGGTCACGTAGGCTGCCTTATCCGCTTGTATGGGGTTTTATCTATATTTTCTCATTCTTTTTAGAACAAATAAAATTAGGTGGTGATTTCACTGTTTTCGAGAATTAAAAGATTTTTGAAAATCGAGTTGCTTCAGTTGGCGACTTCACTGGGGACAATTTTTAAAGCGAGTTAACCCTAATTTAGTTCTTCGCTTGTGTGTTTGTTTTTGCTCTGATATTTATTTACTATCCTGTGATGTATTTTGATTTTGGGGCATTTATTGGTTATGATCCATAGATAAGCCCAATACCCAGGCTTCTAGGAAACATAAGCTTAGAGTGGTTGAGTAGCTTAGGTCCACTAGACATCCGTGTCTTTTGGATCGACGTGAAGACCACAACTTAGAGTTGGTCTTTTTAAGGGAGTTACTGCACCACACGTTAGTGCGGGATGATAATTCTTGGACAAAGGGCCTATAACTCTAAGTTTTTAGGATGTCCAAAACAAAACTGACCGCTCAAAGGATTTTGAGTATCCCTTTAAGAGCCGCTTCTTGGAGTATACTTTTGGGAGTATTATCCCCACGTAGGTCGCTCGCGTGTGGATAATATTTCTAAAAAGGGGATCTGAGACTCCGAGAGGCATCTAGAATAAAAACACTAGAACCAACCTTGTTTGGGGAATTGTTGGGTAGGCGTCGAAGCCATGTCCGACCATCCAGTGACCTTTTATGTGATCTACAGCTACACTCTCATTGGATATCATCATAATTCATTTGCATTGCATTTTTGCATTAATCATTCATTTTTCATCATATGTGTTTCCGTTTTCAGGTATCTTTAAAGGGCTCATTCTTGGAAACAATTGGATCACTCATGGATTTAATCAAAAAGCACAACCCTCATCTCAAATTCAAGATCCCTGACACTCAGACTCTGTTGAAGCTTAGGAGGAAGGTGAAATCTGTTCAGTTAAATAACTTTTATGCTAGATATGAGTGGATCTTAGAACTGTTGGATACTACGGTTGATCATGATGCTCTGAAAGCCTTGGTGAAGTTTTATGATGCTCCTCTACGGTGTTTCACATTCCAGGATTTTCATTTAGTCCCGACAATTGAAGAGTTTGAAAGGCTGTTGAATTGGCCCTTGAAAGATGATGTTCCTTTTACCAAGTTAGGAGAATGCTTGGATGCAAAGGATGTAGCAGCTGCTCTACACCTCCCTATCAGAGAAATAGGGCCAAAGTTAGTAGAAAAGGGGATTTCAAGGAGATTTTTGGAACAGAGAGCTGAAGAATTGGTAGTATCAGAAGAAAATTGGATGTCGTTCAGCGTTGTTTTAGCCTTGCTAATTTATGGGGTGGTTTTGTTTCCCAGCAATGATGATGATTACATAAGTCAGCCTGCCATTAGTGTTTTCCTCTCAGACAACCCTGTGCCTGCATTACTTGCAGACATGCTCCTTAACATACATGTCCGATATAAGAAGAAAAAGGGAGTTGTAGTGTGTTGCTCCGTTTTGCTCTATTCATGGTTGAAGTCTCATATCCCTCAGCGAGGACCGTGGGTCAGAATCTTAGAGAATTTGAGTTGGTCTCAGAAGTTGGCTTCTCTTACCGCGAATGCTGTTTTTTGGTACTCTCCAGATTGGTACACGTGGGAGGTCATCACACACTGTGGGGCATTTCCTAACGTTCCACTGATTGGATCCCAAGGATGCATCAACTATAATCCTAGATTGGTTCTCAAGCAATTGGGTTGTCCTATAGAAACCGCATCAAGGGAATAATTTCTGAGAGAATTTATTTTGTTAGACTTCGGAAGGGAAGATCCTGATTTGTTGAAGCAGATGCAGAAAGCTTGGACCCAAGTTCATAGGAAGGGAGTAGAGCTCAGAAAGAGAGGAAATGGTGATGGAGAATCTTACGAGTCCTGGATACTTAGAAGAGTAATGGAGGTAAAATTACCATTCACTGTGGAAGTTCCATTTGATGTTCCAGAACCTGAACTCACTCATGTCCCTAATGAGGAATTCAACAAACTCAAGCTCACTATCATAGAGATGCAAGCTGAAGAGGGTCGACAACAAGCTATCCTTACTCGTGTTACTCGAGAAAGGGATGATTTGATGCAAAGCCTCAAAGAAAGGGATGATGAGCTGCTAAAGAGTCAAGAGCAGGTAGAAAAGGAAAAGAAAGCAAAGTTCCGTGTGAAAGATAATTTGGATGCTGCCAACTTTGAGTTAAGGGAGTTCAACCGAAAGTTAGCCAGGGCCGAACAACAGAGAGGGAAAGCCTACGCAGATGAAGAACGAGCTATCCAAGCGAAGTCAGATTTGAAAACAACTCTTACCACTCAGATTCAAGAGTTGAAAGCTACACTAAAAAACATTGAATCTAGTTTGGCGCGCGAAACTCGTCTCAAAGAAGAAGCCCGCTTGGCGCGTAATGTAGACTCTGAAGAACTAGCTCAGAAAATTCAAGAGTTGGACACTGCAAGAGACCTTGTGACCCGATGGGAAGCATCGTATGGAGAATTGGAAGTCCAGTGTGAGGGATGGCAGGAAGAAGCCCGACGTCAGAATGAGCTTTGGGTGAATAGAGGAGAAACCATTTTCACTTTGGAAGAGCAGAACAAGAGTTTGTATGACAACTATTCAGGCTTGGTGGAATTCTGTAGGCAGCTAATGGTGGAGGTCCCATGGAGGCTTCAGTCAGCTGTCGAGGATCTAGAGGAAGACCGAGTACCCCCGGCGGTGGAATACTTCATTTATCTTTGCAGAGACATGGTGGAGCGATTCCAAAAAGAGATAAGAGATTTCAAGCCCCAAAGAGGACAACACTTCTGATCTTTTGTTGCCTTTATGTTTTCTTCAGCTCCATTGTATCTTTTGAACTAAAAGCATACTTACGAGTCTTGCTCTTTATTTTCGCTACAAAGACTAAATGTTTGTATTTCAATGTTTGAATGAAGGAGCTGATTATCCATTTGTGTGTGCTAATTATTTACAAGTGAATGAGTCCGATAAAGATCCTTGGGAATGGAAACACGGTCATAAGCATTTTTGCATTAATCATGCATTTCTTTATTAAAAAGGGGACGCCAAGCTCATTACGTGTCATTTCATTACGCAACCAGAGCTAATTTAAGAAGAGCAATGGATCAATACGAGACGAGGCAGATGGCCATGCAAGACGACATTGACACCTTGAAGACCAAGATGGATCAATTGATGGAGATGCTCACGGCTCAGCATGCTAGAGAGGAAGAGCGGGCCGCCGCTTCCGCCACAGCTAACAACGTAACTGCTACTATTCCTCCCGTCGTCACCGGAAACGCGAGGACCCTTCGAGGTGCTGCTCCATTTCCAGGAGTACAAGCACCTAATCCTCCATTTTATGGGGTGCAAGCTGATTTCTTTCATGGAGCAGATAACCAAGGGAACATCGTTGCCGCTCATGCCACTACCCAAACTATGGCGAATGATGAGCAGGAGCAAGAGGAGGACGAGCAAGAGAATCTGTGGTCCACAACTCCTCAAGGTGAGGAAGATCAGAAAGATGACTACATGAGACAATTCTATCAGAATGTGGCACCTGTGGGTAACCCAACTCCTTTCCAGGATGTGGCCGCCCAAAAGATGTTCAAGGAGCTTGTCGAGCAAGTGAAAGAGCTGAGAGGGAAGAATGTTGTTGGCCTGAGTGCTGTGGATATGTGTCTTGTCCCCGATGTCGTCATTTCGCCAAAATTCAAAGTGCTTGACTTTGAAAAGTACAAGGGAGTGAGCTGTCCAGACACCCACCTGAGGATGTATTACCGTAAGATGGCGGCACATGTTAAGAACAGTAAGCTGATGATTCACTGCTTTCAAGATAGTCTCTCAGGGGCATCTTTGAATTGGTACATGCAACTTGAAAAGGCGAATATCCGCTCTTGGGATGACTTGTCCAATGCTTTCTTCAAACAGTACCATTTCAATACCACTATGGCCCCCAATCGTGTACAACTTCAGAACATGTCTCAGAAGGAGAGGGAATCGTTTAAGGAATATGCTCAGAGGTGGAGGGAAATGGCCTCGAGGGTTCAACCAGTTTTAGCCGAAAGGGAGTTGAATGATCTGTTCATGGGAACATTGCCGGTGCAATATTATGAAAGATTGATCGGAAGCACTTTCTCTGATTTCTCCAATCTGGTGATGTGGGGGAGAAGATTGAGGAAGGTTTGAAGACCGGTAAGATTTCCGGAGGTAATGTAGGACCGTCTGCGGTAAAGAAGACATTCAATGGTTTCAAGAAGAAGGAGGCCGAAGCCAATGCGGTATATGAATCAAGAGGTAGAGGAAGTGGAAGACCACCAGCTAGATCTGCTCCGGTTCAGGTCCCGTACATGCAAATGCCAGTTCCGTATTCAACTCAGGTTCCTCAGAATCAAGTTCAACAACAACAACAACAACAACAACAAGAAGTCAAGGGTCCGAACAAGGGTTTAGTTCAACAGAAGAGCCCACATAATCACAAGTACACCAAGGAAGAAATTCAGCCTATTCCAATGACTTACACTAGTCTACTACCATATTTAATCCAGGATGGAAGAGTGGTGCCAAGGGAATTAAAGCCTGTTCCAGGGCCTCCCAAACCATGGTTTAATGAGAATGCTAGATGTGCTTTTCATGCTAATTATCCCGGGCATACCACAGAAGACTGTTTCGACTTTAAGTGCAAAGTCCAAGAACTTATTGACCAAAAGCTGTTAACTTTCGCTGACGTCCCCAACATTGCTAATAATCCATTGCCGAGGCATGGTTCATCATCAGTGAATGCTTTGATTGAAGAAGGGGGTCTGGTTATGGAGGTGGATCAGTTGAAGATGTCTTTGAAGAAGGTGTTTGAGGAATTGAAGAGTGTCGGTTTATTGAAAGAAGGTCATGATAGTTGTTTGATTTGCCAGGACAATCCGGAACACTGTGCAAAGTTTAAGAAGTACCTACAAGGATTAATGTGTCAACATATGATTCAGTTTAGTGGAGTTCCCACTGAAGTTGAAGTGGATGTGGTGGTCCCTCTCATCAACAATAGGAGACTTCATGTATCTCCTATCCAAGAAGAAGAACCTGTTACGGCGGTAGAACCAATGATGGTTTACCCGCCCATTCGAATCCCTTATGAAAATACAAAAGCAGTGCCTTGGAATTATGAACCTGAAGTCGTTGTGGGAGGTAAGCCAATGGTTTTGGGAGAGTCTACTGTTGAAAATATCACTGGTATGAGTGGTATGGCCCGTAGCGGTCGAATTTATCACCAAGATCCGATGAAGAACCGAGCCGCAGAAAAGGTGTCAGATGTTCCTCCGAAGAAAGATGGAATTGTTGATTTGAGTGCGGAAGAATTAAGGGATATCTTCAAGCCAAGTGATGAGACTTTGAAAATCATCAATAGGAGTGACTATAAAGTGGTTGATCAGCTTAGTCAGACTCCAGCAAAAATCTCAATCTTGTCTCTGTTGAAAAGTTCTGAAGCCCACAAGATGGCCTTGTTGAAGTTTCTCGACAACTCATATGTGGCCAAAGATATCACAATCAATCAGTTGGATGTTGCAATTTCGAGTTTAAATGATGGCAGTTGTTTATCATTCACTGATGCGGATCTCCCTCAGAACGGAGGTAATCATAACATGGATCTTCACATTTCTGTTACCTGTGGTGGAACGACTCTTGCTAGAGTTTTGGTTGATACAGGCTCATCTCTGAATGTGATTCCGAAGACAACATTGGCCCAGTTGCAAGTGGAAGGGGCAATTATGAAACCTAGCTCTCTAATTGTGAAGGCTTTCGATGGATCCCGCAGGATGGTGATGGGAGAGATTGATCTTCCAGTACTTATCGGATCCCAAATTTTCAACATTACTTTTCAAGTGATGGATATCTTCCCGGCTTATAGCTGCTTGTTGGGAAGGCCCTGGATACACGGTGCAAAGGCTGTCACCTCAACTCTTCACCAAAAATTGAAGTTCTTGCTGAATAACAAGGTGGTGGAGGTTAGTGGAGAAGAAGACTATCTGGTTAGCCACTTGTCTGAGTTCAAGTATGTGGATGTCGGAGATGAGGTGCATGAGACCCTTTTTCAGGCTTTAGAGATTGTTGGAAATGTGCAAAAGGAAATTAAGACTGCTGAAAAGCCCAAGGGTAACATAACCCGTTGGCAGGATGTCAAGGCTCTTATCGATGCCGGAAACCCTGAAGGTTGGGGAACGGTGATAAACTTGGCAGAGAAGAAGGACAAGAGCGGACTCGGCTATCAATCATCCTCCAGGATCAGTGGAAGTTCAGAGATAGGAAAAGGAAAGATCCCTCGTCTAGAGGATACTTTTGTTGCGAAGGGTTTACGCTCCGAGAAGGCTATCAATGCCATTGAAGACGATGAGCGCGCAGTGGAGCTTTCTCAGATGGTGTTCCGTACTCCTCTCGGTGTGGCGCTCAAGAATTGGATCGTCAAGGATGTTACCCCTCTCATTTCATTGTCAAAGTAATTTCTTGTTTTAAAATTAAAAAAAATCCTGTGCTCTGCCCAAGGCATAAAGGATCGCTTTGCAGGGCTTGTTCCGTTTAATGAATGAATTTTTATCTTCAATAAAAAGCGCATTTTGTTATTCAATTTGAGATCCCTTTTATTGTTTTTACTTTCCACTGCATCTTAATAAAAATAACAACATTTTCACTATTTTTTCTGCTAAAATAAACATACATATCTAAAAGATAAAATCAATCATTTATGCAGATCACCTGAATTTGAGCTTATTGAACATAGCCATGCTATAACTCCTTTTGACTTCGATTTCCCGATCAACCAAGCCGAAGATGATGGTGAAGAAGACTATGAACTCCCTGAAGAGTTAGCGCGTCTGGTTGAACACAAGGAGAAGATTATCCAACCTCATCAGGAACCAGTGGATGTAATCAATCTGGGTACTGAAGAGGATCAAAAAGAAGTCAAAGTTGGAACCTCCTTGGGGCAAGATATAAAAGATGAGTTGGTCCGCTTGCTGCGAGAGTTTGTAGATGTGTTTGCCTGGTCATATCAGGATATACCCGGACTTGATACAGATATTGTTGTGCATAAGCTTCCGCTAAAGCCCGAATGCTCGCCCGTAAAGCAAAGACCAAGGAGAACGCATCCTGAGATGGCCAAAAAGATCAGAGACGAAGTCAAGAAGCGTTCGGCGCGGTTTCCTTCTTTGTGTCGGTATATCGATTGGATTGCCAACATTGCCTGTCCCTAAGAAGGATGGAAAGGATATGTGTAGACTACGAGACTTGAATCGAGCCAGCCCGGGACGATTTTCCTTACCTCACATTGATGTCTTAGTCGATAGCACCGCTCGATCCGTTTTTCTCTTTCATGGATGGTTTCTCTGGATATAATCAGATCAAGATGGATCCTGCAGACATGATGAAGACAACATTCACCACCCCGTGGGGCACCTTCTGTTACAAAGTCATGCCTTTTGAAGTGAAGAATGCGGGGGCAACTTATCAAAGGGCCATGGTAGCTCTTTTCCATGATATGATGCACAAAGAAATCGAGGTCTATGTGGATGATATGATTGCTAAGTCTCAGACAGAAGAGGAACACATTGTCCATCTCAATTGTTTGAAAGATTGAGGACAAACTTCGTTTGAATCCTAACAAGTGTACTTCGAGTCCGTCCGGAAGTTACTTGGATTCATAGTAAGCCAACAGTATCGAGGTAGACCCGACAAAGTAAAAGTCATTCAAAAATGCCAGCACCAAGAACGGAGAAGAAATTCGTGGTTTCTTGGTGTTTAAATACATTTCAGTTCATATCACATTTGACAACTACTTGTGAACCTTTGTTCAAGTTGTTGAAGAAAGATCAAGCCATCATATGGAACGATAATTGTCAGCGAGCATTTGATAAGATCAAGGAGTACTCACAAGAGCCACCTATCTTGATACCGCCTGTTCCCGGAAGGCCTCTCATAATGTACCTCACCGTACTCGAAGGATCTATGGGTTGTGTTCTGGGGCAACATGATGAAACGGGAAGAAAAGAGCATGCAACCTATTATCTGAGTAAGAAGTTCACTGAATGTGAAAGTCGGTACTCTCTGCTAGAGAAAACTTGTTGCGCTTTAGCATGGGCTTCCCGTCGTTTGAGACAATACATGGTGTGTCACACTACAATTTTGATATCTAAGATGGACCCCATCAAATATATCTTCGAAAAGCCAGCTCTGGTTGGAAGGATTGCACGTTGGCAGATGTTACTATCTGAATATGATATTCAATATGTAACTCAGAAAGCTATCAAGGGAAGTGTAGTATCAGAATATCTCGCCCACCAGCCTATGGAGGACTATCAACCGATGAGGTTTGACTTCCCAGACGAA
The DNA here is from genome assembly GCA_021764765.1 of Vicia sativa. Lineage (NCBI taxonomy): Eukaryota > Viridiplantae > Streptophyta > Magnoliopsida > Fabales > Fabaceae > Vicia > Vicia sativa. Next base: position 133,115,831 of record CM038794.1, read on the forward strand.
GATGTCATGTTTATCAGAGAATGCAACATTCCTGGACCAGAGGAAGGACCCGAGCCAGGATCCCGGTGGACACTTGTGTTTGATGAAGCATCCAATGCAGTAGGGCACGGAATAGGGGCAATTATAACTTCTCCGACAGGTTTTCATATTCCTTTCACTGCCAGAATCTGTTTCGATTGCACCAACAACATGGCAGAATATGAAGCTTGTATTTTCGGGATAGAAGCAGCCATTGATTTAAGGATCAAAATCCTTGAAGTTTATGGAGATTCGGCACTCGTCGTTTGCCAGGTCAAAGGAGAGTGGGAAACTCGTAATGAAAAGTTGATTCCGTACAGAGATAATGTATTGAAGCTGATACCTTACTTTGATGAGATTACTTTCCATCACATTCCTAGAGAGGAAAACCAGTTAGCTGATGCTTTAGCCACTTTGTCTTCAATGTTCAAGGTCAAGTGGGCTAATGAAGCGCCTTCCATCACTATCAAGCGTCTAGACGAACCTGGCTATTGTATGATGGTTGATGAAGAAACTGACGGTAAACCCTGGTTTTATGACATCAAGCAATATATAGAGAAGGGCGAGTACCCAGAAGGGGCATCTATCACTGATAAAAAGACTTTGAGGAAGTTGTCTGCCAACTTTTTCTTGAGTAATGGGGTGTTGTACAAGCGGAATTTTGATTTGGTCTTGCTCAGATGCGTGGATAGACACGAAGTAGACCAACTCATCAAAGAAATTCACGAAGGTTCTTTTGGTGTTCACGCAAATGAGCATGCAATGGCGAAGAAGATTCTCAGGGCTGGTTACTATTGGATGACCATGGAAACGGACTGTGTTGTTTATGCAATGAGATGTCACAAGTGTCAGATTCACGCTGATAAGATGCATGTGCCACCCTCACCTCTGAATGTCTTGACCTCTCCATGGCCATTCTCTATGTGGGGAATTGATATGATCGGAATGATTGAGCCGGAAGCTTCCAATGGACATCGCTTCATACTAGTTGCCATAGACTATTTCACCAAGTGGGTTGAGGCTGCTTCATATGCGAATGTGACACGACAAGTGGTTACCCGGTTTATCAAGAATAATATAATTTGTCGCTACGGTACTCCTAGAAAGATTATCACTGACAATGGGACAAATCTGAACAATAAGATGATGAAGGAGTTATGTGACACATTCAAGATCGATCATCACAACTCATCTCCCTACAGACCGAAGATGAATGGTGTTGTTGAGGCAGCTAACAAGAATATCAAGAAGATCCTTCAGAAGATGGTGAAGACGTATAAGGATTGGCACGAGATGTTGCCTTTCGCTTTTCACGGGTACAGAACGTCTATTCGCACTTCGACAGGAGCAACACCTTACTCTCTTGTTTATGGCATGGAGGCAGTACTTCCTATAGAAGTGGAGATTCCTTCTCTCAGAGTTCTGATGGAAACGGAGTTGGAAGAAGCGGAATGGGTCCAGAATAGATATGACCAACTCAATCTGATCGAAGAAAAAAGGTTGACAGCCATTTGTCATGGCCAACTCTACCAGAAAAGAATTAAGAGGGCTTTAGACAAGAAAGTACGTCCCCGCGAGTTCAAAGTGGGCGAATTGGTGCTAAAGAGGATCATCTCTCCACACAGAGACCCTCGTGGAAAGTGGGTGCCAAACTATGAAGGACCATACGTGGTATAGAAAGTTTTCTCGGGAGGAAAACTTAAGCCTGGTAAGCTGAAAACCCGAAAGGGCGGCTTAAGCAAAAAAGGGTAGATATCCCGGTGAACCAAGATCTTCTGAAATGGTTCGCGCAAAAGTTAGGGAATGTATACAGACATAATGCTGCAGTGTGTGCCTTCATGCCACAACAAAAGCTCAGATGGAGGGGATTAGTTCAATCACCATCTTCAGAAGTGAAGTGATGAAGAATAGCGGTTAGGAGGGGGAATAGCATGTTTTGGTTCAATGAAGTTCAATTTCAATTTCGTTGTTGTTTTAAGAAATGTGTATAGATTCACTTTTTCCTGTATGTTCCTTCTAAAGGAATGTGCATCTTCATGTACAAAACCTCTACTTATGAGTTATTTCTCTCATATTTTAAATAAAATAATTGTTCAGTTGAACTTCGTCTCTTGTCCTATTTTTTATCTTTTCTGCATGATTAAGTTAATGTCACTGCTGTTTTAGATAAAATTAAAATCATTCAAAATGATGAAACAATAAAGTTTTTGAAACTTAAAATTACTCTGATGTACGGAATGGTGGGGGGGGGTGACCAACTTTCTAAGCGTTACGCTTTTCCTCTGAATTGGAAGTACCTTCATACCCATCATGGTGTTTGTGGGTAATCAGATGTTGTCTCCCCTGTGAGAAGCTCATTGCAATAGCATTCGTGACCTGGATTATGGCCATTGCCGTTCATCTGGTTTTCAGTGGTATCAGGAATTCAGTTGATAAACCAATGCATCAACCAGTATACTCATGCATTCATTCAGTCATCCATTCATGTCATATCACGGTACAGTTATGCATGAACCCTTGCCAGAATTTGGAATCTGTTCAGAAAAATGTTGGATGTGGAAGCCAAAGTTCTCAGACGACGTATTTATCCTTTTCTCCCCAGTTCCAGGTGAACGCTTGGGTGACAGACAATCGACAGTAGTGGTAATTCTCCAGTGAAGTGTCTTCCTCAGAGAAGTGATCGATCATCCCCAGAAAAAAATTTGTGACAACAGGATTGTCCAATTGGATTCCCCAGTGATGTTTTCCTTCTCTCAACAGCATCAGGAAATCATATACTATTTGCATTAGGAAAAAATCATATCATGCATATCATACTCATGCATTAGCTTGGGCTATTTATTTTGCAGGTTTTTCAGATGAAATTGTATTTATCCTCATAAGGATCAAATTGAAGGATTAGTTCTCAGGCGACTTAATTATCCTCTTTTCTACAGCACAAGTGATATACTTTTATGGGTCTCAACAACTGAGGGTTTCTCCAATCGAGATTTCTTCCCCAGCGAAACAGTTGTTTTCTTTCAGATGGACTCTAATGTCAGCAAAATTATCAACCGGGAATCCCCAGCGAATTTTCCACACGGTTTTCTTACGAAGTTTCCCCAGCGAAGCTTAATTCACTCCCAAGTGAGTCTCCTTCAGAAAGGATTATTTCAACGTCATTCTTGGTACTTTCAAAGATTTCTTTCAGACAAGAATCTTCCCAGCAAATTCTATTGGCAGTGAATTCTGCGCTTTTGTTTCTCTAAGCTGTTCTCAGGAAACTACAACAAACTTCTGGTGTGTTTATTTCCCCAGTAAGTTATCAACTACTCAACAATAAATGTCCACCAGGTGGGATGTTTATTCAATCACAGGATATTTCTCCGACTCAGACGTTGATCCACATATCCACTTGCTACAGCGCATTGTCTGTACAATGCCAGCAAATTGAAGCTTCATTACCCTAGAATTTTTTTAGTCGCACTTGCTGAATCTAATTCTTCTATTACCGGTAAAGCTATCTGCATACCAATTGAAGATCTTGTCGACTCGGAAGTTGTTCAACATGTCGGTATGTGTTCAGTAAGATCTCTCATCAGCAGAAACGCCGGAAACAAGATTTACCGACTTCATAAACATCTATATCACACCAATGTGCTGGATATTGTTTTGTTTATCCCCAGAATTATATTCTTGGGTGCGCTACTGAATTTGTTCTGCTAGGTAACTCAAAAGTTATATGGTCAAGACATTCAGCATGCTATGGCTCCTCGCACCTTCTTGCACCAACAATTTGGATTTTGTTCTAGCCATTTATCTTCGTTAAAGTTTGCGGGTATTCTTTAACTCTTTGGGATCTTCAGACAGTTTCTCAGTTTCATTTTCGTTAAGGTCTGCGGGTATTCCTTAACTTTTCGGGATTTTCTGACAAATTCTCGATCGCATCTTCGTTAAAGTTTGCGGGTATTCTTTAACTCTTTGAGATCTTCAGACAGTTCCTCAATTTCATTTTCGTTAAGGTCTGCGGGTATTCCTTAACTTTTTCGGGAATTTCTGACAAATTCTCGATTTAATCGTCTTTTTAATTTATCTTCCTTTCTTTTCGCTTGAGAAGTTCGGTTTTCTTCTCATAGCATTTTCGTTAAGACGTCCTGAGATGGCTTAATTTATTTGTTTTCTGTTTCGCTTGAGAAGTTTGGTTTTCTTCTCATAGCACTTTCATTTGTGTACTCGGTTATCCCAGTGTGTAATACGGTGAACTGACTTTGTAGGATTTTTGTATCCAAATGTGCGGATAGCAAGAGTCGCCACCGACTTTTATTTTTATCCAATTAAGGGAAGGTAAAAGTAACAGAAAAAGACCTTCGTTAGATTAAAGTTCGGGAGAATGGTTATGAAAAGGGAAGGTATTAGCACCCCTTTCCATCCGTAGTTTATTCTACGGGCTCTTAGTTGCTCTTAGATAACTTTTTAAAATTGCTTTCTGTGTGTTTGACAAAAATGTTTTGAAAAGGCATTTCGCTTTGACTTTGTAATGACTCATGTAGGAGTGTATACAAAGTGTTCGGAAATGTTTGTTTTGAAAAGAATTTGAACTTTGAAAAAAGTGTGTGGTGTGAAAAGCACTTGATAGAGCAAGCAACTAAAAGACTTATTTACCCACTCAGAATTGGTCGTTTTATTGTACTTCTACATTCCTTTAGAATAGCGCTAGCCATACCATTAGTTAGTAGGTAGCTCCATTCGTTGGATGTAAGCGGGACATTCGAAGGACATCGGATGGTCATCGAAGGCAACTTGTAGGAAGTATCCTAGCACATTCGAAGGACTATCATCATTTTTCGTAGCGACAATCGAGGTCAAGATCATGTATTCGGAGCGTCACGTGGGTCTATGATCTTTGTATCGAAGGGACTATGATGATTCGTTTGAAAACAACGGTGCTAGAATACCTCTACGTTCGAGGGACATGACCATTTGAAATCGAAAGGCATCGAGAGAATTACCTAAGGGTGTGTGATAGTGTGTTGAATTCAGAATATATTATCTTGAAAATTAGTGGGCTAAGTTAATTTTAATCTTGCCATACACGCCTAATTACTAGCAATTTATAAGGTGCGGAAAGTAAAATGCGGAATGTAAAGTGCGGAAAGGTAAATGTCCTCACGCTATTACAAGGCTTTGGGCGATACATAATTTAAACTTGCGGAAAATAAAGATCCTAATTAAAACTATTACAACCCATATGCAATTACATTATTGAGGAAAAAAAATAAAATAAAAAGCGGAAGAAGCGTCCGAATCGGATGAACACGTGAAAGAATAAGAAATCGGAAAATATAATCGAACAAGAGAAAAATGTTAGAAAAATGCAAATTTTAATATGAGAAAATTAATATAGGCTGAAATAAGATAAATTCATTAAAATAATTTTTTGAGATTTTTGAAAAGATTTAATAATTAAAATGCAATTAAAAGTGAATTAAATGCAAAATTATGAATAAAATTAAATATGCATGCAAAATTATATTTTTTAATTTTAGAAATTAAATAAATATTTTATGAAAATAATGCAAAAAGAAAAAAATGTTTTTGGTAATTTTTTAATGCAGAATAAAAATTATGAAAAGAATTAAAATAATGCAAAAATATTAAATAAAAAGAAATAGGAAAATATGAAATTTGCAAACTTGTAAAATAAAATTATACGAGCAGGATCGAACTGGAGACACTAGCTTCAAACTTTGAAAACCAACGTGCTGACCAACTGAGCTGGCATGCCTTACTGTTTGGAAACGGAACAATTTGAAAATAACACGCGTCACTCATCAGCTTCCTCCCGCTCGCGCCAATTCATCGTCTTCTTCGTTTCAAATATTCAAAAGCTTGCGTCGGCCTTCCTTCGACGCTACAAACCCTGGCAAAATGGAAAACACAGTATACATAATATAAATGAAATCCAAGGCCATGGTTCGATTCAAGACATCGTTACGAATTCAATGGCATAGGTCTTATTGTCCAATTTTTCCTGTTTGAGGAAACCCTAATTCAAAACGAGAAACCTAACTATGGCATAATCGATTCCGCCATGGAAACTCAATTGTTTGCCGAAAGCTTGCAAGCTTGATTCTAAACACAAACAAACAATCAAAACAAGTTAATAATGCATGAATATGAGAAATCGAAATTTGAAAATTCAAGAACAAACCAAACACGGATTGCTTGATTCTTGATGTTTTTTGGCAAAGTAAATATCTGGAATCACTCCTGGGGTATCAAGGAATGTGTTTGACACCTTAGAATTGATTGAAAACGGCTGGAATAAGGATTGCTATTTGCTTCAAGAACTCGATTTTTTCAGTTTGAGAATAGGGTTTCTGAGCCAATTTTTTCGTCCTCTTGTGATTGATATGCATCAAGTATATATGCTGGATGGATTTGGCATTGTTTTTGGAAAGATTTGATCAATAATCAATGGAAATCAATTTTGATATTTCCATGAAAATCAAATTTTCAAAACTTGTTCAATTCCAATCAAATCTTCCCATATTTGATTCAATTTCGAAGTTGTTGGCATTTATGGGTTAATTGGATCACAAGCAAGCAATAAAAATCAATCTTTCAATTAATTTGGATTTTATACTTTATTTTTCAAATTAATTTGTATTTAAATGAATAAATTCCAAATTAAATAGGAAAATAAAATAGAAAATCGTGGCATTGGGCTTGGACATTCCTAATGGCATGAGGAATAAGTTTGGATGAAGAAAAAGTAGGCCCATTTGCAAAAGATTTGATTTTTTGAAGCATCTCTCTTTGTGCATTCCTTCAAAATTGCCCAACTTGTGGATGGTGTAACTTGCTCAATTTTCCACATTTTTGAGTGTTCTTGGACTTTTTGGAAAGCTCTAAGAGTCCTCTAAACAATGTCTTTGGTTTCATCTCAATTGGAGTTACCATGCTCAATATATCTTCAAATCAAAAACTTGACTTTTTGTTGACTTTGAAAATGACCTGTAATGTTTTGAGCTATACCTCTCAAATGAAGCACTTTTTGGACATTCTTGTGAGACATGAAGTTGTAGAGAATTGAATTTCCTTCAAAACAAGAGGTAGTGGAAAAATTTATGAGAAAGTATGAAGAAGTTATGATCAGTCAAAGTTCAGTTGACTTTTCACCTAGAAACCCTAATTTAGAAAGTTTGACTTTTGAGCAAATCTTGAGTTTTCTTGATGAATCATGATCAACCCTTGATCAAATGATGAATGTAACTTCAAAATGAGGATGTTGACCAAAAAATATGAAGTTTGACTATATGTTGACCACAGTTGACTTTTTGTCCAATACAACTGATTTTCAATCATCTGAGCAATTGTCTGAGGAAACTTGACTTGTGAGGCTTGAAACTTGACATGGAGAATCTTTGAAGCATATGAGGAGGCATGAAGACCATTGGAGATGTTGGAAATCCTTCTTGACTTGAGAGATACCAAACCCTAGTTTGGGTTGATTGTCTAGGAGAGAGTTTGTCTGATCAACTCTTGAGGAATCCTTGAGTATGGATGTATGAAATCTCTTGAGTAGATGGAGGGCAAATTTTGGGGTATGTGACTGCCCTGTTCAATCTTCTTGTCTGGAGGGTTAGATTGACACGCTTGTCTTCGTGACACGGAGGTAGAAGATGATTGAACACTCGATACACCTAAAATTTGCACTGCTATTGGTGACGATGCGGGAATGGGCTTCTGATGCCATTTGGAGAAGTTGGAGACTTATTTGAGGAATGAGTCGCGCTAGACTCGAGGTTGTTAATAGGAGGCGGCGGAGATGGGCTTAAGATGCCATCTAGAAAGGTCTATGTTGGGGAGTGAGTCGTATGTTAGACTCGTAGATGTTCTGGAGCAGAGAGAGATGGGCTTAAGATGCCATCCGAAGGAGTCGTATGTTAGACTTATGTTTTGTTTGAATGAAGTTATTGGTTTGCATTGATTTTTAACCATATATGCGCATTCTGAAAGTGAAGCAGCTGTTGATAAGTAGTCGGAGATGGGCTTAAGATGCCATCAAGGCAATGAGTCATCGCTAGACTACGTAATTCTGTTGATTATAAGGAATCGAATAAATCTTATGTTGATTACTACGAGAGATTGTAGTTGGCAAAATGTGGATAGCTTCCTGTTGCATGAATGTTTGATCCATTGCACATTATCGGAGGATAACGAGAGGTGGTCTTTCGGATAGTTTTCCGTCGGTTCGGGCTTAATCTCGACCGGCCGTCGGAGGAACCAAGGGCGGTCTTTCGATAGTTTTCCGCCGGTTCGGGCTTAACTCGACCCGCTTAAGGCCGGAAATGACTGCACTGCTTTGGAGAAAACAAGAGAACTTTGATAGAATATTCGTTAGTTTTATGCAAAGTATGATGCATGACAGTGTATATGAATGACATATGCATGAATTATGACTTTATGAGAAATGTATGGATGATAGATGTTGTGATATTTCAAAACATATCCATCTTGAAGAAGATGCGGATGTTCTGTTTGAAGATTTCTGACTTCTGCTTGGGGAATGAGTAGGTGGAAGTCCCTGCTTTTGAAGGAGAAGAAAGATATCTCGATTCCTCCGATGCACTATCCACCAAGTCTTGGGCCTAGATATTGTTGAGGAAGGTAGAGATTGAGAAGCTCGTTGTTGGAGATTCATAGACCCCGCTGAGGAGAGTCTGGAGGCGATCTGTTGGGGACCTTGTATGTAGATCCTGCTGAGGAAATTTAGGAAGCGCGCCACGGGGATTCCGAGTGTAGATCTCACTGGAGCAATGATGGTTGCTGAGAGACCGGTCGTGAACTGTAATCTCCGGCCGGGAATGAAGATGGTTCCTCCGATGCACTATCCGACCAAGTTTCGAGTCCTGGATACCGCCGGGGAAAAAGGAAGGACCGAGAGATGTCCATTGGGATAAATTCTCGGTCGGGATGAAATGTTACTTGGAGACTGATGTATATCACTGGAAGGTGTGTTGTGAGTGACACCTTTGTGGGGATCATGCTGTGGGGACTATTTGTGACTTTCGCGGCATCTCAATTCCTCGAACCCGTAGTAAGTACTTTTGTATGTTCACTTTTCGTATGTTTGTGATTAGATTCTTATTGTCAAATGCATATAATCATTCAAAGCAAACGCTGGACTTATTGCAAACAACAATGTGAAAATTGTAAAGAGAAAGATCTCATTTATTTGAAGGTATGTGATGGCCAAGTAGTTTGTACACAAGAAAGGTAAAAGCTATGCGGAAACAATCTCAAGTTCCAACTATGCTAGTACTCATATATTTCAACTATCTCATCTCCTTGTCGCAAGAGAAAGTGAGTGAATCGATCTTCGCCATTTGAATCTTGAATGCTGATAGTAGTCTGAAGGTGTGATCCGAAGAGACATAGTCGCGCTTAAATCCCTAACTTTTGCCTAGACCGCCTTTTCGGTTTTCGCCCACGATACCCTTTTTGCCCAAGCCGCCTTTTCGTGTTTTCACTACGGTGTACATGTTTTGTATATATCCTTTACTTTTGCCCGAACCTTTGGTTCGCCAGATGCCCTTATTTTTGCCTAGGCTCGCCGACCTAGCGGGTCTCTTTTATGCGTAGTATTTTTGACTAGTCCGCCTTCATGTGGTGTGGGAAGTCTTCACCATCCATGGTGCTAAGTATCATAGCCCGCCGAAAATACTGCCTTGACTACAAATGGTCCCTCATAGGTGGGAGTCCATTTGCCCCTCGATCACCTTGTGGAAGAATGATGCGCTTGACTACTAGATCACCGACTTGGTAGACTCCTTGCTTGACCTTCTTGTTAAATGCTCGATCATTCGCTTCGATAATCTGTCCATGGCAAATGGACGCGAGTCGCTTTCATCAATCAAATTAATCTGGTCAAGGCGAGTCTGACCCAATCGCTCGCCTAACTCGCTCCTGGAGGACTCGTCGAGGGTATCTCAACTCGATGGGTAAGACGGCTTCCATACCGTATACAAGAGAAGGGTTGCCCTGCTGATGTCCGTGTTGTAAAAGCGATAACCATGAAGAGCAAATGGTAACATCTCATGCCAATCTTTGTAAGTCACCGTCATCTTCTGTATAATCTTCTTAATGTTCTTGTTATGGCTTCCACGCGCTATTCATCTTAGGCCGATAGGAGAAGAATTGTGATGCTTGATCTTGAACTGCGTAGTTCGTGATCTTGTTGTTGAGATTGGAACCGTTATCCGTGATAATCCTTTCGGAGCCATACCGACAGATAAGATTATGTTTGATGAATCGAGCCACAACATTCTTGGTAACAGATGCATACGAGGTCGCTTCTACCCACTTGGTAAAGTAATCAATTGCCACAAGGATGAAACGATGTCCATTGGAAGTCAGGCTTAATCTCTCCGATCATGTCAATGCCCCACATTGCAAAAGGCCAAGGAGAAGTTAAACATTCAGAGGTACCGAGGTATGTACTTTGTCGCATAACCGCACTTGTGACAAGATCGGTACATGGTGACAATCGCCTTCCATGGTGGACCAATAGTAACTGCTCAAAATCTTCTTAGCCATGGTGTGTCCACCGGAGTGGTACCAAATGCGCCTTCGTAACTCTTCCATGATACGCATTGTTTTCTGGTCTACACTGGAGTAAGCACAAGTCGTGGTTGCGCTTTGTATAAGATGTCGTTGTCGAAAGAATTTGGATGCAAATCTTCTCATGAACTTTATCATTGATGTGATGCCCTCGGATATTCCCGAGTCTCAAGATACTCTTCACATCATAGTACCAAGGTTTCTCTTTCGTCAAGCTCACAACAATACGCTGGTTCGTCAAACTTCTCAATGATGATCCGGGAGCCTCGTTGTCCCATCTAACCTTGAACATAGATGACATAGTAGCCAATGCGCCCCGCCAACCGATTCTCTTCGTGGAATATGATCAAAAGTAATCTTCAAGTAGGGATCAAACTCGAACATGCTCTCGATACGGAATGAGATTCGGATGCTCGTATCCCACTCGCCTTAATCTGACCGATCACCAAAGCCGAGTCTCCATACACTTGTAAGAACTTGATTCTTAAGTCAATAGCACTTTAAGACCCATGATGCACGTCAGATTCGCCATGTTGTTAGTGCAATCAAACATAATCTGGCGGTGAAAGGCGTATGTCCGCTCGTAGGGATGTAATGATGGCGCCAATGCATTGCCAAGTGCGCTTGAGGCTCCATCAAAGACCATAGTCCATCGGGATCCTTGTTCGTGTCCTTCGTCTGGCCTCGGTTCTTCGCAATCAGAATAGTAAAACATCTTCATCTCGAAATTGAATCGCATAGATCGATAGTCATCTACGGCTTGATGAGCCAAATGACACTTCCTTTGATCGCTCGAGAAGTGTACCGATGTCATATTCGGTCAAGATCATTTGCCATCTTGCTATTCTTCCAGAGAAATGGTTTCTCAAAGATGTATTTTATCGGATCCATCTTAGAAATCAACAAGGTAGTGTGAGTCAACATATACCGCCTTAGTCGGCGAGCAGCCCAAGCCAAAGCGTTGCAAGTTTTCTCGAGCTGCGAGTATCTTGTTTCACGCCGGTAAACTTTTGCTAAGGTAGTATATTGCATGCTCTTTTCGACTGCACTCGCCATGTTGCCCCAACACACACCCCATTGAGTTCTAACACCGCTAAGTACATGATAAGAGGTCTTCCTTCGACGGCGGCATCGGATAGGAGGATCTCGAGGTACCCTTGATTTTGTCAAAAGCGATCCGCAATCGCTGCTCCATTCCACTACTTGATCTTTCTTAGTAACTTGAAGATTGGCTCACGTAGCGCTAGTGTGCAATGAATCGCAATGTAGTTCAATCGCCCAAGAAACCTCTGACCTCCTTCTCTGTGCCGGGAGCTGGCATCTCTTGAATAGCTTTAACCTTCGCAGGGTCAACCTCAATACCTCTTCCACTGACAACAAACCCTAGGAGTTTTCCGATCCGACTCCAAAGGTGCACTTGTTAGATTAAGTCTCACCGACTTCTTCAACTGTCAAATAGTTTCGCAAATGATCAAGATGTTCTTCACTTCGATCGAGCTATCATGTCGACGAGACCTCTATCTCGTGATGAATCATGTCATGAAATAATGTCACCATAGCACGATAAGTGGCGCCTGCGTCTTCAAATCAACGCATAACCTTAGTAGTAAAGTGCCCCATCGTAACAAAAGTAGTCTTTCCATGTCTTCGGAGCCATTTTGATCCGATTGTAACCGAGAAACCATCCATGAAGGAGAAAACTTATGCCGAGCGGTGTTGTCAACCGTAACATCAATACGAGGAAGTGGGAAATCATCTTCGACTTGCTTTGTTTAGATCTCTGTAATCCACACACATTCGTACCTTACCATCCTTCTTAGGCACGGGTACCACATTAGCAACCCACTGGGGATAGGAAGTAACAGCTAAGAAACCAGCGTTGAACTGCTTCATAACTTCGGCTTTGATTTTCTCTGACATCTCGGGACGCATACGATTTAACCTTTCGCTTCACCGAGAAAACCTTCTTTTGTCGGCAATCGGTGTACCACAATATCAATGTCCAACCCTGGCATGTCTTCGTATGACCAAGCAAAAACCTCAATATAGTCTCGTAGCATCTGAATCAACCTTTCTTTAACACTGCTCTCAAGACCCGCTCCTATCTTGATCTCTTTTCTGTCTTCGTCAGACTCAAATTCACAACCTCAACTTGCTTTTCGTGTGGCAGATAACTCGCTTCTTGCTGTAGCAGTCTGCAAGTTCTCCGGCACTTCACAATCTTCCTCACTCGCCTTCGGCTTGGTAGATCGGATTATCAAGTCATATTTAGCACTAGCATAGTCATATTAACTAGATTCGGAGTGATCTCGCAGTGTATCACGGGTGTGTGTAAGAACACATAGCTTTTGAAGGGTGATAAAGTAAAGAAAGAAACAAACAATTGAATGCAAAAGTCCAACGAATTTATTGAATGAAAATACGCAAACGATGATAATAACCTCAAAACGAGCCATGATGCCTGGCAAGGCACTAGGCTTTCAAAGTTTATTGTTCAAAACATAAAAATACGAAAAGCAAAACAAAACAAGAGCAATTACTCCTGCTAAAGGAGATTGGTAACGCCTTCGCCTTCCAATTGCCGAGCCCATGATCCGAGTTGGAAGATCCACTTGTGATGTCGAAGTCGTTGTCGCCGTTTCTATAGCATGGATTCCACTGCCGATGCGGAAAGGAAGTTGGCCGGCACGCTCGCGGCGTATCATCTTCTGACCCTTGATGGTGAAGCCTAAACCATTTTTCAGATTTGAAAGGAAGATCGTGGAGCGTCCCCAAATAGAACTACCTTCTTCAATGCAGCTGAGCATCTTTCAATGAGGCCATCCTAGGCGGAGCTTGTGTAATCAGAGGGATTGGAGAGTCAACAGCATGACTCTGGTATTGTTTCAAAAGCTTGATGGAGTCTCAAGAATTCACCTTCCATCTCGAGGTATCGGAATGATCGATGACCGACCATATATTCTTCTTCACCACACCGTGACAACCTTCCTTTCACCGGTATTTCAGCTCGATGTAAGGTAGAGGTACGTCACCGCCCCATGTATCCAAGGCGTCCAAGTAGGCAAGAGTAGGCTGGACGGATGTCCATGACAAAGAAAGTGGAATCAAAAGTCCGGGAACCGACTTTAACAAAAGCGTAGTGAGCTTCCAAGCACCGTCGCTTAGAACCATCAAAAGCTCTCACATAATGTCACTGGTCTCGTAACCAACCCTTCGACATCAAGCCGATCAAAAGCAGTCTTTGAAGGATATTCAGAGCGAACCGTATCCACCAAAACATGAGATAGTGTAGTGCCCTTGCATTCAATGTAGATGTGCAAGGCTTTGTTATGTTTCTTCCGCAAGAGTCAAATCAAGATCGAGAAG